>CM030325.1:138936478-139425583 GCA_002915635.3 Ambystoma mexicanum
CAGGCAGAGGAAGGCCAGTTGACGTCAGCTCATCCCCTGCCTGGAAACGGGTCTGGACGTAGGCATCCCTGCTGGTGCAAGATGATGCAGGGACAGGATCGGGGACAGGATTGCACACAGGCACCTCCGCGGCGGCCTGTGCTGCCTCCTGTCCCTGGTCCTGGACTGCACCACTAGCACCAGTGGGATCCCCACCTCCAGACCCCGTCTCTGGTGCTTGCACGGCCTCCTCCTCCACCAGACCCCCCACCAACCTGGATGACTCCGTGCCATCTTCCCCTGTTGGGCCCTGTGGGGTCCCAGCTGCCCCTTCTGCTGCCGAGGAGTCCAACTCCAACCTCTGCCTCTTGGACCTCCCCCCGGCAGCTGCGGCCTGGGACGCGGCACCGGACTCCTCACTCCCCGACGAGATGACAACACGGGAGGGGAGCCGGGCCTTGCGTCTCCGGCTGGCGGTCGGATCCCCGCCGCTGTGCTCCACAGCACCTTCTCCGCCCTCTTCATCAGTTGACGCTGCAGACAGGGAGAAACAAAACACAGGCATCAGGGCACTGTACAATGGACACATACACACATGACAGTTGCACATGAGTGGCATTGGCAAACCTCAGACATGTCATCACAATCCCCAACACACATGTCATTGCAACTCGCACACATGAGCCATACCACAGCCATATCGCAACTGCCACCACCATCCATACACATACAACAGCATGAGCAGCCAAAGGTGACCCAGACATCACATGCAACACAGGAAGTGCACCACACATGTACACACACCACCACACTTGCATGCATGTGTACACCTCTGCCAAGTGTCGCACTGTTCAGACGGGCATCCATGTCACATCTGCCAATCAGGCTTACACATACCGCAGTCACATGCATCCATGTTGCATCACTGTTGCACCCTTGTCAAATACACACACATGCACATGTACACAGTGCTCATACATGCAGCCCAAAACAACATACATGCGTGACATCACGGACATGTCTACTTACATACACATACATACAAACATGTGTGCACGCACAACTGCATTTGCCATGCAAGCCTACACACACAAGCACCATCCATGTCTCACACATTACAGCCCTCGCATGTGTCAGCCCCACGGCCATGTACACCCCCACCATACTCGACCCCATACAAACAGATGTGCAACCTGCACAATACCGAATAATCACCACACGCACTGCTCACAATCAGGATGCATGTACACTCACCGCTCGACTCCAGACGGGTCTGCTTCTCCAGGACCTGGACGTGGAGCGCTGGGGATATGCGTTCCAGGACCCAGGGGTTGACTGGCCTTTAGGAAACTCTGGAGATTTCCCGGTGGGCCTCTGCACCCTGGGCCTCTTTTCTGTGGTATTTCCAAATTTTCTCATAGGAAAAGCATTGGGCTTGCTGAAAATGTGTCATATAGGCCACTTTGAACTTTATTTCCAGGGCCTCTTTTGGTCCCCAGTAATTATTTCCAGGGCCTCTTTTAGTTCCCAGTCCAGCCCTGCCAGGACCCCATCTGTTCTTCCGACAAGTGGCCCGGCGCCCCTTGGCATCCGCTGCCTTCAAGAGGCGCCGGGCCTTGTTCAGGGTCCTGGACCTGAAGTCCTCCAGCGCTTCCTGACATGTTGTAAGTCCGGACTGCCACCCCTCCGCGTTGATGGCAGTCACGATGTCAGTCCAGATCCGAGTCCGTCCTTCCTTGTCGGCGCGGGAACTTCGAAGAGGGCATCATACTGCCCCAGGACTTGCTCCACCAGGACACCAACTTCGGTGGCACTGAAGCTGGTGCCCTCTGCCTCTCTGGCCGGGGGTTGTCAGTGGTCACAGATGGTGTTTGCCCGACATGACAACCCAGAGGCAGGAGTGGGTGGGCAACTGGGTCCTGGGGCTGGGCTGTGGAGCGATGGAATTCCAGTCGGGAGTCTTCGGTTCCAGCAGGGGTGGTCACAGCAACAGCACCCCTGGCTGATGTGCAGGCAGCAAATGGCAGTGCACGTGGGCAGCAGGCAGTCAGGCAGCAGCAGATGGTAGGTGGGAGCGTGCTCGGGGTCTGGGGGGCAGTAGTTCGGCCTTCTGGGCAGGAGCGTGGTCTTCCGTGTGCTTACGCGTGGCCAGCTTGGTACGGAGTGATTTGGCACGTGAAAATCCTGCACGTCAGCGTGAAAATCGAGGAAAGGCCCTTAGCGCGTAAGCGCGTCAGCACGCATACGCGATTCTATTGGACCAAAGGCCCTCAGCGCGTAAGCGCATCTGTGACGTGACCCGCACGGGTGTTTCCCACACAGCACGTGATGACAGAGCACACGTGGAAAGACTGCACGTCAGAGTCTCATCGCGTGTGATTGGTGGAAATGGCCCTACACGCAGAAGTGACAAAGCGTGTAATTGGTGGAAATGGCCCTACACGCAGAAGTGACAAAGCGTGTAATTGGTGGAAATGGCCCTAGCGCGTACACGCCGCGTAAGTGACGCTGGACGTGTGGCCCTGTATAAAAGGTATGTGTAGAACACGTTTTCCTTGTACGTGCTTTTCGTGGAGAGCGAGTGGGTGAATTCTGTACTTCTTGTCGTTTCACACGCGATTTACTTCACAGCGTTTCAAGTTCGTATTCCCTGTTACCTCTGACAGCTTTTTCTCTTTTTTCTCTTTTACTGGTTTACCTGGGCCTGTTCCCTCAAACAGTGTTCCCTTCTACTGTTGTCCTGTCTCCTCAGACAGCGTACAAATCTTCTTTTGGCGGGGTGTTGCCAACCAAACGTGCTCCTTTTACAGGCTCGTTTACCAGGCAGACGGTGAGTCACGCACGTATCTAACATCTGTGCTTGCCCCGTGTGTAGCCTACCCTTCAGAGGTCATTCTAGGCTGCGTGTGACACGCATACGTTCATTCTTGTGTTACTGGGTGCCACAGCGTAGTGCAGGTTTTTCTTTCTGCACACGTGGTCTAGGAGGGGTTGCGTGCAGTCATCTCCCTTTTTTGGGGTCCTGTGCGTAGCGTGACCCGTCATCTTTCCCAGGGGTTACAATCAGCCTTGCAAGAGCACTAGGGTACAATTACCATCTGGTACCCAACCCTTTGACCCCTATTGCCCGGACAATAGTTTCCAGCCACTCCCATACGCACATTTACATCAGTGCCATGGCTGGGAGGCGAGGATTTCGTAAGGGTGGCAAAGGTGGAAGAGCCACAAGTGGTGGCCGTGGTGGATCCGGTAGGGGACGTGGTCGTTACTTGCAGGGTGAGCCTGTCCCCCATGTGTGGAGGACCAGTCAAGGGCACCCATAATCCCCCCCTCCGTTGAGGCTGATGTGGCTGACACCATCCATGCTCAGCCCTTGTTGGACCAGCCCATTGTGGCACCAGATCTGGCTGACTTCATGGCTGACTTCCAGGTCAGCAGGCCTATGACACGTGCGCTGGTGCACGTTGATGTCACCATGCCACGTGCATCTGGGCCAGCAAGGTCATCTGCTGCACCAAGGAGGCAGGGCGGAGAGGCTGCAGGGGCAGCTGCGGCTCCATCCACCCCAGCCCTCACACACCCAGCCAGGACAGTGTCGGTCCTAGTCCATGCTGCTGACATTCCCCCTGACACCATCACACTAGAGCCAATGCCTGCACCAACTCCCATGCTGAGTGTGCAATCCCACACTCCTGATACAGAGTCCACCAGGGCTCCTGCCCCTAGTGTCCAGAGCGGCGCAGGACACTCAGGATCACCACCACCTTCCAAGCGGAAGAGGAAGAGTGCTCGTCCGGCACAGGCTGATGCCCCAGACACGGCTACACAGTCCGGCCCGTCCAGGAAGCCCAGCTTCACGGATGACGAACTGAATGCACTTGTCGAGTATGTGTCCGACATGACAACGAGATGGTCATTGTTGCAGGATCCAAGACCACACCTGCACAACGCCAGGCACACTGGCAGACCGTTGCGGACATCGTAAGTGCCCTTGGAATCGTGAGGCGCACAGCCAATGATTGCTATAAGCGCTGGAATGACCTAAAGCGCAGGGCAAAGAGTAAGCTGGCCTCAAGTCATGCCGCAACTCTAGTGACTGGAGGTGGGTCTCCAGTAGTAGACATGGAACTCACTCCACATGAGTCAGTCGCTGGACCTACGTCACGGAGGAACAGATCCAAGCGTGGGAGATCTGGCTGATTACGAGGCATTGTCCGGTGAGTGCACATGCATGTGTGTGTCATCCATGTGCATGGTGTGTGTGTGAGGGCTTCTGTTTGTGTGCCAGGTGAGAGTGTGTGCGCCTGAGTCGTATGGGTCAGCCATGTGCTTCATGCAATACTTCCTGCGCAGCTGCATTTGGCCATAGCAGTATCCCTTCTGCCAACAGTAGACATCTAGCCCAACTGCACGCCAGTTGCCCTTGAAGTGTCACCTTGCCACAACATAGTTGCTTATTTTTCACTGTTCATTCAGTCAGTTTGTTTGCATTCCACCACTTTCACTAGGCATGTCGCTGTCCACTAGTCACATGTCTGACATGGCTATGGTAAAGTGGAGTGACTTTGTTACCTGGATATCATTTGTTCACACATGTCCCTGTGCAATTGGACCATTTCGGACTGGCAGCTCCAGGTGAAAAATCTGACCTGTTTGAATTAGAAAAGCTATTACATGCGGGAACTGGACTGAATGAATAGGTGCTGCCCTCCTCTCCATCTTCACTCAATAGCAATGGTACATGCCATCTGTGTGATGGCATGTGTGTTTCACCTGCCAATCACAGGCCAATGTGTGATGCCACTGCCAGGCAGCATGCAGAAAATGTGTTCATCTTCCATCTTGGTGTCATCAGTGTGTGCCATTTGCCTGCCCTTCATACGCAGTGAGGGTGCATGCATGGGAGGGTTTTAGTCATGTGGGACATGTGTCAATCAAGTACTGGTTCTCTTGCTTCTCAGCCCTCATTGTGTGCCATGGTGCTAATGCCTGTTTCCATTTCTTTGTTTTTATGTCTTTGCAGGGGAAGACGCACCTGATACTGCTGGGGTTGTGGAGATGGTGCAGACCCAGGAGGGGTCCGAGGGCCGACCAACCACCAGTGAGGGACGTGGTGTGGTGGTGGGTGAGAACCCACAAGTGCTGCAGGTCGTGCTCTCAAGGGGTGTCTCTGGCTGCACCTCCCCCGAGCTGTACTCAGGTGTTGATTCGGATGAGACCTACGTGCCGTCGCAGGTGAGTGTTCCAGGGAGGGATTCTGTTCTGTCTCACCCACCTGCACCAGGGTCAGAACCCTCAATGGGGATGTCAGTGTTGGCAGCTACGCCTTCGGTGGTTACGGATGCAGGGTCACACTCCGCGACATCTGATCCTGTTCCTGGGCCAGCAGATCAGAGGGGGAATGCAGTCCTGCAGCCTCAGGCAGTGCCGGCACAGCAAGGCGCAGTTCGCCTTGCCCAGACAGGTGTGGTGCCCGCCGACGTGGTGGCCGTACGCCACCTGGCAATACCGCATGGGAGCAATCCATTTACGGTATGGCAACCCAACAGGCTGCATCATCCGAGATGATGGCTCAGGCCATGGATAGGGTGGCCACTTCCATTGTCCCCCAGAAAGGCTGATGGAGCGACTAGAGCAGGCAACCGACTCCATCTGCCAGTCACACAGGAGGACATGTTGGGTCCAACAGGGACAGGCGGGCGGCACTGGCGACTCTGCAGGAGGCCATCTCCATTGAGTCCCAGGCCACAGGGAAGCCCTGAGGCAGGAGCTCCTTCACCTCAGGACGACTCTTGTTGAGCTTGAGGCTTCAACACACCAAAGGACAGAACAGCAGCTGGAGCGTCTCACCCGTACGCTCTCAGCTGAGATGCAGGCAACGAGGGCGGAGGTCCGGGCATCCCGTGAGTTGTTGCATGGGGACCTCCGCACACTCATCCTCCAGAACCAGACCTACCACACCCGCATGCTTGCAGCCATGGAGGAGCAGACTAGGGCCTTGCGTGGGCTGCCTCCCATAGTGCAACCACCTCCGGATGCAGCTGCACAGGGTGATAATAGCGACAGCAGTGATACTCCACAATAGGGTAGCCGTGTGGGCCATGAGCCCATGGAGGTGTTTTATCTTCCCAGGATCCACGCAGGTGGGTTCTGGTGTGCATCCTGTCCTCGGACCTCCTGGGTGGCCTCCCCAACCCCCCGGCCCATCAATGGCCATTTTTGATTGTTTCTTATTTTTATTTTTATTTTTATTTCTTTTATTCCCAATTTTTTTGGACGATTTGTTGGCTTCCGTGGTTCCTGTGGGCATACGCTGCATTGTGGCTGGGCACATGCAGGCTTGTAATGTATTTGGTTCAGATGCTTGGGTTTGAGTCACACACACCCCTCCTGCTTCCCGTTTCCATGGGCTTGCAAAGGGTGTGCCCAAGTGACAGTGAATTACACAGTGACGTTGGACTCCCATGAGCTGTGTGGCAGTCTGTAGTCAATACTGTGTATACATTCCTAGTGCATATTGCTGTTGTGTTGTACACTGCATGTTGCATTGATGTGTAACTCATCTTCTGTGTCTACCTCCCAATTTGCAGGTCCCTTCCTCATGTCTACACAAGGACCTCTAGTCTGGAGATGTGGTCCATGTTGGCAGCAGTGCACCACTACATGGCGCCAACACTGCACAGTTGGTAGTGGTGGGAGTGCAGGCATTTCCAGGTGGTGAGACTACTAATATTAACATTTGTGATGTCATGTTAATGGTAGTACGTGCTCAAGTTTGTTGTTGGTCCGGCATTGCTGTGAGCATTTCAGGTGTTGCAGGTTTCTAATAGGGACACTGTACATTGTGACACTGTGTCATGTTGTGGGGATTACTTTGTTTACCTGCAAATAGCATGACATGGCACGGTGTGTCGTGTGGCGGTGCTGGGGTTGGGTTGGCTGACATGGCACTGTCCTCTTGTTGCATTTTGCAAGTGGGTATTCATTTTAGCTGCTTGAATGTGTAACTTCACAAAACTGCATTGGTGGTGTCTGTGTGGGTAGGGATGCACACATTGTGACACTTCCAGGTGAACAATCTCAGGCTGATATGGTATTCACGGTTCATTCTCCAGACATTCAGGATCAGTGTCAGGTTGAGTCATCATTGATTGTCAGATGGAATGTGCCAGGGCAGTGTGCACTCCACAGGGGTGTGATTTCTATGTGAAGTAATTAGCCACTAGCTGTGTACGGGCTGCCTCCCCCGTGCCCTTTCCCCTCCCATGCGCAGCGGCTGTGCATGTGGTTGGGGATGTGGGGCCACCACCATGTCCACGGCCAGGCCCGGCGTGTTGCAACGTTGTGCAGGACACATGCTGCCACTATGATCCTGCACACTACTGGGGGAGCGTACAACAGCTGCCCGCCAGAACGGTCAAGGGAGCGAAAGCGTGACTTCAGCACTCCGAATGTGCGCTCCACTATGCCCGGGTTGTAATGTGGGCTGTGTTATATCTTACCTGGGGTGGCGTGGTGGGGTTCCGAATTGGCGTCATCATGTGGGGGCTGAGAGGTAGGCACTGTCCCCTGTGGAGGTGGTGATTGGTATCATTGGTGGGGTTGTGACCTTGCTCAGTATCTGACATGCATGCATGTGCAGTGGCATTCATACTCACCAAGCAGCCATGTATCGCCATGCCGCCCAGCTTCTAGGTCCCGGCTTAGGGTGGACATTCGGTAAATGAAGCTGTCGTGGGTGGAGCCGGGATAGTTGGCATTATACTGAGGTGATGATTCCCTTGGCATTACATGCTACCTGCACGTTGATGGAATGCCAGTGCTTGCGGTTCCTATAGATGTGCTCAGATGCCCTGGGGGGACGTAGAGCCACATGGGTGCAGTCGATGGCACCTAGCACTTTGGGGAATCGTGCCACAGCGTAAAAATCCAGGGCGGCAGCATGCCTTTCTGCAGGTGTTCTGGCAGGTATATGTGCCTGCGGACTGATGGGCGTGCAGTGATGATGTTCAAGACCTGGTGTAGGCAGCGTGACTGGGTGGCCTGTGACACCCACCCACTATGGCACTTGTCCGCTGAAATGATCCAGTGGCTAAGAAGTGCAGTACATTGAGGACCTTCTCCAGGGGGCTGAGTGCTTGGGAGCACAGGGTGGGTGATGTGAGGTCATCCTCCCACTCACTCACCAGGTCCAGTATAATGTGTGGTGGAAACCTGTACCTCCCATGACACCTGGTCATCAGGCATCCCGAAAAGGCTGGTTCTGGGTGTGAATATTCTGGCCCTGACTATCCTCCTCCTCCTCCTTTGGTAGCCACGCCACTGCTGCTAGGAACGGTATGTTCATCCTGGCGTCTGAGCTTGTTATTGTTAAAGTCGCAAATTTATGCTTTGCGCGTGTTCTAGGCGAGCGTGTGACCCGCGCACCCCTGGAATCCAGTTCCCAGTCCAATAGCGTGTGGAAATTCCGCGCACCACGGGATACAGGTGCGCTGACGTACTTGCGTGTGTAAGTGTCCCGCACCCTGATATACACGTACATAGGCCAATCGCGTGTACGCGCCACTTTTGTCCAATTACACGCGATGACACTCTGACGTGCAGTATTTCCACGTGTGCTCCGTCATCACGTGCTGAGTGGGAACACCCGTGCGGGTCACGTCACAGACGCGCTTACGCGCTGAGGGACTCTGGTCCAATAGAATCGCGTATGCGTGCTGACGCGCTTACGCGCTAAGGGCCTTTCCTCGGATTTCACGCTGACGTGCAGGATTTTCACGTGCCAAATCACTCCGTATCAAGCTGGCCACGCGAAAACACACGGAAAGACCAACGCTCCTGCCCAGAAGGCCGAGTTACTGCCCCCAGTGCCCGAGCAGCCTCCCACGTGCCATCTGCTGCTGCCTGCCTGCCTGCCTGCTGCCACCGTGCCCTGCCATTTGGTGCCTGCACATCAGCCATCTGCAGGGTCCAGTTGCTGTGTCCACCCTGCTGGAACTGAAGACTCCCGACTGGGATTACATCGCTCCACAGCCCAGCCCCAGGACCCAGTTGCCACCCACACCTGCCTCTGGGGTTGCCATGTCGGGCACTTCCACATCTGGCACCAGTGGCAACCCCAGGCCAGAGGGGCAGAGGGGCACCAGCTTCACTGACAACGAAGTGGTGTCCTGGTGGAGCATGTCCTGGGGCAGTGATGCCCTCTTTGGATCGTCCCGCGCCAGCAAGGAAGGACGGGAGAGGATCTGGGCGACTGTGTGGTTGCCATCAACGCGGAGGGTGGCAACCGCAACGTCCTGAAGATCAAGAAGCGCTGGAGGACTTGAGGTCCAGGACCCTTGTGAAGGGCCGGCGCCTCGTGGAGGGGGCCGGGGCCGCATGAGTTCCATCCAGATGAGGTCCTGGAACGCGTACGCCCAGCGCTCCACGCCCAGATCCTTGAGAGGGAGGCCCGTCTGGAGTTGAGCGGTAAGTGTCCAAGCATTACTGTGTGAGACAGGGCATGTTGCGGTGTGCTGGTTCTATGATACTTGCCTGTATGTGTGCCATAGGCCATGTATGCATGTATGTGTGCAGGGACATCATGGTAATGCATGTGCGACCAGTGATGTGTGACCCACATGGTTGTTGCATGTGTTTCAAATGCCGCATGGGGAGCCCTATGCAGATTTTGAACATGAGAGCATGCCAGTCTCTGTACCTGGACATGGGTGGGGTGAGGGATGGGTGCTGATGCCAGGTACATATATGGTAGCCATGTTCTGTGTGCCTGACCTGCGTGTCTGTGACTTGTGCATGCCATGGATGCATGACACATGTGTGTGACAATGCACAGATTCAGTGAAGCAGCCAAATTACCCTTGTATCCGCTGTGTTTTGTGTGTTTGGGGCCAGATGGATGTGACTGAGGTGAAGTGTGTGCATGTGATAGGCATGAGCCATGATGCATGTGAGTTACATATCATTGAATGTTTTCAAGAGTCCATTGACATGCATGGAAATGTCCATGGCAATGCACCATGACTGTTACTGTGTGTGTTTTTGCCTGGACTGACCCATGTTGTGTGGAGGGACATGATGGAAGTGTACTTTGACAGTGGTGCTCATCTGCTATTGCTTCCTGTCTAGGGGACCATTGTACAGTGCCCCTGATGCTTGTGTTCTTTGTCTCCCTCTACGCAGCGGCTAGTGAAGAAGAGGGCGGAGACGGCGCTGTGGAACAAGGCGGCGGGGATGCCCCAACGGCTGCAGCGGAAGGGGTGGTGAGCCCCACAGGGCCTGCTACGGTGGGAGACGGTGAGGAGCCATCCAGGTTGTGGTTTGCACAGAGGAGGAGGAGGCCGCCACTGGGGCACACATGGGGCCTGTGGGGGCATCCCTGCTGGTGCAAGTGGTGCAGTCAGGGCCAGGGGCAGGAGCAGCACAGGTCACCGTGAGGGGGCCTGTGCATATCGCTGTCCTGACCCTGTGAGTGCACCACCATGCACCAGCAGGGATGCCCCGTCCCAGGCCGTCCGCAGGTAGAGGGGATGTTCCATGTCACCTGACTCCACTCCACCTGCGGACGTGGGAACCCCTGGCCTGTGTGGAGAAGGTCCTGATTGGGGTCGCGATGCGCACGGCTGTGATTCGTGATGCCGTGCGTGCTTCCCGGGAAGGAGGACGCACGTCATCACGAAGTGCACCGTGCCGACGTGGCCAATTGGGATCGGCCATGTTCGGGGTTTCCTGCATGTGTTGTCCAATCTTGGCGGCCCTCTCCTCCTCTGTGCAGGCTATACACCAGTCATTCTCCTTGCCGTCTTCCGGCCCAGATGCACCAGGGCCCCCTTGTGGACCTGCCCCGACCAATGCAGCCAGCTCGGTGGGGTCCCATCCTGCCACAGTTGGGAGTCGGAGGTCCAGCAGGGTGGACAACACAGCAAACTGGACCCCAGCAGATGGAAGATGTGACAGCATCATCGGGCAGGGCACGTGCACGACGGCGTCGGTGGTTTCCATCAGCCTGGATGCCGTCGTGCTGGCAGAGGCAGTGGGTCGGAGGCAGCAGCAGGCTCGACGTGGGAGGCATCATGGCTCGGGGCCTTCAAGATCAGAGGGGCAGGCATCGGCGGAGGGCAGGGACACCCTGGGATGGTGGTGTCTTCCGTGTGGAGAGCAGTTGGTCCAGCGGATAGGTGCGGCAGGCAGCGGGCGGAAGAGGAGCGGCTCACCATGGTCAGGGCGGAGTTCTCCATGCGTCGGGCGTTGAGGCGGGCTGAGTGCCTCGAGGAAGCTCGCAGGGAGTTTGAGCTGGACATGGGGTTATCCCTGCGAGACCTCGGGGCCAGGACAGAGTCCCGCCTCCAGGACATCGACATGGAGTTCGATGATGCCCTGGCCAGCAACATCACCGAGTGAGCCGCAGGACTTGCCCGCTGCCTTTGTATATAGTTATTAGTTAGTTAGTGTTTAGGTTTCCTTTATTAATTTTTGTATTTTTGGACCGCTCGGACAATGGCCACTTTTTTGTATATATTATTTTCATTAGGTAGTAGTAGGTTCATTTATGGTGCTGGCTCATGGACCCTGGAATTTTCGTGTATATAGTTTGCTTTTTGAAAACATTTTTTTTATTAATTATTGTGTTCACCATGAGAAATGGTTTTTCATTATTTTACTCTCACATGATTTGCTTTGGACAACATTTGTTTTGGATTACTTTGTTTTTTTATTTTACATTTGTTCTCGGACATGGACCATTTATTTTGTTATCCCCATTGTTGTATGTTTGATTTTTTTACTTATTTTTCATCTTTATACATGTTTTTTTAACTTTTACTTGTGGTATTTTCTCATTGGTTTCATACATGTCATGATATGGGTTTTGACATTCACTTGCACCCATTGTGTATGTGTGTGTGACGGACATGTGTTAATTTACAGACTTGCCATTGGGGTTGTATCATGTAATTGCATTCACTATGTGGGTGGATGCAATCCTTGCCTGGGTGTTTGTGCTGGGTATGCTGCCCATTACTGCCATGATTGAGTATCGTCAGGACCTGGGGGCAGGGGGACATGTGTGGGTGCCTGGTGGAGGGTGCCCCTGCACTGCTGGGTGTGGGGGTGGTGGGAGACATGAGTGGGGCCTGGTGGAGGGTGCCCTGCACTGCTGGGGTGTGGGGGTGGTGGGAGACATGAGTGGGGGCCTGGTGGAGGGTGCCCCTGCACTGCTGGGGTGTGGGGTGGTGGGAGACATGAGTGGGGCCTGGTGGAGGGTGCCCCTGGTGGCTGGGGGTGGGGTGGTGGGTGACATGAGTGGGGGCCTGGTGGAGGGTGACCCTGGTGGCTGGGGGGTGGGGTGGTGGGTGACATGAGTGGGGCCTGGTGGAGGGTGCCCCTGCACTGCTGGGGGGTGGGGGTGGTGGGAGACATGAGTGGGGGCCTGGTGGAGGGTGCCCCTGCACTGCTGGGGTGTGGGGTGGTGGGAGACATGAGTGGGGCCTGGTGGAGGGTGACCTGGTGCTGGGGGTGGGGGTGGTGGGTGACATGTGTGGGGGCCTGGTGGAGGTGACCCTGGTGGCTGGGGGTGGGGGTGGTGGGAGACATGGGTGGGGGCCTGGTGGAGGGGTGCCCCTGGTGGCTGGGGGGTGGGGGTGGTGGGAGACATGAGTGGGGGCCTGGTGGAGGGTGACCCTGGTGGCTGGGGGGTGGGGGTGGTGGGGACATGAGTGGGGGCCTGGTGGAGGCTGCCCCTGCACTGCTGGGGTGTGGGGGTGGTGGGAGACATGAGTGGGGGCCTGGTGGAGGCTGCCCCTGCACTGCTGGGTGTGGGGTGGTGGGAGACATGAGTGGGGGCCTGGTGGAGGGTGCCCCTGCACTGCTGGGGTGTGGGGTGGTGGGAGACATGAGTGGGGGCTGGTGGAGGTGACCCTGGTGGCTGGGGTGGGGGTGGTGGTGACATGAATGGGGGCCTGGTGGAGGGTGACCCTGGTGGCTGGGGGGTGGGGGTGGTGGAGACATGGGTGGGGGCCTGGTGGAGGTGACCCCTGGTGCTGGGGGGTGGGGTGGTGGGTGACATGAGTGGGGCCTGGTGGAGGGTGACCCTGGTGGCTGGGGGTGGGGTGGTGGGAGACATGAGTGGGGGCCTGGTGGAGGGTGCCCCTGCACTGCTGGGGTGTGGGGGGTGGTGGGAGACATGAGTGGGGGCCTGGTGGAGGGTGCCCCTGCACTGGCGGGGTGGGGGTGGTGGGAGACATGAGTGGGGGCCTGGTGGAGGTGGCCCTGGTGGCTGGGGGGTGGGTGGTGGTGGGTGACATGAGTGGGGGCCTGGTGGAGGGTGACCCTGGTGCTGGGGGGTGGGGTGGTGGAGACATGGGTGGGGGCCTGGTGGAGGGTGACCCTGCAGTGCTGGGGGTGGGGGTGGTGGGTGACATGAGTGGGGGCCTGGTGGAGGGTGACCCTGGTGGCTGGGGGTGGGGTGGTGGGTGACATGAGTGGGGGCCTGGTGGAGGCTGCCACTGCACTGCTGGGGTGTGGGGGTGGTGGGAGACATGAGTGGGGGCCTGGTGGAGGCTGCCCCTGCACTGCTGGGGTGGGGGTGGTGGGAGACATGAGTGGGGGCCTGGTGGAGGGTGGCCCTGCACTGCTGGGGTGTGGGGGTGGTGGGAGACATGAGTGGGGGCCTGGTGGAGGGTGACCCTGGTGGCTGGGGGGTGGGGGTGGTGGGTGACATGAGTGGGGGCCTGGTGGAGGGTGACCCTGGTGGCTGGGGGGTGGGGGTGGTGGAGACATGGGTGGGGCCTGGTGGAGGGTGACCCTGGTGGCTGGGGGTGGGGGTGGTGGGTGACATGAGTGGGGGCCTGGTGGAGGGTGACCCTGGTGGCTGGGGGTGGGGGTGGTGGGTGACATGAGTGGGGCCTGGTGGAGGGTGCCCTGCACTGCTGGGGTGTGGGGGTGGTGGAGACATGAGTGGGGCCTGGTGGAGGGTGACCCTGGTGGCTGGGGGGTGGGGTGGTGGGAGACATGGGTGGGGCCTGGTGGAGGGTGACCCTGGTGGCTGGGGTGGGGGGTGGTGGAGACATGAGTTGGACATGGGTGGGGGCCTGCTGGCAGGTGCCCCACAGTGCTGGGGGTTGGGGACGGTGGGGAACATGAGTTGGACTTGGGTGAGTGCCTGCTGGCAGGTGCCCCACAGTGCTAGGGGGTGGGGGTGCAAGGGGACATGAGTTGGTGTTCATTAGTTCAAGGAGACATGTGCCTTTGCTGGGGGGCATGCCCATGTTGGGTGGGCTGCCTGCGGGACATGACCAGGGATGCAGGGTAGTCCCCTGTGGTGTGGGCTGCCTGCAGGGGCGTGGAGGGTGTACAGGGTACACCTGGGAGGACCCACACTGTCAAATCACATGTGGGACTCCCGGCACCCCTGAAATACACGTACCTTGCAGAAATCGCGTGTAAAACTTCCCGCGCACCCCTGAAATACACGCGCACAGGCTATTCGCGTGTGGAACTTCCCGCGCACCCCTGAAATACACGCGCCCAGGCTATTCGCGTGTAAAACTTCCCGCGCACCCCTGAAATACACGCGCACAGGCTATTCGCGTGTGGAACTTCCCGCGCACCCCTGAAATACACGTAGCCCGCTCCCCCAGGCCCGATCGCGTGTGAAACTTCACGCGAACCCCTGAAATACACGTAGCACGCTCACCCAGGCCCGATCGCGTGAGAAACTTCACGCGAACCCTGAAATACACGTAGCCCGCTCCCCCAGGCCCGATCCGCGTGAATGACTTCACGCGCACCCCTGAAATACACGTGCCAGGCTATTCGCGTGTGGAACTTCCCGCGCACCCCTGAAATACACGCGCCCAGGCTATTTGCGTGTGGAACTTCCGCGCGCACCCTCAAATACAGACGCCCAGGCTATTCGCGTGTGGAACTTCCCGCGCACCCCTGAAATACACGCGCCCAGGCTATTTGCGTGTGGAACTTCCCGCGCACCCCTCAAATACAGGCGCCCAGGCTATTCGCGTGTGGAACTTCCCGCGCACCCCTGAAATACACGCGCCCAGGCTATTCGCGTGTGGAACTTCTCACGCACCCCTGGAATACACGTAGCCCGCTCCCCCAGGCCCGATCGCGTGAGGAACTTCACGCGAACCCCTGAAATACACGTAGCACGCTCCCCCAGGCCCGATCGCGTGAGAAACTTCACGCGAACCCCTGAAATACACGTAGCCCGCTCCCCCAGGCCCGATCGCGTGAATGACTTCACGCGAACCCCTGTGATGCACGTACCCTGCTGAAATCGCGTGTGAGACTTCCCGCGCACCCCGGTATACACGCACACGTATTTTTTGTCAGCGGGTGTCCGTGTTTGTGGGTACCCCTTTGCACGTCATTTTTCCTGGAGGGCTACAGTATGGGACTTTCATCATGGCAGTATATAGGTGCTATTTGTTGGCGCACCTTTTGGTGCACATTTCTTACAGCCGCAGAGACGCTACCGCCTGCTTTCTTGTGGCGGTCGTGTTTGTGCCTGTGCGCTGGTTTGAGCGTGCGCTTTTTTCCCCTATTCTATTCCATGAATACGTGTTGTAGGCGAGCGTGTGGGCGTTCCGCGCACTTGTGCCCTGTACTTCCCCCGTGACGCCCACGTTTTGGCAAGTTGTTCCCCATTCCGAGTGTTACGCCCGTGTTCGCCTACTTTTGTTGCGTGCGCCGCGCTATGTGCGAATTTCGCTGTGGCCTGTGCGATTTTCGCTGTGACCTGGCGCACGCTGTTAGATGGCCTGTGCGCCAACGTGCGCCGCGCACTTTTTTATCGCACATCCGCTGGTTTTCTCGCGCACGGCCTTCCATGAATCGACGTGCGCTGCTTTTCGTTCGATTTTCGCACTTGCACTGCGATTTTCGCTATTCCACTGCGAATCGCACGTTTTTGCCCACTTGCGCCACGCTAATTATTCCATGAATCGGCCTGTAGTTCTTTTCCGGCCTCGGCTCTTATTAACTCCAGACTGGATTATTTTAACAGCTTACTGGCAGGTACTTCTCTGACTAACCTGCATAAACTCCAAACTATCCGGAATGGGGCAGTGAGAGCTATCTGTGGCCTTGGTAAACAGGACCATGTTACCGCAGCTAGACGCTCCCTTTACTGGTTGTCAGTGAAACACAGAATATGTCACAAAATCCTTACCCTAACCCAAAAATCTCACTCCGGCAATGCTCCCCGATACTTGACTGATCGAGTGAAGGTTGTTTCATCTATGAGGTCTTTACAATCGAGTAATGAAAGAAAGATTGTGCAGCCACGTTTCAAAGTGCAGAAAGTTGCAGGTGCTAGCTTTGATGCACGCGCCCCTGGAACCTGGAATGCCCTTCCATCTACTTTACAGGCCATTCCTTGTCTGGCCCTCTTCAAGAGAGCAGTTAAGAGACACTTGTTTAACATATGATGGGTTCGTTTTCAAGTCACTGTACTAGATACTCATTCTTTTCTGTGTTCTTGTCCTCGCTAGTTGTGTTTTTTGTGCGCGCTGAGGCCTATGGGTGTGTGCGCTTCATAAATAATAATAATAATAATAATAATAATAATAATAATAATAATAATAATAATAATAATAATAATAATAAATAATAAATATAATCACTGCTTGCTGCCACATTGCAGCACAGGCTCGTTCCTCCAGGTGTTTCCATGCAAAACATCACTGCTGCTAGCGCCATCACCATGCATTACTCAAACTGGCTATGGTGTGCTTTTGTGGTAGTGCTGGTTAATGGGTGCACAGCTGAATCCACTTTGGCCTGAATGTTGCCCGGAGGGGTACTGTCACAATCAGGTCAACTTTCATTATGTACGCCAGTGCCAGTCCACTGTGCTCTTCAGATCACAGCTTTTCTCTGCCATCCTGATCTGCCACCGTGGGTGATTTTGATGCCACCATTTTCCTCTTCTGTGAGCGAAGCAGGATTTAAACAATCAGTGGGCCCGCTCTGGTGGCAGCACTGTTCTATCTCACTTCTAAATACCAGCAGAGGCTTAACAAAGCATGTAGCCACAATCATGATCATCATCACCCTCATCATCACCACCACCATCATCATCATCATGACTCACCAAACGACTGCACGGAGATGGTGAATCTTCTGGGGTCAAATAAAGAGCGATCTTCTACTAATCACATGTGTGCCTTTGGCTCCTCCCTATCCTGGTGACTATTTAGCCTCTGGGTGAGTGATGCATTGCCCTTATTTCTGTTGCCACTTGCTGCATCCAGCTTAGTTCCTGGGTTGTCTGTCCCAGAATTCCCCATTGCCTCTGCATGCTCATTGCTTTTTCTTAGGCTGTAGCTGCTTAGGCTTTGTTGCCACTCTACAACTGCTCTCCATGTCTCAGTTGGAAGTATGAATGATCTTCCAACACTTTCTACCACTACTCAAACCATCTACCCTATGGGGGGGGGGCAATATTACTTCTGCTCCAGCCTCAGAATGGTTACTTCTTGGGGCGCTTGTGAGTAGAGTAGCCGTGAGTGTACTGGTAGTTATATACACGTGGCATGGTGGGATTGCCGCAAGAAGGACTCACTTCACTGGAGGTGCAGGAAATAGCTGGCCGCCACCTGATGCCAGTGTCCCTCTTTATTCTTTTTACATGTCACGTCCTCTGACCGTTATATCACTTGACGGAGGACGCCTTCGCTTCAACATACCCCCTTCACCATTAATATTAAGCAACAAATCCAAACCTAAACAACACAGTCTTACCAACAAACCTCCCTTTCGGACAACAATATGAAAGGATATCCTACCATCCCTGTGTCCTTAAAACATCAGTCACCAAGTATTTCATTTTCAATGGCATTCTCCTTGTAGTCCTTTGCGACATCTTGGTTCGACGCCCAGGCCTCCTTCACCTCGGATGGGTGACACCATCGAGGAAAGTGGCTGGCTCCTTGCTCCTATGCAGAGGACAGTGCAGGAAAAGTTATCAACCATCGATCTGGTGGCTTCAACCTCACCATCCCACCTTCATCGCCAGTTGTTATTTGTATGCGGCACAGGGAATTTGTGCCGCAAGAAGGATTCACACGCTGGAGCTCAGAGGCGTTGCTAGGGGGGGGCAAAGGGGGCTATAGCCCCTGATCTTTTGGTTGTAGCCCCGGATAGAATCTCAGGAGCTACAACCGGAAGGCTGGGTAGCCCCCAATCCAACAGTACCGACATCAGTGTAGCCCTGGGTCTTTTCCAGACCTAGCAACACCCCTGCTGGAGCTGCTGGTAATAACTGGCCATGCCCTGCTGCTGGCGTACCTTTTTATACTTTGCACACGTCATGTCCGCCATCCGCTACATCACGTGCCGACAGACACCTTCGCTACAACAGTAGTGGCAAAATCAGCTGCTCCCAAATCTTATTTTTCTCTGAAATCAACCAAATATTGCAGAGTCTTGCCTGGGCAGTGCTTTTAGAGCATGGTCTGTCTGGCTGCTGCCAGATGATACACATCTGCTGTGGCACCGGTCTCTGATGTCCCCACTGGTGCAGGCGCGTTTACGCATACTGCATATAGTCTTTGAGTAATCGGTCACACGGTGCAGACTCAGCGGCAGGTTTCCTGCAGCCACAATGCTGTGCAGATGCCGATTGCCAGGAGAGGCCTTTCCAAAAGCGTGCCCTTAACACATTTTCCTCAAGCCAATCAGGTGCATGATTACAAGAGATCCTCTCACTCTGTTAAAGCTTGCATCCGGACCCATGCTACTGCCCTCAAGTCAACACAACCAAGAAGCGCAACCCTTTGTTTCTGCAAACCTTGGAAGCACATTTTCCACTGGACTTTAGACTTGATCCTTAGGGAAAAAGGGAAAAAACAATGTGGTAACCCATTTACTGAATATTCCACTATATTTAACATCCGCTAATCCATTAAGATTGAAATACAGAAAACAAAGTTTGCATACTCAAAGCTAATCGCATATGTCTATTCAGTCATCGTCTTCCTTATTTGTGTGGGTTTGTTTGGCCCATTTAGTTTATACTGCTGCACTTTCTTAGCTCCTGGCACATGTGTGTGGGCACAGCTAGCCCATTTACAGCATGCCACTACAAACACCAAAACGCGACGGGTGGAAAGATTTGAATTCCACATGAACCCTGCTTATTCCACTGTGCATCTTCCATTCCATCCTTTTTTATCTCTTCTATACCAGTGCAGAAGATGACCGACCATAGTCAAATCATCCTTGGTTCTTAAATGAGCTAAAGCGTGAAGCTTAAGTACAGAGATGGAAGTGAGCCGGGACGGTAGGGAACGTAGTTCCACTACTTTTATTTTTGACTGTTAGCAGTTCCACTACCTTTTTACAATCATTCACCATCACGGATGTCAAAGCATACCTCTTCATTTTCCCATTTTACAGCATTTGCAGATAAACTGGAATCCAACTTTTCAATTATGAAGCCTAAATGACGTGGCT
Source organism: Ambystoma mexicanum (assembly GCA_002915635.3). NCBI lineage: Eukaryota > Metazoa > Chordata > Amphibia > Caudata > Ambystomatidae > Ambystoma > Ambystoma mexicanum. The sequence goes on from CM030325.1 coordinate 138,955,931, forward strand.
TGGATGTAATCAAACTGGCTTCATTTGAGGCAGGGAAAGATGGAGGAGGTCCTGCTAACACTAAGAAGGAATATCTCCTCACACTCCGTCTGGACCTGATTTTTGGAAAACTTGTCAAGTTTTTATCTCAGGTAAAATGCTAAGGCAATATAGTTTCTAAAGGTCCATGCCATTAGGAAGGGATGCTATTTTACTACCAGGTGGCTACATAGGATGTGGCCACTCATGCCCCTGGAACAGAGCCTTAGTGATTAGTTGATTAGACTATTTCAGTGCATTCCTGGGGTATTCTTTGAAACGTATTAGCAGACTTCAGGTAGCTCAAAAATGATTGTTTTCTGGATGTCGGAAAAATGATCATGCCCCAGGTGTTCACAGAAACCAGGTGTGGCTTCTGGTAGAGTAGAGAATTTAGGTTAAATATCATTGCTTGCTTTTCATATGCACCCATGGGGCTGCTCCAGGATCCCATCACACGGTATAGCCCAATTAGGAAACCTCTGATCTATGAAGGATCACATACAAATCATCCCTTAAACTACACACTGTTAGGACAGAGGAGATAAGACTTTCATTTTTTGGATTGCTGGATCAGAGGAAATTACCAAATTCTGCTCAGGACAAAGCAAGCTTTTTCTAGTTTCAGGGTATCTGTTCAGGGTACATGACACATATAAGTTCTAGTGGAGTTACGATCAGCGAGTCTATGCAATATAGAAATGATCCCACTGACCGACTGAGAAAAAAAGAAAAGCAATACAGGGGCACCGGCTTCTTTCATCCGTTCCAGCCACTTGGCTGTCAAGGCCTTCTCACATGCTGCACTATGCTTTCGTCTACCCCGGTCGCACCAAGGTCACACTTCTACCACTGCTCACGTCCCAAGAAAATTTGAGGGACGCATATTTGAGCATGCCTCCTTCCACTGAGCAAGGGTCCATATAAGCAACAAAAAGCGGCATATGTAAAGGTGTGCATTAATCGCAAAAAGGGCACGTTGCAAGTCAGTTTTCCGTATGACATCAGATTCAGCGAGGCAGCCCTGATAATGCTTCCTGATCTGAAAGTAGATGTTTGCACTATCATCCAGTACACACCTATCACCATCCTAAATTTGCAAATGTCCCCTCCAGAACTGGCTCACCTGCTTTGTGATGGGCTGCTCCCATACAGTCGCATCTGGCTAAGCCGCACCTGATACTCATGTCGTTACTCCATCATCTCACAAGCATTTGTTCCCCTCTTCCCTTTGAGGGGTCTGCTGTCTGTGGTTTTTCAAATGATTGTGGACTACAACTCCCATGATCCCTCATCGCTGATTATGCAGCTTGGGCCTGCTGAAATGTGTAGTTCAAACCATGTGGATAGCCAAAGGTTGCAGACCCCTGTAGCAACCTCTGGTTAACATTGAGCCACGCCTAGCCTGAACATGGACCAGTGTTTCATAAATACTCAGCTGTGCTTTCCCCTTCCTGCCCTGAAAAAATGCAGTACATTTAAATAAAATCAAAGACTTTGTTCAAAATGTTCAAAAAGTGGATGTCCATCTACCACATAAAAACTATACCAAGAAAACTGAAAAGGGGACAAGAGAAAGACACCGTCTTCAAACCAACTGCAATGGCAACTCCAACAGCTCTCAAATGGCAAAAATGTGGGAGGCAAAGTTCCTTACTTTACTGTAGGAAGCCCTCGGTTCCTGTACAGCTTATCAACAAAATTGATCCTGCAAAAAAGAAAAGAACCCCCCACCCCATCATGTTTAACATGGCACAACAGGCATAGAAGAAAGACTCAACTGTGGCACACCACAATCTCCATGGGCTACCCACATTCAGAGCTCCTCTGCTGCAACCTGGCCAGTCACTATGACTAACAAATGTAAACACATTGCTCTTCATCCTTGGAGAACAACAGTGCGTTCTCACTAGCTAGTGTGTTCTTTGGGAACTCGTTTCTATTATATGCAAACCATTCTAACCTCTGCTTGTGTGGTTCAAAACATACCCATTGGACCGGGCTGCTGCGAAAGCGGTTGCCCCCATCCACAAATCCTAAAAAATACAAAAACATATGAGTTGAATCTAGTCCATCTAGTCCATTGCCTCTGTATTGACGGTGAATGAAACACCATTCCTTTTTGACATCTGAACCATGACTGACTTCTCGCTTTCTGCCAAAAATGTAGACCTGGCTATTCAAGGAATGCTGGCCCATACGCGAATCCCGAAACTATCTCACAGAACCCAGGGGCGAGGATAACCTTCACCAGTACCATCATCCAGATTTCAATATAACGGCACATCCGACAGTACTGGCTCTTTCAGCAATGGACGTAGAGCCACAGCTGCAGCAATGTATACAGATCGTCCAGTTTATAGGGATTTTGCGCACGCAACAGTACAGCACAAAATGTGTCATTTTGAAATGTGCCACAAAATGTGTGAAATGCCACTAAAGAAGCACAGACTACATCCAGTATGTCACATACCTGCCACTTATTGTAATTAGTCTGATGGAAAAATCCATGTCAACTTCTGATATCCAGCGATAACGCACGAGTGGCTTCAAGCCCCACATATCATGTATATGAAGGCACTCCCTTTGTGGTAGATTGTTTTCAATGCAGGAGGACAATAGAGGAGGGCAATAGAAATGGAATTCTGAAGATTTAGGAGCTGTCTTTGGCACCGGCCACCTGGTTACCCTCTGATTTCGGGCCCAGATCCCTGCCTGCCCAGCCACACACCCACGCTGCCTCCTGGCAACCCTTGCACTTGGGTTTGTATCTGCTACCGTACAGTCCCCTTCCAGCACTTATCAGACACCTTATTTTTGCACTTACCACCTACTGGCTGCACTACCTGTTGTTGTTCTATTACGTGCTCAGCACTTTCTACTCCTCTCCTACCCCTCGCACTTTGCCCTTCCCTCTCCCCTGCACTTGCACGTTCTCAATATCACTGGGCCTAGTAAGATTGTTGTTTTATCCTCCCTTGTTTCCCCTCCCTTGTCTCGTCGCGCTCTAAAACACTTGTGTATGGGCGCGATACAAAAAAAATATCATATCATATCATATCTATAACTATTTCAATGAAGCAAAAATACTGTACATATTTGTGCCGCGATATTTCCTATTTCTTGCCGCAAAATCTGAAAATCAATGCAGCATGTCTAAAGCAGGCCAACAAATGCATTTTCTAATTTTTCAGTACTCTGGTAGCCACCTTCAAAGTGTGCGGAGCTCTAACAAGAAACCTCAATATTTAGCACCCAGGATAGTGCCTAAGTATAGAAATGTTGGGGGCAGAAGGCTGCAAACTGAGAGTCACACACCATGGTCTTAGTCTACTTTGAAAGACAAGTGGTATGGAGTGAAGCCATGGCTAGATGTTTCCAGAGTACATTCTCATCCACAAAATCGACCAAAAGCCGGTGGTTACCAACCAGCACCCCTGAATGCACTCCTGAGGGGTATGAACCCCTGGCTTGTCGTTAAGTTTTAGATTGCTGTTGTTCAAATATTTGGATTAAGCTTTTGTAACTTGTTCAAATCAATTTCATAGTGAAGAATTAAATAACATGACAAAGTCACATAACATTAAAAAATGAAGATAGTTCACAGTTGAGTGCAGCAAAATGACCCTGCATTCAATAAATGTCACACACAAGTCCGAGTTTCATATAAACAAATATTATTAGAAATGGTTCTGGGTGCTTGCATTTACATCAAAAACATAATTCGTAAGAAAAAAGTACATTTCACTGTTGTATGTTCAAATGCGTTCACTGTCTTAACAAAACACCTGTACACAAAACAATTGGTCATATATGTTTGTGTATCTCCTAACACACTCCAAAGGTACAAATATTGCCAACTTGTTTCGGATAATCATATCCTTCTTCAGGGCCATGGAGTACACACATTCCTAGGCTTGATACAACATTTTTCGACAATGCATCTATAAAATAATTAAAAAAACATATGTCAGTAAAAGATTCTTCTCTAATATTATTGTGACTCAAAGCTGAATCTACCAGTCGCTAACCTTACTGCCATCTTCGTTTGACAGTCCAGACCTCACTGAGGATCAAAAAGTAGAGAGAATGTGACGAAAACTCCAATTGTAAGTCCATATTCAACAACGCAAACCTCACTTACCCAACACACACCAAGTAGTGTGGGTCAGTTCAATCCAGTCCAAATAAACTTTCAGGTAATCTGTCACACTGCAAATAAGAGAAGGGAATATTGAGGTACTAAAGTCATACAAGTTCTAACACATGAATATGTGATCTGAAGGAGGGACCCCTACAGGGTATGGCTTAAATCGCAGCCATTAACGGTGTCTCTCTATCTCCAAATATCAAAATAATGCCGATTCCGAGGAGAAACTGCGGTCAAACAACACACAGCCTGTAGCACTAGAGGGTGAAATGGAACCAAAAAGACCACATTCCCCAAAGGATCATCTGAATTACGTGCGGTCAAACGCAATCGGTTCCTAGCCTCATGCGGAGTGAGAAGCTTAAGCAATACTTACCCAGAGACACTGATAGCATCTCAACTGTACGCAGAATGCTGATCTCTGTTCGATCGCACTCCGTCTGTATATGGCGTCGCCTAGAGATGCTCGCGCATGCGCAATTGGTTCCTGGTACGAATGCCAGCCATCTTGGTTGAGGTAATGCCCCATGTTGTCACGGCAACCTGTACACCAAGTAAAACCCACGTTTTACTTGTGCAGGGACTCTCAAAGAGGAGCATTCAGTAGCATAGTAATTTCTAGTAGAGGTACAATACCCTATGACTTCATGGATATTCAAAAAAATAACTGGATACATATGTACGTCCCGTACCATATATTAATTAAGGATGGAGATAGGAGCAGCATATCTGGATTGGAAAATCCGGTTGGGCGCCCCAGGAACCTCCAAGCGAGTACAAAGTAGCGAGGGCCAACTAGATAAATAAACTCAAATAAAGATGGCAATGAGGGTAGCAGACCGGGGTCCCTGTTCTGGAGGCCAATGCAGCTCAAGCAAAATTTCCTTACCAAGGTTAGTTAAAAGATATACAAAATTTACAGAACGTATGCAAATACACTGCTTTGCCTTAAATGAACAGGAGAAAAAAAGAGAAAAAGAAGGAAAATAAACGTTTACATCCCAATGGCATGTGTATTCCGGCGGTTATATAGAGGGATCACACCATGTGGTCAATAGACATGAGTACGTGCGTGCGAATACCCTAGAGGTAAAAATAGTGGATGCTGTTCTTTACACAAAGCACTTTAAACAAAACACATTAGATCCATCTCTGTGTTCATTCCCCTCGGGTGAATAGAGTCTAACAAGTCTATCCAGAGTACTTCCCTTTGAAGTAATCTTCTGTGTAGATCTCCTCCCCTTGGGCCCAGTTTGACCTGCTCAAGAATGACACACTTGAGCAGAGCTATTGTGTGTCTTGCTTCCATAAAGTGTAAAGCCACTGATGATTCTGGGTTGTTGGTCCGAATGTTGGACTTATGTTCGGTCCAACGGGTCTTAGCCTTCCTGGTTGTGATGCCAACATAATAAAAGCCACCAGGGCATTTAAGTGCGTATACCACATTTGTGGAGTCACATGTGGCAGAGTGTTTCAAGAGCAGTGCTTTCCCTGAATGAGGATGTGGAATACTATTGCTTCGTGGGATGTTATTGCAATGCTGGCAATTATGACATGGCTGAGTTCCTTTGTGTTTCCAATTGTGGTTTGACCTCTCAGTTGTAGAGCTTTCTGCTTTAACCAGATTGTTCTGTAGCGCTCTGTTATTGCGGTATGCAAATGCGGGTAGTTGGTAGAATAATGGCTGAAGTTGTGGATCCATTTGTAACATCGGTCAGTTCTTTTTAATGATCTTCTTAATGATTGGGCTCTGAACCGAATGTGTCGTGACGTAGACTAAGGACTCATGTTGTTTAGATGGTTTCGGTATCAGAAGATTCTCTCTCTCTCTACCCGTTCAACTTTTTCCGCAATGTCGGATAGCAGATCATGTCTGTATCCCCGGTCTCGAAATTTCTTTTGGAGAGTAGCTGATTGGTTTCTGTATTCATTGATGTCTGATATATTGCGTCTGTACTGTAGAAATTGACTCAAGGGGACGCTTTCAACAGTTCATTTGGGATGAAAACTAGTTGCGAGCAATAGGCTATTCCTATCCATGGGTTTAGTATAAATCCTTGTTGCCAGGGCATTGTCCTTGACATAAACCTCCACATCCAGGAAGTTGATAGATGTTGTGCTTGTTTCAGTGGTAAAATGTATTCTGGGATGCATATGGTTCATCATCGCAAAGAACTCCTGTACCTCGTCCATTGGACCCGTCCAGATGCCAAACACATCATCAATGTACCGTGGGGTGGTCAAGACGTGTTCATGCTCCAAATAAAACATGTATGCATTCGCATATGTGGGTGCCATGACGGCCCCCATGCTGGTTCCCAATATTTGTAAGAAGTATTGGTCTGTGATTTTGAAATAATTGTTCCTGAGAACAAGCTTAAGCAGAGTGAGTACAAACAGTCTGTCTCCTAGGCAGTGTGGTGATCTCAATAACAGCCATTCAATAGCTTCCAGGCCAGCATCGTGGACAATTTTGGTATATAGTGAGGTAACATCCATAACAAAAAGGATGTCCCTCCCCACCACGAAGCCTGCTGTTCCAAGCCTTTGTAGGAAATGCATTGTGTCTCTGATGTGTGTCTCTGTCCCTTGCATAAGGGGTTGTAACACCTGGTCTAGATATTTCGCCAGAGGTTCCAATAGACTCTGTGTTGCCGCTATGATCGGGCGACCTGGAGGTTTCACTAATCTCTTATGAATCTTCCGAAGAATGTATATCACAGGTCTAACAGGGTGTTGATTCTCAAGGTACCTACGTGTCTTCTCTGTTATAGCTCCACTCGCTAACGCTTCATCCAGCACCTCTTGGATTAAGGCTCGAATTTGTTGGGATGGATCACTGTGCAGTTCAGTGTAAGTATCATTGTCCCTAAATTGTCATTCAACTTCTTCCAGATAATCCTTTTTATCCATGAGGACTAGCGCTCCCCCCTTGTCGGCTGGCTTGAAGATAATCTCTTCATTGTCTAGGAGGTTCTTCTGTACCTGTTTATCACGCTTGTTAAAATTCCCCTGTTTCTTGTTCTCAAAGCGGATTCTCTTAAGGTCCTCCAATACTGATCTCTCGAAAACAGACAATACATGATTCTGTACCGTGGGATTAAAGCTACTTTTCCATAAATTTAGAAGGTTCATCCATATCGGTCTCAGGTTCCAAGGTGGCAAAGAAAGTCTTCAATTTCAGCTTCCTCATTAACTTGAAAAAGTCTATTTTCTCCTTGAGTAAATTGCTGTTGGACATCGGCACAAACGAGAGGCCCTTCTTTAATAACTCTGTCTCCAATCTTGAGAGAGAGTATGAGCTGATGTTCACTACTAGGTCATCTTTGTCACCGGTTTTTTTCTTTGCAGATTTTTTCTTCTGTCCCGGTCTAGTGGGGCCTTTTCTAAAAAAGATGATGATGAGCCACTTGCTTCCTCTGTGATTTCCTGTTCTGGTATCTCCCTTGCTGGGGCAGTTTCAACTCCCTCTTCAAGCTCCGCACTAGAGGCTTCGGATGATGGAGTTTCCTGGTTGAGTTTAGCTGTTCTCGGTCCGTATGGTTGAGTAGGACCATTCGGTTGTTGTCCGTAGTACTCCTGCCACGTATAGACTATGTCCAATTTATAGTCTTGTGTATCTCTGCAAAACTTTCAGATTTTTTTGGTCTCCAACTCCTGTTTGTATTTTTCTAACTTATTATTGGTGTCCTCCAGAATCTTCTGCAATTGCTCTGACGAGATGGCTTTTCTCAAACTTGTTTTAATAATGTCTATCTCTTCACCTAGGGCTGTTAAGTTCTGCACCAGCTCCTCAATGGTTAGGAGTATCAAATCAAGTGAACATTCATTCAATATTTGGCGCCACCTCTTCATGACGGCAGGGTTCTCCTTGCAGAGCGTAGGCTCTAGGGTCACTCGCAGACCCCTCGGGATTCTCTGCGCTATGTGGTATTTGGCCAATGTAGTTGCATGCAATTTTAAGTTGATCTCCCTCCGTATTTTCCACTCTAGTTGTCTAATAAGTGAATCCGGTTTATCTGTTGTTGTCAATTCTTCTCCAGTAGATTTAATTAAACCCAGGATTCTTTTGGCTTCAGCGTCACTGAAGCCTAGTGTCTCTGCTCTATTAGTTGTAGATTGATCTATCTCCGCAAATGACATAGTCAACTGCGGGAAGAGGACTCAAGTCTGATACAGACGTGTCTCTAGTGTGTGCCCCCCTGGGTATGGCCAAGATAGTAATACAATCTCTCTTTGCATTTATTGACTGAAAATGAAAAGTGATTTACCAAGAAACACTGTGCAAAGACTCTGTTGGGACTTGGATCTTGGAGAAGTCAAGATATAGTGGCAAATACATCTTGGCGGCTGGTGGTGAGAAGGACCTTGTAGCAGGAAATGGGGACAGCATGAGACAGACTTTCAATACATCATCAGTAATTACAGGATGTACAGGTGTATGCAGATATGCGGTGCACAGTATCAACCCCAATGATATAATTTAACATGAAACTCTATGATGACGGGAGTATACATGGGGGGGTAATAGCACCCTAAGACTGTAGAGCTCCCTCGTGGGGCAGAGCGTGGTTCTTATGGGTGACACACACACTTGAAATGATCTTTGTTTCTGTGAATAGGGCAATCCAGTGATGGGGAGCCAAAAGGGTGAAGCAGCAAAAGAGGGAGACATCGCAGGTTGGATGGGGGACTGTTAGAGTATGGAGAGATTTTAAGTGTGCAGGGAGAGCGGGGTGAGGATCAGGAGACATCTTCACCCAGGTGTGGGCCCATGGATGCCTTTAAACAGAAGAAGATAGCCATGTATTTGCGAGTCATTCTGTATGTATAGCCACCCAGCGTGAAAGCGGTGAGTGGAGGTGGGAGAGATGCAAAGGAGAAGCAGGGAAACCTCATGGGGAAGCTGCAGAGGTAATACAGTCTTCTGAGGACCAGGGTGGCGCTCAGTGTTTTGCTAGAGTGCAGAGGCGTGGACAGGGTAGGGTCTGAGCGGGCAAGGCCCACCCACAATCCCTAAATGCCCACTCAGAAGCACTGTGTGGGCAGTTACAGATGTTCATGTCACTGTGGTGGGCCCAACTGCATTAGCTTCAGACCCCGCTAGTTAGACAATCCTGGCTACGCCTCTGCTAGAGTGAAAGTTGAGTGTTCAGGTGGCTCAGGCTGGGGGTTATCGCATTGATCCTGTCTTTCTCAGTCGCCGCAGCCCAGCTGTGGAACTCTTCATCTCTTCATGGAATATGTGATCTTCTACCATTCCGGCGTGCAGTGAAAACATTCTTGTCCTCCGGCTAAAACCCTATTGCGCTTTCTCTTCAGAGTTGCTTTTCAGCGCCATGATGCCCCAACTGGTGATGGCTGCGCTTTAGAAATTCTTGTAACAAACCATAACATAACATGCCAATCAACTGCTCAGGTTTCAGGGTACTGTTGTAAGAGTACCCCATGATAGTGAGCCTTGGTAGATGGGATAAGGAGGTCTGGGGGAAAGAATATAGAAGAGCGTGGCACTGGACACTGGAAGAAGTGCCACTTTAGTTTTATAGGAGTTGAGCATCCAGCAACGCAGGGCCATCAATTGATGAATAACACGTAGACTGTTACTGCGTTGATGCATGAGGACAGCTCTTGGGTGAAGGGTTGGGGGGCGAGAGGAGGTGCTAGTCCTGAGAAAATAGAGAGGGGAATCCAGAGGAAGAGGTGCCTTTGCCTACAGAGCTCGAGTTGAATATGAAGAGATGGGCTGTAGGGGAGCTCCTGCTGGCAGAGTGGTGGTGGAGATTACCCCAGTTTTATAGAAGGTGAAAACAGCAATCCGCCTGGTAGGAGTACTCTTAAGTGAGGCCGATGCCATGCCGAATCTATGTGATCACTCCGCATTTTTTTTACTGCGCATCACAATAATGTCTATTTTTTTGTTTTACCCAATTTCACTGCATATATGTATGCGGGGGGGACCCCCCAAGCCCTCCCCACACATTTATTATCAACTGTACACACACCCCAACATATATATGTGGTGAAAAGGGGCTGTAAACATTCAACCTTTTTGGGTGCACAGTGATGGTGTGCGGTATTTTGGTTTGATACCATGCCATGAAGGCAGGATAGGATAGCCTTGGGAAGATAGCTCAGCGGCAACATGCTCGCCTTGGAAGCAAGACCACACGCAGCCACACATGTTCGATCCCCGGGTCTGCGCTTAGAAACCTCTGGGTATTAATCACGTTATAAATAACCTATCATATCATATCATATAATGAAAGCCAAGAAGTAAGGAAGTTTGCAGGAGGAGGGATACTCAACTGTGTCAGATACAGCACAGAGATTAAGGAGAATGTCAGTAGATGACAGGTGACAGTGGTGAGCCATGCGCATAAGTGACGTCTATGTGACGCGAGCTCTGCGGAACCGTGATTGGAGGAGGTTGCTCTCTCCATTGGCCTCTGAGTGTCTGTAATGTGGTTAGAGGCTAACCTTAGAGAACTTTGGAAAAGTGAGAACGAAGATACTTGGCAGGGTGGTTGTGATCATTTGTGGGTGGTGTTATTATGGCCACGTTAAAGGAGGCTGGGGAGACACCAGTGGGAAGTGAAAGGTGGAAGAGAGGTGAAGGTGCAAGCGTAGGGCAGAGGAGGAGTTGGCTGCCCAGGGTTAAAGTGCCCGCTCAGTCTAAGTGGTTGGTGGACAAATTATAGTGAGGCGATTGTGAGGGTGGGAGGTGGTGGCGAGAAGAAAGGAGAAGAAGGAGAAGGAAAGAGAAGAAGGAGGAGTAAGAGAGATGAGAGCAGACATGGTGTTTTAGAGATTTTGGAAAAGAAGTAACTTCCAAAGTCGACAGCTAAGACTGAGGAGGAGACAAAGCAAGGTCAAGGGGCATGCAAGCATTGACAGGAAGGTCACAGAGAGAATGTGAGGATGAGAGCAGAGGGTGGTAGTAGGATGTGGCCGAGTCCAGCCGGATAGTCAAGAAAGGAGAGATGGCTGATGCAGAAGTCCCTCTGATAAGCATTAGCACAGGATAGTAGGATGGTCCTCCCACAAGAAGGGGAGCATTATCCTCGCCGAAATTACCCAGTTTCAAGATAGATTTGGACTGTGTCCTGGACACTGCATAAGAAGTTGAAATTGCCATTTTAGCTGAATGGCACAATAGGTGTGACGATGTTCAGAACACATATGGATTACTACTCATGTGTGGCTTAAAGGTGCAAAATGCACACAGAATCATTGGCGTGTAACTTAGCACAGACTTAGCCACAGTGACAATTTCAACACAAGCATTGGCATAGCCAACAGCTTTGGTGTTTGTGTCGGCATGGGATATGCATTTGTCAGGCACTGCCATAATGGTTCCAGGCTATAGGATAGCAACATGGCATGATCACATGGGCATATGATGACAGTGCTTGGTAAATGCCTCTCTAATAACCTAGACACAAGCTGGAAATTTTGGCTTTGCCAAGGATTGTTTGAAGCAGGACTTAAAGTGCAGGACTTGCAAGGAACAAGTGTAAGGACACACACTGCTAATAAACAAAGTGGCTGAAGTCACACCTGGTTAAGACATTTTGATTACATCAGTAGCATATTTAATGTGGCAATTAAGCAGTTAACCTTTAATAAAATGCTTAGAAATAACACTGACGGACAGTATACATCACACTGTTTGATGTTACTGCTTCATAGACCTAGCTCAAAGAAATTCCAGGAGGACGTGTTCTGGGCAAAGCGGGGCTAGTAGTGGGTGGGAATGGCCATAGGCATTAGCATGGCCATGGACATAGAATGGGTGGTTAAATAACCAAATAATACCCAGAGGCTGTGTGTCCCATCTCAACTCTCTCCTATCTGTACTCCGATGGGATATTTTCACTTTATAGGCTGTGCATAAGCTCCACTAAATGGCCAAAACTCAATATAGATATTGCCTCATTTGATTCTGTCCGATGTTGCAATCTCCCCATGGGTCTGAAACACTTCCTCAAGCAAGTTGGCATTCTTTTTTTTAAACTTGTATTGTGATTGGTTTTATAATCAAACCTTACACATAAAACATGCTATACATATTATACAAAAAAACATTATCACTCTTGGTATTCTTACGTTGGGCCCAGTCTTAGTTTTCTGTGAGACCAACGAACATGCGGTATGGATCTGTGTGAAACACTATCATTAACCACTAGAGGGCAGCATAAGCATACTATATGTAGACCATTGCATTTTGCAGGTATCACACTAATGTTTCTGTAAAGAAAACCACCAGCAACACTAAAGCTGTCACATATTTTTGGAGCAATTTTATGATTCGGAAAACCGGTTTTCCACACACGCTGAAATAAATGTTGGGTCTTGACTTCGACCAGAAGTTAAACGTAATAAACACCATGAAATGCCAAATAAGACACGGGGCCAAAGTAACGTTGTGAAAGCTTTACTTATCAAGCGCGAACTGCGTGACCGGCGGAGACCCGGCCCACACCATAAAACGTGGGTCGCAGCCCAGTTCTGCATCACAATAGAAAGGAGACACGGCTCCTCATGATAGTAACAACAATAGAAAGTGGACATAACATCCCCCCCCCCTCTTTAACATATAAACTGGGGTTGTTAGTTAATTTCCTCTATTCATCTTGATGGCTTGCGTATTGTCCTCCGCGAAGGGCTGCGTGCAGGTGGATGGTCGCTTGTCTCTATGGAGTCACTGTCATGAGCATCTCTGTCCTCTTCTCGGTATTCAGAGTCCAAATCGGATGACTCTTCTGCCCGAGTAATTTCAATGCTGGCTGGGTTTTGGTCGCCTTCAAAAGTCTGGAAGAATGAGGAGTTTCCGAGTGATGGTGCCCTGTGGTCTTGCGGTGGTTATCATTGACGTGTGTATGTGGGTGATGGTCATTTGTTCTGGCTTGAAGGCTGGGATATCTTTGGCAATTTGATTTTGTCTGGCCAGGACCTTGTCGTCTATTTGGAGGGAACTTGGTTTTGCATGTCTCCGGAGTTCCAATTATTCCTTCATCTTTGTTTTGTTTTCCTTGTCTTTCACTCTTGCAGTGTCAATGTAGGTGTTGGGAAGAACTGCACGGGGATTGTGGGGTAGCGTAGTTCTTATTACTCGTCCAAACATCAGAGCGGATGGACATTCTCCCGTCGAGCTGTGAGGGGCGTTCCTGGATTCTCGTAATAGTGTGCAGATGGCCCGCATGAACAATCCGTTGGTAATGGAGCAGACTTGGAGGCCCCCGTTTAAAGTTGCTCATGAATTTCTCCACCATTCCATTCGCTTGCGGCCACTTTGGTGTGATCTTGCGATGCTGGAATTCCAGATGTTCTGCGAACATGGCAAAGTCATGCCCGCTGAATGGTGGGCCGTTGTCTGATTTGACCATGGATGGAATCCCATAGTATGCAAAAGTTTTGTCTAGAGCTGGTATTACTGCTTGGGCGCTTGTGGAGTGGATGAGGTGCACTTCAGGGAACCGGGACATTTCGTCGATGATCACTAGCACGTACTTGACATTTGTTAGGGGCCCGAACATGTCAATGGCCACTTCGTCCCATACTTGCAGAGGCATCGATGATGTTTTGAGCGGTTCTGGGAACGTGCGTGGGGTGATTTCCTGGCATGTGATGCACTTGCCCAGTAATTGTTCCACCTTTTCGTCCATCTGGGGGAACCCACTTTGTTTCTCAGTTGCCGTTTGGTCGATACTATTACCCGGTGTTCCGAGTGTGCTATGGCTACCACTTGTTCTTGCAAGCTCGCTGGGATAACTATTCTGTTTTCTTTCAATAGAAGGCCTTCCGGTGATGTTGATAGTGTGTGTCTGATGAGCTTGAATTTACAGAAGTGTCTTTCCTCACTTGGGGATAGGATTGGTCCATGGTTGAGTCTGTTGTGCCACTGAACAGACTTTAGGCACTCCTGTATTTTTTGCAGTAGTTGGACCTTTTCCATGGCTTTTGTTAGCTGAGCCATCGTGATGGAATTGGGGAGTGCATTGCTTATCAAGTAGTTTATATATTGGTTCGCTTTGGCAGACTGATGTTCATCATGGGCTGGAAGTGGATACCTGGGCAGGAAATCCGCTGGGTTGTTGTCCTTGCCCGGGTGATGTATGATTTTGAAGGAGTATTCTTGTAGCCTTAGTCCCCACCTGGTGATGCATGGTGGCATCTTGGTGGTTGGTTTGCCGTAGATGGTGGTGAGGGCCTGGTGGTCAATGATTGTGAGTGGGTGTCCATACAGGAACAGGTGGTAATGTTCGTATGCCCATATGACCGCTAGGCTTTCCTTCTCGGGTAGTGAGTATGCACATTCAGTTGCTGAGAGACTGCAGCTTGCATAGGCTACAATGCGTCTTGGGAAGTCTGGTGATGCTCCTGGCTTGGATTGTGCTAGTATTGCTCCTAGTCCCATTGGACTGGAATCTACTGTCAGTTCGGTGTCAAGATCCGAATCATAGTATGCCATGCAGTATGCTGGCGCAATGCGCCTCTTAATTTCCTGAAAGGCTTATTCGCATTCATTTGACCAATGGAACTCTTGATGTTTTCCAGTAAGTAATCTGAGAGGCCTGCTTACTGACGCAAAGTCTTGAATGTAGCTTACTGCTGACACGGACGTGGGGGCCTCCACCAATGTTTGCACCTTTCCATAATCAGGTTGTAAACCCTTGCTTGAAAATATGTGTCCGAAGAATTTAAAAGTCGATTTGCTGATTTCACACTTGTCTGGGTTGAGCGTGAGATGTGCGTTTTCAAGGGCCATGCACACTCTTCTTAGGGTGTCATCATGTATTTCTTGGGTGGTGCCAAAGATTAAAATGTCATCACTATAATTTAGGCAATTTGGGATGTGCTTAATAACTTGGTGAATTTCATTTTGAAAGATTTTGGCCGCTGATGAAACACCAAAGCTGAGCCTTTTGTATCTAAATAATCCTAAGTGTGTCGAGAAAGGGTAATGTATCTAGAAGATGGATGCAGTTCAAGCTGGTTGTAGCCCTTGTTTAGGTCTAATTTTGAGAATACTTTTGCCCCGTGAATTAGGTGCATCATGTCCGTCATCCTGGGGGCAAGGTGACGTTCTCTTTCTATGGCTACATTTGGGGCCCTCATGTATATTCAAATGCGTATGCTGTTCTTGTTCTCCCTTTTAAGCACACGCACGATAGGTGACACACAGGGTGTGGGTCCTGACACTGCTTCAATGATGTCTTGTTTTAGCAGGGATTGAAGTTCATCTTCCACGTGCCGCTGGATGTTGAGGGGTATGCCCCTGTAGTGTTGGGCCATCAGCGGAATGTGTGGGTTTATGTGTAGCTTGATCTGTTTGCCTTTTAGCTTCCCCCAACCCTTGAACAGCATGGGAAACATTTTCTGTATCATGTCCTTCGTACAGGTGGTGTATGCAGACATAATCTGGTAAATATGTGAATGAGGCCCATTTGGATGGCTGATTTGAAGCTCAGTATGCTTCCCCCTGGTACTTCTCCTTTTATGACGTAGACTTTGACTCTTTGGCTTTTGTCCTTGTATTGGCATGTGGGCGTGAACATGCCCCGACAGTTGAGTGGTTTGTTGCACCCGTAAGGGTAGATTAGGTTGTCTACTTCACTTAACTCCTTTTTTTGTGGTGAGAGACTTATATGTGTCGACATTAATCACGTTTACTGTGGCACCGGTGTCAATTAATTATTCATGACTCTGGCTGTTTAGTCGTAGCAATATTGTCGGACTGTATTCTGCAGCGATGCTGTTTCCAATGGTATGGACGTATCCTCTCTTGCGGTCCCCACTGGATGAAGATGACTGTGAGTCACGTCTCCGTCGTGGCGATTCTTCCAGATATACTCTTGTAGCGAGTGGAGTGGTCCCTCTTTTCTTCCCGCCATCTGTCATTGCGTGATGGCTCATGTAAAGTGCGAGGGAGTGGCGTCTGCTGGCAGTAGATGATCGTCGCACATAGGGTTGTGGGCTTTCCCGCCTTGACCGGCGGCCATCTTGTCTCCTGGAGTCTTTGCCGGTTTCTGCTGATTGGAAGAATGTGTAGTTCCTACAGTCAGATTGGAAATGGTTTTCACATCCGCATTTATCCCACTGATGACCTATGGCCGGGCATGGACCAACATGATGGAATTTGAATCCGCATCTGTAGCATTTCTTCTGTTACGCAGTGTCTCCTGGTGTGCGAATGGGGTACACGGTTGCTGATGGTGCAGATTGTGTGATCTTAATGTTGCTAAGGGACTCAGTTTGTAATGATAGTGCAGAATCCGCCCTTGCTAACTGGAGAATCTCCTCCAGGGTTCTGCTCTTTTGAAGTAGTTTCTTTCTGAAGTCAGGGGATTCACAGTCTGCGATTGCTTGCAACTTGAGTGCTTCATCCGTCGAGTATCGATCAAAATCACAGTATTTTGCTCATTTTCTCAATCTCATCACGAAATTGTCAATTTTTGTCACCCTTGTGTGGGGTGGTGGTATGAAAAATATGTCTTTCATAGTCTATGTTTCGCAGAGGTGCAAAATAGTTGTTTAATGAGTCAATTACGCCTTGAAATGTGTCTGTGTTGTTTTCCGGCATTTCAAATAATATGTCACATACTACCGGGACCAGTGAATGCATTACAATTCCTGGTAGTCGACGTTCTTCTCGGACTCCTGAAGGGTCAATGTAGATTTGCAGTTCTTTGAGCCACCTGGCGCATCTGGGCGCCAGACTGCTGGTATCCGAGATATCGAAATGTTGCATGGCTTGCAGCTGCAATTAGTCGGTACCCCTCTCTTCTCTGGGCGTGGGGTGGCAGGCGTGGATCTGGACTGCGGGCTCTGCAGAATGCTGTCGGCCTCATTTCCAGACATGATGATAGGAGGGCTTCGCCTGAGGTGCAGGGCTAACTGATTTTCGTTGTACAGACAGACGTGGCTGACTTACTGCTCACTGCCACGGTTGTGATTTGCTTTGCTGCTCCTGGGTGCAGTGGCTCGAGTCTTTAATCACTTGAATGAGGAGCTTCCTGCTCTGTGTTGGGCCTGGCGCTCTGTGCAGTGTCAGAAGAGCAACCAGCACTGAAATATGCAGCTGAGGTAACGTATCCCTGATGCGTGGTAGTGATTGCTGGTACACTGAGGCAGTGGCCAAGGTAGTACTGTGTAGGTGCCGATGGGCTTGTGTTTGTAACAGACCACGTGACGTGCATGGCACGCGTATGTGATAAATTAGTCATACACGATGTGAATTTCCTCAATGGTGGTGCCGGTAAATTTTTGCTTTCCAGACTCGGAGGCCTCAGGCACGCTGCTGTGGCTTCGGACAGCTGGATTCTTCACTCAAGGCAAATGCTGATGAAATTAAGCTGAAGCGGAGGTGCTGTTGTAGAAGGTGTTTACCTCATCGCCATTGTTGGGTCTTGACTTTGACCAGAAGTTAAACGTAATAAACACCATGAAATGCCAAATAAGAAACAGAGCCAAAAGTAACATTGTGAAAGCTTCACTTATCAAGCGCGAACTGCGAAACCGGCAGAGACCCCGCCCTCATATTAACACATGGGTCGCACCCCACTTCTGCATCACAATAGAAAGGAGACACGGCTCCTCATGATAGTAACAAGCATAGAAAGGGAACATTGTGCCTCATTTCGACCCTGCCGGTCTGGAAACAATGATGGCGGTAAAACCGCTGCCACCATTATTTCCAGACCAACTGATTCTGTGTCCTGCAGGCGGGAAGTGTCACTCCCGCCAGGTCTATCGGACTCCAAGGGAATGGGGATTTACAGAATTCCACCTCCGGAATTACTTGATCACCAGGGTTGTAATGCTCCGGTGATTCCGGCAATCACAGAGGCAGAATGGTATTATGGGTCCGGCAGCAGCCTGCTGGTTTTTCCGGCACGGCTACCGCTGGACACGTGATGAGGCCCATTACATCAAGTTACCCAGGTGGCTTTTAACAAAAGTCATTTTTTGTATGGAGAATCTATTTTAAGTTTCTTCTTGTGAGTTGTTAGAAATTTCTGCCAGGCACAGTCAGATGTTAATTGTCTCGCGCAACTTCTGTTTACCTTCAAATTCAGGCCAACTAGTGTTTCCAGTGCACTAAGTACTTTTTAAAAATGATTCTTATAGCAACATGTTAATCCAAAAGAATATCATTGTGGCTTTAAATTTCACATCCTGAACGGTAAACCATAAGTTCCAGAATGCGAAATAATGCCAACCTGAAAAGTCGAGTTAACCCCACTGTACTTTCTGCGATTTAAGACATGTAATAAAAGAAGCTGCGTAATAAACAAAGACAGATATGCAGATTGTTTGTCACAAACTTCCAGCACGTTGTTATTCATGATGTTGAAAACATTTGATTAATGACTTAAAGCAACTTTCTTTTTTGCATGTCAAGATAGTAGACATCATGGATATAAACGCATCTTTAAACGGGCACTTTATGTTGCTCACTTTAACTATGAAAGATTTGCAAGGTAACTGGTGCTTTGCGAGCTCTTTGAGTTGGAAATGTTTCACCATGCATATAAAAGGCTCTGCCAGTGATACAAGAAATGTGTTTGCAACCTGAGCTCCTTAACGACCTGCAGAGCCACAGACGCTGTGTGTGTGTCTGCCTAGCTGTGACTTGGGAAACTGGCAGTGCTTGAATGTCTGGCTTGAACCGATTCTATATTTGGGTCAGGAGAAAGAAAAAGCTTCAGGGATGCATTTTTTGAGCCTTTGAACTAAACGTACTGTGAAGGATTCAATCATCTACACAGTGGGTGTGCGCCCGCCTGGGCTTTTTTGAAATTTTAAATGAAATTGAATGATGGTAGATCAACCTCCGGAAAATGTGTGGGTCTAGTCCGTACACATTTGTCTATGCTTCCCCCCATGGGTTGACACAGACTACACAGACTACAGACTCGGTCCCCCCTGTCATATTTAGTTGGGATATGTTGGGATTTAGTTGGGAAATGACAGGAGGAGTACACAGTGCATCTCCAGAAGGCAGCGGGCCAAACCTTCCCCCTGCCATGGCCAGCATAATTAACTAACAAAGGCACTATGGATCTGCCCTGTCCATTTGTTGGGCCCTGCAGCTGGTGGCAGCAATTCACATACCATTTATAGGGTAATTCAAACAGGCCCACATGGGGGCTGGCTGCAGAGGCAAACAAAGGAGATAGGATACCCAACAACCTTTCATATTCACTGTGTCAACCTGAAGCCAGCTCCCACCCTCGCTATCGATTGACAGTGAAATGTCATGTTTGGGACTGCATGTTTACAGTAGTTCTCCCCGCAGGGGGACCCCATTCATGAGGTATGAGTATGTGGTTTGTAGGAGCCAGAAAGTCCTGTCTCGCCGGAAATTCAAGGGAGACCTGCCACTTTAATCAGGAACCCCAGAGAGCTCCATTAACCATAGAGATCGTTTGATCCATAACAGACAGGAAGATGGGTGGGGCTTAGTATTACATGTTTTCACCCCTTTACCTTTTCTGTTGAAAAGCACTCTGGTTATGACCTCACGCATATAGGAGATTGTTGGTGGGGACCCCAGATTGGTTCATTAATGTAGGCTTAGCCTACACAATCACTGTGGTCCATTTGGCCAAGCCCCTCTTTTGGGAGATCATCTGAAGACTTCATAAGGAGTAGCAAGAAGTATTCATCATTGGACCCTGGCTGAAGGTACAGTCTGCCTTACATCTTCCGCCAGTGAAGGAAGGCCAGAACCTCCAAAGAGGGATTCAAGATCCCTCCCCTAAACATCTCCCAGGGAACAGAGGGATATACTGAATGCAGAGGACCCTCCAGCAGCTCCAGAACCGGTGCCCAGCAGCACACAGCGTGCCCTGCTAGGCTCTGCATCAAGCTTTCTAGGTGGAAAGTGCCAGAGGGTCTCTGAACCAAACCAAGGACAAGGCAGCTGCCTGCCACACAATCCTCAGCTTTGGGCCATCCGCCTTAAAGGACGGCACAAGCCCAGTGAAGAAGCTAGGAGAAGTGCCTCAATGAGCATCTATTGACGTCCACCTTAAAGGACTTTTTCATGCCAGTTGAGCCCCTTGAGCTCCAACCAACTGCCCCGCTGACTGTTGTTATGCCGCAGTCACTAAAACTGTCGGAGACGCCTCAACCAGTGCTTCAGAACTGCCAACCGGTACTGAGGGAATGATTCCTGGCACTGAGCCACCGTGTAGGCCAGCCTGCAGCCGTCCATCCAGCTTCGCTTGCAGAACTACCTGCCACATTTTACCCACAGCTGTCTCCCATCTTGAACTCTGTTGCGGAAGCTGCAAAGCACCCTGAAACCGACTCAACCCTGTCGAGCACCAAGAACATGTACAAGCACAAGGTACATTTTGGGTCTGTCCCCCTGGTCCTTCTCCTGCGTACTCAGTGCCCCTGCCTTGAGGTGAGGCATAGGAGGGGCTCTTGACTCTTGGAGCTGTGGGATGTCTTCATCCTACCCAACTTCTACATTATACAGTCTGCTCCCGGGCCTGCGTGTCTGTATGCAAGGAGTTGCAGAGCAGAGAGTCTAATTCTTGGTGGCTAGTATTCATATAATACATATAATATGTGCATGGCTAACACACCCATAGCAATCCAGGCCCTCGCCTCACAATGCATAGTACACCCTGCTTACAATGTGGGCAGGGCTGGGATGTCCAACCAATCAAGGAATTAAATAGACTTATTTATGTCCCAGTGGCGCATACCGACTCAGTCAGAATTACTCCCCTAGCAAATGTGTATGTGTGTGTGCACGAAGAAGTGCTTTCACATCTCGTGCAGTTTAACCCCGCATGCCAGCAGTCTCCCCTGCTGCTTTCCAGGACAGGACACCATGCTCTTCCAGTTTCTTTCTTTGATGCAATGATGACAGCCCCAATTGTGCAAGACCCTCGCCACGACCGGGACAGGGTCATCTTTTACCATCTTCCGTGGGGCACACCCTATTCGACTTAGAGCAGGGCCAGCTGACGATGCGTCAGGGCATCTGGGGGCCCATTTCACCATGATTTTGGGGGCCCTCTGCCTACAGCTTGGACAAACAGTCTGAGGCACCATGTGATGCTGACATTTTAAGGGATGCAGAGGGGCGAGCTGGTAAAAATCTGCTGATTATCATGGGACAGGCAGCAACGAGGGCTACAACACTAAGGGCCTGATTTACAAAATGTTTAAACATGGGAAAGTCCTATTGAAAAATGTTTAATCAGGCCCTACATGTCAAATGGAAAACCATGTATGCCCTTGCTGACACATAATGATTACGCAGACGAAACATGAATACAAGGCAAAGAGGTGACAGGAATGTTAATGGATACTTCGAGAGGGCGAGGTGACGGCGCTCATACAAGGGAGGTTGTTGTTTTCATTGTTCTAGATTTATGCCCGGTAAGGTCCCTGTATTGTATTCTCCTAACTATTGGGAGGTCCAGGTTTTGTGCCTTTTTGTAGTTGGTTCTGCCACAACACTGCTAACCTGGTGGCAGCTGCTTGCGGCCCCCCTTAGGCGTGCAGCTTATTTTAACTGAAAAGGTTGAGAGGCCATGACGCCCTCGCCGTCAAAGAGATTGTAACTAACAACTTTCACCCATGGATGGAATCAGTTGGATTCTCCCTGAACCCTCCTGGCTGTGATTCCAAACGTAAACATTGCCTTGCTAAACATGGTCCACGCCTCGAACTGGTAAAACACGCTTTCTAAATGGGGTGGAGCCTACAAGTTCCCCAGAATCTAAAACCATTGGCCAAGCCTATGTCAGGAAAGACAGATTAGCCATTCTTGAAACAAAAACAAAAATCAAATTGGAGACAATGATCTCCAATTACTACCAGAACGGTTTTGTAAATAGTTAATAGAATGGATAAGCCAGCTGTCATCTGCAACGTCATTAATTAATCTTTTATAACACGCTTAATACCGGACACCAGTCTCTAAGTGCGGGACCGGAATTAGAACCTGTGCGGGACCGGAATTAGAACCTGTATTCCTCCGCGTGGTCTTGTTGCCAAGACAAGCAGTTGTCCCTGACCTATCCTCCCGGCCCAATCGTCTCATCAACAGCTCTATGTAGCAGCCTGGATTCTTACTCCAATAATGTTAGGCTGATCACTTTAGAAAGTGCCTTTTCCCCGGGAATGGTCATCTGTATGTGTGGAATAACAGAATCCGAGGAATCGGGATGGCGTCGTGGGGGGGCAGGTGGGGGATGGACCCCAGTCTGCTTGCGTTCCTTGATTTGCTGGCACTGAATCAAATCAGTGGATCTACAGGATGATTCCCAGAGGACCGACGCCCAGTGATGTATTAAAGAGCTGAATTTACATGCAGCAGGGACACCTGTGCTGAAGAAGCCTCCTTCAGATCCTGATAATCCTTCGACATGCCATTCCATGTCCAGCCTCCAGCGCCAGACGAGGCTGATGGAAAGCAGAGCCACCTCCCACGTCCAAGCCTTTGTTGTGCTCTCTGCTTCCCATTGCCAGCTGCTTCTCGTCTGGGCCGGTGGACAGGGAAAGTCCTGAACTTAGCGGACCACTTTCATCAGCGGTGGTTGATGGTTGAATCAGGAAACTGATCATATTGGCTGTGTCTGCTGTTTATGACACCGTCAACCAGATGATCCTTCCAAACCACCTGAAGCAGGCCAGTGCAGGCCAGTTTTAAAGTTATGGCTGTGGTGGTCACAGGTTCTCAAACAGTTTGCAGATGCTTTGCTTGGCTGCCAGCTCGTGCAAGTCATGTGTGTTCAAATTCAGGTGGCCTCAGAGCCTTCCGACTGCATGTGTGGCCACTGAGAGTGATGATCCCCTTGACAGGCTATATTTGGGTCTTTATGCTGATGACATCCAGCTAGGCCTTAGAATACATGCTGATCATTTCCTGTCTTCATGCTGCCTCCAGTGGCACAAATCAGACAGCTGCGTAGACATGGCTGAGCTTTATGCAAGTGCGGTGCTTGTTCTTGCTCTGGTCAACCATACTGTTTTCACCACAAGGCTCACCCGAGGCTTTATGGTGAGTGACCCGGCTGTCCACTTATCTTTTGCCCCAGAAAAGTGCAGGTTTCTGCAAATTCTGTTTTGGTCCATTGACCACATGAGGTGGTTGAGTATTTTAGAAAACAACGTAATATACTGTTAAACATGTAAAGGATTTGCTTATAGCAAGAGGTACCCGTTCTATGGGCTTCAAGGGGTGGCAGGGTCCCAAGTTATAGCCTTAACACCGGACCCCAGAGCCATTACCACCTATTAACGCCCCTGGAACGGTTGCTTATTGCTATTGGCACCCTCGGGTTGCCAACAGCAATACATTTGTGTGAATCAACAGGTTGCGGCAAGTTCGGGACCCATTCATGCACACAGAGGCTTCCATACCTCACCTAAGATGGATGCCATAGAACTGGAAGTCGGGGCTCCGATGCAGAACCCCTCTTCCATGTCCATGGTGGCCATCGGGTGAGGTGAGGTGTAGAGCCCGACCCTGATACAGGTAATTTCGGAAAGGCGATGGGAGGTGGCGGGGAACAGAGCCAGGGAGAATGGGGAGTGGGAAGGAAGGTGGTTGGCGGGTGCCTCCAGTGCTTGGGTTGGTCATATCGTGAGATTCAGCATGGGTTTTCAGCAACCTGACAGGCTGACGCACCCGCTGAGGGAGCTAATGTTTAATGTAACATAATCGTCCCGATTTTGACTTGGTTTGTTAAAATGTATCAAGCACTGGCATACAAGGGCCTCAGAACACAAAATAAAACAATGATACAAACAGGCATGAAATGAAACGGCATCAAACATGGCAAGTGATCCACCGGCCAGTACAGGCATCCAATACTATACACACATGTGGAGATGCACCAGCATATCTAAACCTGTTCAAACGTCGTTATGGAAAAATACAACCTTTTGTGCATAGTCAGCCACCGAATAGCTGTTGGCATGGAGTGCCGGTATTGACCTCAGACCTCCTAGACTTGCACCTTGGAAGGTCTCTCAGATGCCTTAATGAGTTCTCGGAGGGCAGAATGCTGCACAGGGATGCTGCAGGATCATGCAGGAAATAAACCATGGGGCCAGCTGGTGAGTGGTTTTCTGGGTGAGGGCCCATATTTCAAATATTGCCCTTTGCAGTAGTGGTGTCAGGAGAGGCCAGAGCCTGGGTGAGGGTGACAGTGTGATCAGCATCCAATCAGCAGAGCTGATGGTGACCTCATATCAACGCTGCGTTGACCATGGAATAGAAAGACAAGTCTCAATCAGACAGGACCCCCAGACTATGTACTGCCTGAATTGGTGGCAGGGGAAGGGAAGCTGGTCGATGGTAGGTCCGCAACCCAGAAGCAGGACCTCCGACTTACTGGCATTAAGTGAAAATCTTGCTATTACGAGTTCAGCACCGACATCCATCAGTCTCCATTCCTGGGGTCCACATGCTGTCCGTGCCAACTAGAATCTGGATGTTGACAGCATACATATGCTACACATGCTACGTCATACATGGTTATCCCAACACCCCCCCCAAGTAAATATTTTAGAACCTTACAAATAAAAGCATTCTGACTGCAAACAATGGGCATCAGTTTGGAGTTGCATCCTAGAATGATTGCAATATACATTTAAGAAGTGGAACTCAATATCATTTTACTGACTGACTTGTCAAGCTTGTTATCCAAATTAGTTCACCGAGACACACCCACAACCCCCTCAGCATTAAGGTTACTTTATACATCACCCCAGCTGTCACCTTTTATTTCTGGTTCCCTCTTCATATGCCATCAAAGTCGGCCATAGCACCCCAAAACTGAGCCTTAGATTGTAAAGAGTATTCCCCTTAACATTCTGATATATGGGGTGACTGCTGTGCTCATAATAGATCTGGCCACATACAATGCCAATGCAGACCCTGCAGCAGAACCCTCCAATGAACCAACAACCCACAATGTTAAGGATAATGATGTAGCCCTCACAGTCACAAATGCTTCAGAACTCACCCTCCCCCCGACCCCACCTGTTACAATGACACATTTTGTATTGCAGCAAGATTTGTTTCAAAATGGTAGCCACAGTACAAGGCATTCTGGCTATGGAGTAGGACATGTATCCCCCAATCCCCACAGAGATACATTTTAAATGTCTATGTTATATTATTACTTCTCTGGAACACGGCAAAGTAATGTAATAACAGATGAAAAACCTGCTGGAAATCCCATCAAAGTACTCCCTTTGACAGGGTTTGTAATAGAATCCTTACAGGAGAGATGTGCTGTGGAATGCAATAGGAGTCTGGCCTAATGTGAGTGTGGTCAAGATGGCCGCCAGCAGATTTACAAGAACTCAGCCTGCACCGTGGTCGTCTGCAGGGCTTGGGCCGGATGTTTGGAAGTGGAGAGGTTTGAGGAGATCCCGAGCTGCATTTCTACATGACTACTCAATGGACATGGAATGAGTGCACATTACCAATGTTCCATCTGATAGGTTCTGAGGCACTTCACTGATCTCTCCTTGACTGCAAGGCTCATGGTGGTGAAAAGCGTCGACCCCTCCAACCCCACTTCAGAACTGTTTTGCACTAAACGGCAACTTATGATGGGGTTTACAAGAAACCAGCTTGGAGGACAGAGTCACAAGCCTCCATCAAAAGAGAACTGTTTTCAGGCAGTAAAAGATTGACTTGCATGGCTCCCTCAACAGCGGAACATTTTCTTTTGAAAATTAAATGCTTTTGATAAACCGAACCTTACAACAAAAACTACGTTCCATAGCATTCTTTAGTGGTGGTACCTCAGCAGGCCAATTTGTAAATCCTTAGTCTTTGCTACTGCCAAGGGCCGAAACCTCTCCTGCTGGCCTTCAGAACTTAACTTTTGGGTATATAAGCTGCTGAGCCGACAAGCCTGGGGGCCTCACACACCAAGCTGCCGTAGACTGCTTTCTGGGAGGAGTGGCAAGTGTGAGTGACTGTCCACCAGCAGATCATGATAGCATCGCTGGAACTTGGCTCTGCGGCATCCATGTTGATGCCTTGCTTTGGTGGGAATGAAGAGAAAGCCCGGACTTACTGACCGCCCCACTGGGAGATGAGGCTCTTCTGAAACTGTTGGCTGGAGCTCTAGATGCGATCAACAGGAGACCATTAGCGGCGGTGAATGCAAAATTGAAACCAAAACCTGCTCTGCTCCTAACGAAAATTGAGGCGATCTGAAGAGAGAGTAATGAGTGGGGCCGAGGAGGATGGTTCATGTTTGTAGATGAGCGTGGGAAGGGGAGCCCACACAAAAGAGATGCAACCTTCTCAGGTTTCCTGAACCCCAGGAAATGTCATTCATTCTGGGGTGTGGGAATTCTTCAACCCTCAATCTGGATCTGAAGTTTTTCTCTAAGCTTTAGAGAATTCAAGGTCAGACACGGAGAGGCAGAAGCATGCCGGGAGGCTGCTACCACTGAAGCATCCCACAAGAGCAGGGTCCACTTGCAGGCTCTGCTGTTAGGGCCGTACCAGCATCTCTCTCCCGAAGGGGTGACAGTGAGGAGAATAAAGCTCTGGCACAAGTTTACAGATATGGATTTGGGCATCAAGCTCTGTGAGCCAGGCCACAGCATTAATAAGCTGATCCCTTCTATCCCCTGCAAGAATCCCAAAGGAAGGGAGCATTGTTATGGTCTCCACACAGTGCTTTTCCTGCTACCAAAGAAAAGCTGCTAGGTGAGGCGCTGTTGAGCAGCAGTGGAAATGGCTTCCTGACTGTAGAGCTCTGCTACAGGCAAAATCCTGAGCTAAATATATCCTGATCAGTGCCTGGTAACTAAGAATCTTGAGAAGGTGGGCAAGGAGGAAGATATGGTTCAGCAGCTCACGTGCCCTGCAGTCTTACGATGAAATAACACCATCGGAATTGCTGATGCAAAATGTACCGGTGAGAAGCACTTCCGGAGCCCAGAACTGACTTCCGAGCTGAGAAAGCGAAAGCATACGAGAGCCCGGGGCTCCTGTGGCCTGCAGGGGGGAGGAGCAAGCGAATGCACAACTGTGCGTGAACACTGAAGGGCCTCCCCTATATGAACACCGGAATTATCTGTCCGACATGACACCATCTGTTAGGACAGAACAGCGAGATTGGCAAAGTAGTGCGACCTGACTGGCTCCGAACATCGCCAACGCCAGTCGAAGGGTTTGCGCAAGATTCTGGGACTTAAACTCCTAGGTGACATCGCATAGAGGCAGCGCAACGCTGCAAAATTGATCCGCCATGACCATGTTCGGAGTGAGAGACACTGCTTGTATCTTGAAACCCGTTAGTAACTGTGCGGTCCTGAGGTGGGTCCAGGAGGGGAGATCGACATAGTATACTCTAGCAGAAATGATATGCAATGTAGTTGAATCCTTGCTTGCCCCGTGCCTGCGACTTTCCGTCCTGAGTATCGTTTCCCAGGACGGAAGACAACAAAGCGGGCGGATGTGTGGAAGCAGAGCTGGGGAGTAATACTGCAGGGACAGCAAACACTCACCCAACGTCTGGAGAAACGACAGAGAAACAACACAGCAATTGTGCGGTAGACATTAAAGCCCACTGGGAAAATCAGTCATTAGAGCTCCCAACCCAATCACCCCCCACCCCCAACTGCCGCGTGACGTATTAGCCTGGTAAAGTGGTGAAACAGTGGACCTGGGGACGCCTCAGCCGGTCGCGTCGAGGGTACATTACAGTTGCTGACTTAGAGTCAATAGGCCTGATGGAATAAAGGGAGAACCAATACATCCAGTGCTGAGCCCGGGGAGACATTGGGAATGGGAACTCTTTGCAGCCTGGCACATCCATTCGAGCAAGGGATGGCATCACCCTTTTAATAACGCCATCAAAACACACCCAGCGAAGAGGAGCACAAACAGAGAAACAGGGCGAAAATACGGCGAGACACATTCCAGAATATAGGTATCACCATCTAATGTAGAGGAAAATACACTGGGTCTACGTCATGGTGATCTAACATGGTGAGCAATTCTGCAGGTAGTCGTGAGTGACTCACTGCTACATATGATCCCCTTGGAGCATCATTAGACCCAACTGGGGCACAGAAGAGGAAGGGAGCGCCCTCTGGGTGCTGAGGCCGAGTAACAGTAATTTAAGTAAAGCACTACAGGACCTGGACTCACCTCCTTAAATAGGTCGATGTCTGGTGGGTCGGCGGAGGTACCACGAAAGGGCTGGTGGTGCAGGAACTACCACAGTAAGAACCACTCACTCCAGGCCTGAAGCCAAAGAACACTTGGGGCACTGATAGAAACATATCTGGGCATACAATTAAGAACAAGTGTCAGCGCCGACAGAGCTCTACCCGATGTAGTGTCATAACAGAACAAACTCACCCTCATGATATATCCATCTTGACTAGTGAGAGGTACATAGCTATACCCAGCTCACCGGGAAAGACTGCTTCTCCTGAAAGGATCTGGGCAGGATGACGAAAGGCGCTGGGAGCAGAAGAAAGGACCGATGGATTGCTTTTCCAGCTCGCAGACTCTAGCGGTGGGTACAACAACGTATCCCAGTGGTGACTCACCAGCAACATCGGTGGATAACGCCAAGGAAGACCACATATTGACAATGGTACAAGCCGGTTTTATGTCCATAAATGTGAAATTGGATTGCATAGGGCCGCTTAAGTCAAAACTGGAGAAAGAAAGTGGCCGGATTACCGAGGCCGAAACAAGGATTTGAGTAACGGAGGACAAAGTAGATCAGCATGATTGAGACATAACACACCTGAAAACAGAATTGGCCAAGATAAAATGCAAATGCAACGATTTGCAGTTATGGTCCAGAAGAAATAATGTGCGCATATTTGGGGTCCCGGAGTCAGCCTGCAAAGGCCAGTTGGAAATATTTGTGGAGTCGATCCTCAGATCCCTGTTCACTACAGCCTCATTCACCGAACAGTGTCTGGTCGAAACGGCACATCGTGCCTAGGCCCCAGTCCCAAAACCTGGAGCCCCCCTCTCACTATTATTGCTAGGCTATTGAACTACAGAGATAAGGACCTTATCCTGAGTCTTTTGAGAGAGCAAGGAACATTACGGTACAAGGCAAGTAATATTCACATATATCCAGACTTTGCAGCAGGGGTACAGGCCCACAAAAGAACATACGAACCCAGTGAAAAGGGAATTGAGAATACAGTGGGTTGCATACGCCCTGATATTTTTAAAACTTTGAATTCCGCATGGAGGCAGGGCACACTTTTTCGAGAACCCAGAAGAGGCTATGAATATGTAGAGTCTTCCATTCCAATCCCACCTACATTCCGAGACGTAGACCAGAACCAGAATCCAAGACCCGAGAATGAACAAGAGGGGCCCAGAGATTCAAAAACTGATTCTAGTGTATCCTTAATGTTCTGGTTTGTAATGCTAAGATGTAGACAGGCACACAAGTAAGTACGTTAATTAAGTAGGCTGGGCAGTTGCATGGAGCTGTCAGCCTAAGTTAGGTAGCTGCTACCAACGTGCCTCAGGAAAGTTCCAAGAGTTACTGAGGGGTACATCATCTAGTTGGGGCAGATGGTGAGGGTGGAGGGAGGGCAAAGGGCATACACAAGTTAGAGCTCAAGATGGGGTAGAGGCTTCGAAAGAACATAAGTTATTTTTGGATAGGGCAATGTGGTGCAAATGATTCATGCAGTGACATAGTTCAGTCGGGGGTTGAAGAGAGTGGGAGGGACATGGGGGTTTGGGGATGTAAAAGTTGAAAATGTAATGGTCATGTTGAACGTGAACTGGAGTCTTCCAGCCCTTTAAGATGAGGTAGCAATACCCGTCAAATGGATGGGGATGCAGAAGTTACTCAAACTTCAATAATCGAAACGGCTCAGATAGTTGACAAAAGGATAACTGTTTTGATATCAATTATCTAAAACAGGGAGTACAACGGACATCAACGGACATCTCAGCGTAAAATCTCTCAATGTATCTTTAAAAAAGCATTCTTTTATAGCAAAGAAAATCATCATAGGTGACGTCAACCTAGTGGCAAACTACAAAAACCTAGTGAAGAAAGTGATGGGTTCTTAAGGAACCTCTAAGTATATGATCCATACTCGTCTACAGGAGTGAAGAATAGTGATAGGCTTCTTAACATCAGGTGGGGCAACTAACCCCTCCCCTTAAACAGGTCACTATGAAAGTCACTAAATACACAACGTCCCATTGGCTACACAAACTATAGGACCCTTAATCACGCAGCCCCCTACCATTGGTTGACACTCTAACCTCCGTCAGTACTTTTCCACCTACGTTAGCAGCACGCAGACTGGGCTTCCAGGTGCTGGTGATCTAGTTTTCAACCATGCTTCCCACCAATTAGCACATTCATCTATCATCACCTCAGTGGTCTGCTGTCAATTAGGGCTTTGAACTTGTCCTTGGGAGTGTTCTTTACTCTGGAGAATTGAGGGGAGTGAAGGCACGCTCTGCCCTCATGCGTAGGTGGGACCATCATGTTTGTCCAACTTCATCCTTTCACGTGACTGAAGACCACAAAATCAAGCCCTAGTGTATTTAAATACTATTTTCTAATAGGCCTCTGACGTCTTCTTTTTTTGTCCATGCCTTTTGAACAGGAGCTTTGTTCTTTCACACGATTTGTATCCAATGTCTGTGCACTCCAGCCTGATAAGACCTTGGCTTCTTGACTCATCCAGTCTCGCCTTTCTGAGATTCACTTCTTAATTCACTTGTTTTTCAACTACGACACACTGGAAAAAAGGCCTTGCTTCTTTAGCCCAGCTCTGCTATAATACATAGTGGAAACATCCATTCTTTACTCACTTATTTATATTTATATATGTATATGTTGGTACATGCTGCAATCTATTCACTACTTTAGCTAGCCTCAAGAATACTTCATCTGCTTGCGTTTCTTTGCATCTGTACACGTGTAAACTGACTTGACATCTTCATCAGTTCTTTAGCATAAGTTTCTTCATCTTGATCCCAAGATGCCACTTATCTTCGACACTTTCTTGATGCCTTATAGAATATCTGCATTCTCTAGTCTCTGCATCTCTTTATGTACCTGAGCTCGGCTCTGCGTGACGTCACCATTCTTCTTAGCCATTCATTGGTCCTGCTACTTCTGGGATTTCATTCAAATGGCCATCGTACTGTCTCGTATCCATGTATGATTTCCTCAATGGGAACCTTGCCTCAGGATTCTCCTCGGTATCGGTATTTTCAATAGTACGGCACATGTCTCACACTCTGGTTCCCAACATATAGGCAATGTGGGCGAAGTGTTTGAGGACAAGGTACTTAGCTCCTTCTCTACAAAAGCACTCATATGTAAGTCAGGTCCAAGCTTAGTTCACATTCTCATAGAGCTTGCCAGGTATAGCAGTTGACGGATCCATGGGTGGATGATTACAAGTCAAATTGCTCACTTGGAATGCCATTGGGCTCAATAATCCAGTTAAGGCAAGGAAGGTTATGTCGTATGTGACACAACATGGGCCCAAGAAATTGATGTTACAAGAGAGGCACGCTTTGGGGAAGGTAAATTCTTTCTGTGCACGGAACTGGGGGCCATTGAGGTACTGCACAGAATATTCATCGCAGGTGCAGGGTATTCTTACCCTTATACACTCCTGGTTGAGTTTGCATGTGGCGAAAAAACTAGCCTGGATCATCAAGGTTGCAATGTAATAGTGTGGGGGCAAAATGGCTGGCCACTCAACGGTACTGGTTAATACATATGGGCCCAATTTAGATGACCCTGAGTTTCATTATGCAATTTCTGGAATGTTAACCCTCTTGGACGGGACCTGGGTAATCTGGGGCACTAACACAATATTAGACACGGAACAGGATAGGTCATCGTGTTCCTTGTCCGCTCTTACCAGAGCTTGTCAGACGATGCATCAATTATTACTACATCTCACTCTCACAGATATGTGGCGGACGCTCCATCCACAAAGTAAGGAATTTACATACTACTTCTTTGTTCACGACTCAGAGTCCCATATAGACTTTTGGTTGTTGACCTCACAGATGGCCACCATGGTTCAGGATTGCACTATTCTCCCGCGCACCCTGTCTGATCATTCTCCAGTTTCCTTGAATGTTGCGATGACTGAATATCCAGTACAGAGTCCATGTTGGAGAATGCCCTCCTCTCTTCCTAGAGACCCCAGTGTGGCTGACTCCTTACATGTCGGAATTACTGGATTTTTCAATATCAATGAAGGCCATGTCTCCACGCACTCAATTTTCCGGGAGACATTCAAAGTTTGGGTTAGAGGGATTATTATAGCTAAATCCTCTGGGTCCCTTAAGAGCATTAGGCAGGAGTTGGGTTGGGTGGAGGACCAGCTCAGGGAACTGGAAAATAAATACAGCAAATCTCAGGAGAAGGATGTCTTAGCACGAATACAAGAGCTATTGGGAGAGTTTCGCAAACTGGTGGACAGGGAGGTCCTACATATGGCCATCCCCACTAGAGCAAGAAAGTATGGCGAGGGGGACAAAGCTGGCAGATTGTTGGCCAGTTTGGTTAAGTCGGAGAATCATCGACACCCTATTACCAGTATCTAGGGCCTGAATAACATGGTGTTGATGAGCAAGAAGGATATCAATGAAACATTTTCCAGTTTTTATTCTGGCCTGTACTCTAATCATGATGAGGTCACAGAGGATGATCTCTCCCAATATCTCTCGACGATAGAATTGCCGACACTATCGAGGTGACAGTGCTTGCCCTGGAACAACCCATCATGCTTGATTAGATTGTGGCTGCTATAAAGTCATTAGCTACGGGGAAGGTGCCGGGGTCTGATGGATAGGGAGTAGAAATGTACAAGGAGTTCCAACAGGAACTGGCCCTTAGATTGTTAAAAATATGGTAGGAGTCCTTAGAACAATGGGCACTCCCACAATCTATGTGTGAAGCCATTATTACGGTATTACTTTAACTGCAGAGACCTCCCCAGGACGTGGCCTCCAATAGATCACTGTCCTAATCAATACGAACACCAAGATCTTTGCGGAAATTCTTGCTTGACCAATCTGGCTTCATACCCACAAGATCCACGGCTTTGAATGTGCGCCACTTGTTCTGTGTGATGGCGCAGGTGAATTCCCAGGCGAAAGTTCAAGTGGTGCCTTGGATGCCGAAAAGGCCTTTGATTCTGTTTCATGGCACTATTTATTTTCTGTGTTTTCCGGCGGGTTGGAGTCAGCCCATATTTTTTGTGCTGCATCCAACTGTTGTACTCCAGCCCAGGGGCAAGGGTCCTTACAAATAAAACACTATCAGCATTATTCTGCTTAAGCAGAGGCACTAGACAGGGTTGCCCCCTGTCCCCTTCTCTATTGGCTCTTACTATTGTACCAATGGCAGCACTGGTCAGGGAAATACATGGGCACAGTGGAATAAGAATAAACGGTGCACCTCAGATAATCTCCTTATAGGTGGATGACACTCTGCTATTTGTGCGAGGCCCTGAACACAACCTTGCCCCAATAATGAACGATATCCATGAGTTCTCACGATACTCTGGATACAGAATAAATGACACTGAGTCAGGGATGTTTCCCCTTACGCAGTCCACAGGGCAGCCGCCAGGCCCGGGAGGGGTGGGGGTTAAATGGTTGCTGTTACACTTCAGGTATCTGGGAATTATGGTGTTGAGAAGCCAACAATCATTGTATACAGACAATTACGAATCCTATTTGCAACAATTAACCCCCAAGCTGCTACTCTGGGCCAAACTTCCAATTTCATTATATGGGCGGGTAGCCCTTTTGAAGATGGTGGTTCTCCCAAAGTGATTGTATTACTTCTGCAATGTTCCTATGTGGCCTGGGCATGCCTTTTTTATACTAAACTGAAATCGTTAGCCTCCACGTTTGTTTGGGGTAACAGGGTGGCGAGTATAAGCTGGCAGAAATTATCTGAACCATATGAATACGGGGGTTTAGCGGTACCAGATCTCGGACTATACTATTTGACAGCACATGCCCAATTCGCTGGTTATTGATACAAGATTAGAGATACTACTGTACATATACCCTTGGAGAGATACGGTGCTTCCCCTGAGGCAGAGCCCGGTCGGTCATAATTAGCAAAAGGTATAATGAATCATGCACCTTTGATCCCGTAAGCACAACTGTGAACGCTTGGGCCAGAATTCTCAAGAAAATTCAAGTAGATACCCCCTACAACTGGGAAGTTCCTCTGTGGAACTTTCTGTGCATTTCCCCCACATTTGACAAGATGTTAAAGAAATCCTGGGATCTTCTAGGACCAATGAAAATAGGTGACATGTACCTGGATGGGCAATTTGTATCCCAAAACGAATTTGTCAATACGTTAGTGGGGAGGCCAATTTAAAATGCTTCAATACTACAGAATGCGGGCCGCTTTTCGTAAGTAATGGCCCTCATTCCCAGTGGAACCAGAGACGCATAGTTGCATCAGTGCCATGGTATCAAAGGATAATACAAGTTGTGGGGTGTCCAGGCTACATAGGTTGATACAATCACCTCTCCCCCCCCCCACAATACTATTAAAGAAGTCTTGAAAAAACATGTGGGAGTTCAAATAGGAGATGAGAAGTGGCGCAAGTGTTGCCAACTGACTAAGTCAGTATCCCTGAATGCTGGGCTGCGCCTAATTCAGTTTAGGGTACTGAACCAAACGCATTTCACTCCTGCTAAAATGGCTACGTTTGGTCTAGATCACACGGGTGCATGCTTGAAGTGCGGGGGTTCACTTGCAGACGCCTTCAACATGTATTGGCCACGCCCCCTGGTCATGACATTCTGGGGTAAGGTAGCCGAGACTATAGACGACATATGTATATGACACTTTCCCTTGCACCACTCAAATACCTATTTGGAGACATTGGGAAAGCCTCAGAGACAACTAGAAGATTGTTTAATGTTGCATTTGCAGCCGCGAAAAAGTGCATTTTGAAATCTTGGACATCTAGGAATGCAACTAGCTTTGAAGACTGGCTACGTGAATTAACTTATGTCAATGAATGTGAAGAGAGATTTGTTTTATCTGTATCCTCAACATGCCTCCCTAAAAGACATTCGGGATCCATTCAGACTGTACTTAACTGAAACAAACTCCAAAACAGAAAGCGCTGAGAGTCCTGATATTGTTCACTTGTAAACTTTAATGTTATTGTTTAAATATAATATGCTTGATACCGAGAATCTGGTATAGTAATTGACTGTACTCGATATATGACCATTGAATAAACAAAGTTTTTAAAAAAGAGAAAAAAAAGAAAAGCTGCTAAGGCCAGATTCTCTGGAGGAAAGGCAATGCTGAAGAGGATGGCGTCCGACCACCATGCTATGGCAGGGTTTGATGATGGTGAACAGGTGGAGACAGCTGGTAGGGATTCAGAAGGACCTTTTGGGATGGATACATCTGAAAGCAGCCAGGAAGGGGGATGGGGCAAAGGCCATCCAAACTGTTGGCTTCCTCTGTGGGAGGAGGTTCCCCCACTGGCAATGGCAATGCTCATTTCACTCAAGTACCTGAACTGTCATCTATTCTAGGGTGGATTTAAGCCTAACTTCTTTAATGTTTCAAACTCTTTATTTGGCTCTAATGGACCTGTAAGGAATATGCCCCAAACAAACACATGGTACGTGAGACTATATTAATTTATTAATAAAGATCAAAGGTAAAGCAATTAATGTTTGGCACAAAAATGCATACAGAATTTACCAGTGTTAACAGAGCAGAGGACGTGGGTCCTTTACAATAGGGTGAGAGAATGTGGCATGAAGACCAGATGTTGGAAACTGAAACCAGGAACGAGGACAGGACAGAATGACATAGCAACGGGATGATGGAGAAAGTGCTGAATTACCAATGGAGGAGTGATGGAACAGTGCTGTAAGGTTGCCTATGAAGCGTGGCGCAGAGAGGAAAACAGGATGATGCAGTAGCGTAGAGTGCTAGGAAACAGGTTCTCAGAAAGAAGGAGTGCTTTGAGGTTGTATTTAAATAGTGCTAAAGTTGGAGTACTATTAAGAGGGAGAGGAAGAGCATTCCAGAGTAGGAGAGAGAGGCGAAGAGAGAGCGCGGAAACGAGAGTAAGCTTGAGTGGTGGCAATGAGGTGAGCTGAAGATGAATTTAATGAGCGAGGAGGAGAGCAGGGCATGAGATGAGGTTACAGGTAGGGTGGGGTGAGTCTATGGATACTTTTGAAGATGATGAGAAGTTTACACGTTGCCCTTTGTTTCATAGATAGCCAGCCAATCTGGTGACGGGCAGAGGATGCAGAGATAATAATAGTGTCATTTCTGAGCACGTGCCTCGGTTCCCGGCGTGAAGCTATCCCGCTCAGTTTACAGCATACCCATTGCCCTCTGGTTGTCCTTTTTGCCCAAACTGAAACGCTAATTGCAAATGTAGGGGTGCACATAATAGCATGTTTAGCATTCAGGTGAGTGCCAAATGTTTCACTGAATAAGCGACTGGTGCAGAATCCCGAGCTGAATAATAAATATAGTTACAAACGTGAGAAACTTGGTTTAAACACAAAACAAACTACGTTTTACATATGTTTAACCATTATGGTTGATTTCTCTTATTGTTATCTACGGGATGATTTTGCAATATACAAGAAAAACAAGGAAATATATCTTACAGCATTGCAGTTTGCCTTTTTATGCTAAGACGCAGTAGGGTTGGAATGGCGCAAGAGCCAGAGAAGAGCCCAAAGGTAGATAGGGTATGTGGGTAGCTACCGGTAAGTGGTGTGACTAGGATGTTTTTCCTCATACTTTGAAATGTTCCTGTTGGCCCTACCCGTCTTTTGAAATGTGCCTCCAGCATGGCAAGGAAATGCAAAGGCAGTTATTACATCAATTCGCACCCTACTGGGTGACTAAGGGTACTCCGAGCAAAACCTTGGAAAGCTAAAGCAATGCCTCTACCTTAGGAAATGAGAGAAGGACATGTTATTTCATGTTTATGAACAGACAGAAGGTCACGTGCACACCTTCAAAAATGTGATTCACTGCTTTTTTCCTGTTATTCAGGTAGGGCAGTGAATGGCAGTTAAACCTGTGCCTTTAGACTTCTCGGTCCTGAGGGGCAGGTGTATAGTCCTTTGTGCATTTTACTTTTCAACTGATGCTGTTTGTAAGTGGCAGCCCTAATTTTTAGACCTGTGATGCAAACACCTCTCCCCAGCTGTCTCTTCTTTCGGTGCCCCACCACATAGAATACATTTGAGTCCCACGATAATTGTGGTCCAATTGTAAACATAGCTCTTCCCTCTTTTCCTCCCAATGCCTTTCTGAGCATCGCATATATCCTCTGCCCTCATCCCAACTATCTACCTGACTTTTCTCCCCCCTACCACTACTGCATGCCCTATCATACTCCGCCTTTGCCTCTTTGGCAAGTAATGCGCTTCAAAGCCATAACGATGGCAGGAGGCACTGTAGGAACAGTCAAAGTTAATTTAGAAAAGTAGACGAGCACCGCTCTCAATCGCGCCTGACCACTCCGACCACTGAACGCCAGTCTTAAAACAGCATGGGTTAAATAACAGGGACGTCATCCATAAAACACACAACACAAAGAATTAGGTGTACTTTTTTTTAGTGTATTCATTGTCACACTGGGTGGTAACCAAAAGTGATGTCAGGCACTCCAAATATTTTGCACATAAGCCTATTTCAGTTTTTCCATGCCAAAGTGAACAACCCTAAACAACAACTGATGCTCACCATTCAATAGCATTCTCACACTGGTGCAGGATTCCTTCATATCACGTCAGGATCTCATCAAATTCCTAACAGATGAGACCAACATAAACACCATCAAATTTGAATTCTACAGTCGCAAATGCCTTCCCAACATTGGAGGTGTGATTGATGGAACACGTGTCCTGCATATGCATCAGGACACGTGAACGCATATTGCGGAAAAGGGTCCCACAGCATCAACACGCAGGCCTTCTGTGATGCATACTTATATTTGCCAAGTTCCCAGGCTCGACACATGATAACCTGGCAAGAACAACAGTGTGCCACGGTTGATCACACACATGAACAGCAGGAGAACATGGCTGATTGGTAATTTCCTGAACACATGGTTCAGGGCGTAGGTGCATTGCAAAGGAGCTTGTGACATATCTGTACTGACAAATCCAATGTGTGCCCCCTTAGTCCCACAGGTTATGTCTATGTTATGTTATGTTAAGAACATTTATATAGCGCAGCGTACAGCCAAGGGCATCACGGTGCTAGGAGAGGACACCCAACAAGAGAGACCGGGCAATTACATAACTAAAACTAGACCAACAGAGTCTTTAACTGACGTCGAAAGAGCGATGGTCATTTATGGCTCGGAGATTGAGAGGAAGCTTATTCCAGAACTGAGCAGCTGCGACAGAAAAGGCACAGCCACCAGTTCTGGAGCTAAAGAATCTTGGAACTCGGACCTAAAAGTTAGATGCAGAGAATAAGGATCTGTTAGGGATGTACCAACGAAACGTACTCTGTAAGTACTCAGCTCCAAGACCATAAAAAGCATGGTGCACAATGCACAGTGACTTAAATGTGCTACCCATCCAGACAAACCAGGGCTTTGGCTCCAGTGAGCAATCCTCAAACGTCAGCAGAACACAACTACAACGCAGCACAATGGAAGCCATGCAATGTGACATTGCATGCTTTTTCAATTCCCAAGAACCAGTGGCCAGCCTGCACTACATGGGAGGCACCAGGGAAGGTGTGCAGCATTGTTCTGCTGTGCTGTACCTTGCACAAGATTGCCACGTGTAGGGGTGTGACATTGATACAGTATGAAGACAGAAACAGCAAGGGTGAATATGACAACACAAAGGACACACCAGAGGAGGAATCGCCCACTCACGCAGACGACTACACAGCCATGAGACATGCATTAATCTGTGTCTACTTCTAGAGGTGAGTACAGGGCTAGCCAATTACTTGTCACATATGGATGTCAACATAAAACTGTTGCAGCCATACACGTGCTTAATAGAATAGGCAAAGCTAGATTGTGTAAATGAATTCCTGTAAGCGCCCAGCCTCAGCCCAAGAGGATTCCGGCCTCACACAATTATCATTACCTTAAAGCCCTAGCAGGACACCTGCATCCCAAGGAAGCCATGGTCAAAATCCCATCCTCAATTAAATGTGCCCATATTTACCTGCAGCTTTACCATATAAAAAACCTGCCCATTTGGGGGCTTGGAGGAGTGAGTAGGGGGGCTTTGCCTGCTGTGTTTTTTTGGGTATGGTTTTCCACATGCCTTGCCCCACATGACAGTCTGGAAGGCTCAAAGTCTGGCCATAGGCCCTTTGCGCACAAGCCTAGGGATTTCGTTGGCTTGTGTGTACGGTGTACTGATGGGAGATTCATTTGTGAGAACCTGTGCCTGGACTTCATTTACCAGCGGTGCTCGGCGGTGACTGCAGGGTCATCTGACTCCTTGAGCTGCCTGTGGCATATAAAGGGAGTTCCTGCGCTGAAACAGCCCTTGTATTTACTGTGTACTGATGGGAGAGTCATTTGTGAGAACCTGAGCCTGAACTTCATTTACCAGCGGTGTTTGGCAGCAACTGCGGGGTAAACTGACTCATTGAGCTGCCTGTGGCATATAAAGGGAATTCCAGAGCTGAAGCAGCACTTCAGCAGCGTGGCAGCACGTGCCACACGCGAAGCGCATTGCTGTCACACCATTAGGCACAAGGACGATGGCGGAGGTAGAGGATGTCTCGTCGCATAAAGTGGCAGCCGGCTGCATGGCACTTGAGTCTCAAGCACTACCGGTGCAGAACGTGACACTCACAGTGAGTGATGCTGGTCTTAGAGCCAATGGAAATTGTGGATATCAACTACGGCACCCCTGTGTTTGTCCACTGAAAATGATAAAAGCACCTACTCAATCCCGTAAGGATGTATGCAGCAGTCAGACTTAAAAAACGACCCAATTTTAGGCCACAGTGCTTTAAGCGAGAACAGGGAACTGAACCGCCTTGAGTTAGAACTATCCACGTCTCTGGGTTGCTTGGGTTAAAAAATGCCAGAAAGCATCATTGCCGCTTGCGTTAAACACAGTGAACGAGCTGGCGGAAGCCTCTGGTAGAATTACAGTTTCGCAACATGCTAGTGGTGCCTTTGATGTTGAGCCGCACAGAAACGAAATAGAGATAGAGGACATGAAATCGGATAGATAGAGTGAGGAAATATGTACGGATAAAGAGATCGATGACTTGCAATTACAAACAATATGAGAACCTTGGGCGTCGATGATTTGCTGGGAAGCTCTATGACAAGAACACCAGCGGTCATCCACTCTGTACCTTTGACTACTACTGATTGTACTGAGCAAGAGTTGAATGCTTCCCAAAACTCCATATCGTTGACATTAACTCTGCAAAAACTTGACTGTCTGATGGAAAGATGCCTTATTAAGCCAAGGAGTACCCCAAAGGGGAACTCCCTGGGTGGAAATTAGGGGAAGACCCCTAACGGAAGTGAGCTAGAGGTTGAGGAAACAGACGGATATTGGCAATGGCTCCCGAAAATCTTCCAATCACATTTTAATCAAAAATGGTTTCAAGGTCTGTTCCTGGAACACAAGGGGGTTTTCGCACTAGACCTCAGATGGTGGATTAATTGAGAACATACCGATTTTCGGTTTATTAATGTTGAGGAAACGTGGTATGTTGACCCCCCTGTGATTGATGGATAGGTCACTATTCAGGTCCAGCACTGAAGGGGCCCATGGCGAGGCCAAAGGGTGGACCTCTTATTGCGGTTGATAACGCTTGGAGTATCTCTAAACATGAATCAAGCTGTAATACTGTGTTGGCAGGCAAAATTCAAAATGCTTGGTACATGATATGATATTTCATTAGTATTGCGCTCG
The DNA here is from genome assembly GCA_002915635.3 of Ambystoma mexicanum. Classification (NCBI taxonomy): domain Eukaryota; kingdom Metazoa; phylum Chordata; class Amphibia; order Caudata; family Ambystomatidae; genus Ambystoma; species Ambystoma mexicanum. The sequence goes on from CM030325.1 coordinate 138,997,048, forward strand.
TACACAAGTGTTTCAGGGCGTGATAAGGCAAGGGAGGGGAACAGGGGAGAACACAACAGCTATCTTACTAGGCCCAGTGACATATAGAACGCACAAGTGCATGGGAAAGGGGTAGAGTGCATGGAAGGAGGGAGAAGTGGAAAGTGCGGAGCGGAGGAGAACAAATAAATAATAATAAATCAAAATAAATACATGATAGAGGAATTATTGTAATTAATATATATATGATCCATCAGCTCTAGCATTGCATGGGAAAATACTGGATACAGAAGACATGGCAAATGCGATAATTATTTGGGGTTATGTTAATGCCAAAATGCCACCTGGCTCAGATGTGTTTGGATTGGATGTGTCCTCTGCAGCTATAGGGAAAGAGTGTTTCAATCGGAAAGAGCGCTTTTGTTACACCAATATGGATTTGTGATGTTGAATGGATGTTGCCAAGGGGATAGTCACAGAGCTGCACCAGAGTAGATGGCTGCAGTGCATCGTCTATAGACTATATATGTGTGTCAATCAGATAGCGCTGCCATTGGTAATTGACATGGGTATTGTCATTAGAGAAGGCAGTGGCCACTTTGCTTTGTGTATGCCTCTGGAATTAGGTAGAAGGGTGCAGCATTATGATCATTGTGGAGGTATCTCTATAAATAGTGGGCATAATGGAATACTGTGGAATCAACTAAAGCTGCCTAAGGCCAGTGTTATTGATAATGCTGAACTAAGACGTTTTATTGAGCGCAGTGTTACTATCGCGTCTATTGAAAACGAGGAAGTGATTGCAAGATTTGAGAAGATCTTGCTTGCCTACAAGAACATGCGCATGTCGATCGGACGAGGCAACGCAATAGTGATGTCTGCAATTTAAGAACTAAGCGTATCCATCGATTTGGTGTGAAAGTTCAGGAGGCTAAAGAATATTGAGAGCAGATATTAAACATTTGATACAGGCTCATGGGTTTGGGGGAAATGAAGAAGCATAATACTCATTTAACAGTGGTCGTAAAGAGGAGGAAAAACGATTATATTAAATGGTTGCACACCTACTTTAAGGAAAAGGCTAGAGAGACGTGGCTTACCCTTGCTTAACATGCCAGGAATGGTGATTTTAGAGGATTTTGGGGAGTTATTATAACTAGGAACTACTCTGGGCCCCTAAATAGTGGTGCCTCCAATAAGGACAGGGAAGAATACATTGATGGCCCATTGGGCTTACACATTGATGATACGCCTTATCCTAATGCTATTGTCCCGGGAGGATAGCTCAGTGGCAACGTGTTCGCCTTGGAAGCAAGACGACATGAAGCAACACAGGTTCGATCCCCGGGTCTGCACTTAGAATCCTCTGGGTATTTAAGCGCGTTATAAATATGCAACTAAGACACACACAAAAAAATAACTATTACGCAACTAACAAACACAAACAATACATGTAACAGTGCCTGGATGCCTGAGGGCTGTGTGAGCGCTTTAAAAATAAAAACAATATAAGGAAGAGTTCCCTACTTACCTGGTGATTTGGGAATGATAATTATATGAAGATTCATGAAATGTAGCAAAATGCGTTCATTTGTCATATATTTATGGCCTATAAGAAAATGGATATGTCTTTTAAAAACAGCCTATTAAAAACAGCTGAATGGAGTGGGTACTGTGATGAATCTGGTGGATTCATCACTGATTTCCTGGCGGCGAGCTCCTCCCATGTGGCCAGGGGATGGCAGCCACTACTGGATCCTAACTCTGGGGGTGGCTACATGAGGGAGGATCACATGAGAGAAGACAACCTCCAAGGAAATGGCATGGCTTCATGGGTGAGACATGGTATCCCCCATTTTCCCTTGAAAATAACCCTTCCATATCTAATACCCTCATGGCCTATTGTGATCCATCTACTCATCTTCCTATGAAGGATTGGGAAAACCTTTACCCCAGCCCTATGGGGAACCTTCCAACTTTGGTGTGCCTTATGAAACCACCTTCTACAGTTCCATCCATCAACCATGCAAGACTGGTTTGCCATTGAAACCATTGAGAATGTTCATCTAAGTGGACTTCCTTTCTCAGAGTTACCAAGATACTGGGACAGGGAAGAGGGATAGAGGAATGCAGAGCAAATGAGGCCACAAGACCAGCCAGTGCTTCAATTGTTGCTCACATACACCTGTGCGTGGTAAATTTAAAGAGCAGCAGCAGAGAGTTGAATGCAGCTGCTGGCAGGCGAGGACTATGACTCTCTGTGAGGATCGAGACGGAAAGACTCACACCGGTGTGGTGGAGCCAGGCAGCTCACTGAAGAGGAAGCAGCTGATCAAGAGGTACATGCTGCGGGAATGCCAGGAGCTGGCGAGAGACTCCGGAGTGTTCGCAGGTGACAGAGAGCAGCGCTTCACTTACCGGACCCTGGAACAAAGCAGACTTGAAGATTCAAAGTCGTTAGAGACAGGAAGATGAACAGGAAGTGGTTATGAGAAGAAAGCAGATGGAAACCACTGGCTGACTGCTGGAGAACAGTAGAAAGCCAACAAGAGCCAGTGACTCCTTCCAGTGATAGCGAAGACATCGTGGTATATCGACAGCCCAGCCGAAATGCAAATATTCATAAACAAAGCAAGTGAGGGAGGAAAATCAAAGGACCTTTTGATAAAAGGGGAATTGAACTACAAACAATAGACTTACACATGTGTGAATGCATACAGTGCAAGTACATGGGAAACCCAGACAGTGTAATATATCAAGAGACTACATTATCCACAAAAGCATATGTACAATTCTGGTAGAGGGCCGAGACCCTGTATGAACAGAAGCCCTGGCATCAGAGTATACCAGCCAATTACAAGTGTGTGCATACAAAAAGCCCTGGCAGGAGAGTAATACAAGCAATTACAATTGTGTGAACAAGGGTGTGAATACAAGAAACCCTGGCAAATGAGTATACCAGGCTATCACAAGTGTATGAATACAAGACGCCCTGGCAGGAGAGCATACCAGGCAACTACAAGTGTGTGGACACAATAAGTCCTTGCAGGAGAGCATACCAGGCAATCACAAGTGTGTGAATCCAAGCAGCCCTGGCAGGAGAGAATACCAGGCAGAATCAAGAACTGTATAAGAAATAAAGGGGTCCTGAGAAGAAATATCAGGACTAAGAAAAGTATACCAGGTATCCTGAAGGAGACAAAATAACAAAGCCAGACAGTTTTGTATATCAGGCTTATTGTTGGCCAAGAATGACACAAAGAACTGTTGCTTGCAAAATCTCAGAGATTAAAGAAAAATCCAGGGCAAGTGAGCCACACTCTGGAGCAAAGACCTTTATCCTTGAAGAAAATTTTGTGTTGGAGCCCTTTATTCTTTCTTTATGAACACTTTTTCTAAACCATCCAAGGTTAAAGACATTTCCATCTTCACCTTCGAATTCTGTTTTAGTGTGAGGGTCAGAATAGAACTTTGGCCATGAGACAGTTTTAGTTTTGGACATTGTGACAAAGCCAGATCCTTAGTTTTTGTTTAGGTAGGGAAAATTCTTTTTGATCAGGGTCAGAGAGTCATTTTCCCAACGCCTTTTATTTTCAATAAATGCCTTTAACCAAAAACGTGGCTAACAGTGTCTGAGTTTCATTCCCGACTCCTCATAGTACTTAAGACTGATGAGCATTGGATTCCTTTTCTGAGATTAAGCGATGAACAATTTATGATTATCAGGTATAAGAATCTAATAATGAAGAAAATCCTTAGAACCGTTGATAAAGGAAAGGCGATGGTTAATTTCACGACTACAGTCAACAATAGAAAGTTTGTGTAGTTTATGAAAGAGTGGGAGAGTAAACCTAAAACCTAGAAATATATATATGCTTATGCTGACTCCGTTATAGTCCGACAATACATGTTAGTTAACCTCAACGCTGTTCTATCTTGTGAAATTGAAGGAGCGTGTATGGGAATACCAAGCAAAGAACGTACCTGCAGACTCTGTGGAGAATGTGTTTTAGAAACTATTACACACCTATTAATTGATTGTGCAAGTCTGATAGTTCCGAGAGGGAAATATCTAATTAAATATAGAAATTATGTTAATTTATTTATTTATTTGAGTATACTTGTAGCCTTATCAGACTTTGTATACAATCATCACGTCATAAAACAGTAAACGGAACCCTTCAAAGCTCCAATGTTAAAAATACACAACAACAGATAATTCCTGTAAAATGTGCATCATTTCTGTACAAAGTGTAACCATGTAATAAATATAGTTTACATCACAACCTTCAATAATTACATTCCAGAAGACCCAAGGTCGATTAAATATTCAACATTCACCATGTGCTTTCCCATAACAAGCTCTGAAGTTATCCAAACGTATACAATATAGCAGCAGGTGCCTTACCACACACCCTACATAACCTCTCCCAACTGGGTATCACATATCTGCCACCCAAGACTTCGAGTGAAGTAACAATATTAGATGTAATCTTAAGTGTAACACCATATAGCTAGAAGGATAAGCATCCACATATTGCGGCAATTTAACCTGTCTCTTCAAATACTGGATAAAACCACCAATGTTAACATTAACAGCCAGATTGACTATTGTACTCTCTTTGCAATGCTTGCACCAGATTTTTGATCGTTTTTTTCAGGGTATTCGTCTGATGTAATAAGGAACTCGGTTTAACTCGCTGGCTCCAAACCAAACCGAATACGTTGTATTAATTAGAATAATAAATAAAATGAACATTTACCCTCTCGAACGGTGCTTAAATCATAAAAGATGTAGGCAGAACAGGTCCACCGTGGATTTCCACGTGTCAGATTCAGGGCACACTGTCAGCTGGCAGCCGCATGGGCGCGCATGATGAAACAGGAGAACTTTTCTCTCCTGTTCCCCATCTCTCGCCGTTCGAGGGGTAAATGTTCCTTTTTTTGTTTGTTTCATTCTTATTTGGAATGCACCACTATAAGTGCATTACCTAGTGCACCTCTATTTACTTGGCATACTTTTGCTTTTACATATAGGCCTTATCAGGAGTGTTCCTCGGCTTTCCACCTTACATTGATGTGCCTCTCACAACACCCACGAATTCCAAGGTAACTTGTCTAACTTTGGTGTATTCAATATTCAATAATGGGTATATTTGGGTAATTCTAGGAATACATATACTATTAAACTTTAGTACTCGTTAATAGGCAGTTCACTACGGTAACCTGTCATGAATTGACCTAGTGCTATTGGCTCTCATTGCCTTTATTGCTATATACATACATGGTTAAAATTACTGTATTTGAAAAAAAATAGAGTATGCATTCTCTTAGTGATTGGAGTGTATAGTCACTAGAATGTTGATTTGGATTACGATTCTTTTGTTTAAAAATATGTATTAATTACTTTATATGTTATATTGTACCTTTACTGCACCTGATGAAGGGAAGTGTTGTTCCCGAAAACGAATTGTGCCTATATTTCTTTGCTAATATAAAGAAGAATCTTTTTTTGGAATTGGCTACATTTAATTTATTGCCTATGAATATTCTCTATGAATGCTTTCTCTGTAACATTTACATGAATTGTGATACTTTACACTGTCTACTATTTACTAGCTGATTTTGAACAGAAAGGTGTCCAGGGGACGGGAGTGTCCGAGGTTTTTTGGACACCATCTTCTTTTCTCTTAGACTGTATCCTACTCTGTGTCAGTGTAGTGCTACCTCCCCCGCACCCAAGCTCATCTCGTAACAATTTGAATTTCTTACCACATTGTATACACCAGGTCTGCCACTATACATCATCTCTACACTAGTATTAACACTAGTTTCCCAGCCAGACAAGAATTACTGGCCAGGACTACCAGGTCCTCATTGGCTTTGGACACTCAAACCCTCCAGTTTCTATGGGTTTCTGGTCCCTGAACTTCCCATGTCCACTCCCACACTGGCCAAGTGCTATGTAAGAACGCCAGGTGGTTTGCCTGGTAATATCAATCCTGCGCATGGCCCTTCTGTTACAACATTAGATTCAAATGAATGCATTGATAGTTGCCTGTAGACCCTTAGCGCAGCATGTTACATTTACACAGATATTGTAAAAGGTGGCATAGGAATCATGCAACGACATTTTATAGAAAAAGATAAAATCCCATACGTGAAATTGGCAGGGAGAATTGATAGGTCCATGTTCACTTAAAGTGTGTTTTGCTTTCAGAGGTTTTGATTACAATTCCTCAGAAGTACGATAAGCCCCACACTCATGTGCCTCGCTTCTCTCTCAGCTTCCACTCTGCTCCTGTATAACGCAGAAACGTTTTTGTAGTTTGAGCGCAAAAGCCTTGTCGCAATAAGGTGATCTGTTGATGGCATCTCATTGCCAGTCCTATACCTTTTCTTAATCATACTTGGGCATGCTTGCAGGAAATGTGGAAAGACCTCAGACATTTCTGCTTTGCATTTTTGTCAATTTATCATGCTCCCTGCCTGGTCGTTACTCTCATATCTGTGCTTGTTGCAGGCGATTGATGTGGTCATGGAACAAAGTCTTTTCTGTACGTGGCTTATGTTGGCCCTCTGCACTGTAGATCCCAGCCCACAGTACTTTATTCATTTGGGTCACCTTCATTTCTGCTTTCGCCTGGACTTATGAGCTTCTTCATTGGCATTGGAAGTCAAAATGTAATCTCAATCCCTTGCCTCATGGGCCCTCATGCCTCAAGGGACCCATATTTTATTTGAGGATTCACTGTCCCTTAGTATCATGCTTGAAAGTGGCCCTTAATGGTAAGCTGGGGATTTATTTTGGCTAGAGGAAGCCACCTGATCTGTGTTGGAGGTGGAAGGGTGAGGTCCTCCCAGAGTTCTCTCCGCCCTTTCTTCTTGATATCCAGAGTGAAGACAGTGCTCAGCAGGGGGACAAGTCCATACACAAAGAGATGAATAGTTGTTCATGTAGGGACATCTGTTGCCTTTGACAACCCTAAGATCTGGAAAGAAACCCCCAAGTAAATAGGCCTCAGGACAAGGGCTTACAATTTACACTGATGTTACGTTATTTTGCAAAGTCTGGAGGACCGGAAAGAGGTTCCATGAGTGGAGTACAACCTGAAGTAAGTGTACACTGTGTGCGCAAGCTCTGGCATGGACTTCGAAGATTATCCCCAATGGAAAAATCAATGCAGGGAACACTCACGGGCCACGCAACAATGCTATCAAGGGACAAACACACTTCCATGAAGAGACTTGAGCTCCAGGTCCTTGGCCTGCCATTACTATTCCACTTGATTACAATATGGCAGACAGTGTAATTATCACCTCGAGCAGTACCCACTGGAGCATGAGCCAACCGTCATTCACACAATATGCACAAGACAGAGAGCAAAATCACAATTAATGGCCATGATAATGAGGAGGTGTTGGATCCATTGAGCAGCGGCCAATCACACAACACCAAGCCAATAGGGAAGCCAACCAGACCCACAATCAGAGCCTGTGCTCTTATCAGGGCGTAAGTGATAGGATGTGGGTGAAAGGACTGCATACCTGGGAAAGAGTGAAGGCAAGTTAAGAAGAGTTCAATGAGGTAAAGAAGGAGAATACAGTTTACAGAGGCCAAGCCAGGAGGCTGGGGGAGAAGTCAGCGAGCAGGACAGCTGGACAAGCCTGCTTACCTGGGCTCAGTGACTGGTTTGGCAGCATGCCTTTAAATATCTGAGGTGGTCATCCTAAAAGCTACCTGGGATCACTGACATGTCTTCATCAGTTTATGCATTTTCATCGACTGCATTTGCGTCTGCTGTCTTTACATAGATGTTTCAAATTTTTCTGGGAACCGGCTAGACAGATATAAAAAAAGGTATCAGAGCTATAGCAAATACAAAGCGAGGGGTAGAGGGGCATGGCCCGCTGTCTTTTTTAATAAAAAGCAACATCTGCAAATGCATAGAACATGTAACCCTGGGAGATATAATCTAGGAGCTGGTCAGAGCAGCAAGGATCCCTGAGAAAAATAATCAAGACCTGCAGGTGCTGAAGGCCCGTAATCACCCAGGCGGTAGGGGGGATACCAACCTGTATTGGTTGCGAATCACCCCTTGGACAAAACGGGTACCCTTACGTTCTTGCCAAGGTACCTGGATCGATGCTTCTGCTACTTCCTCAGAGACAAGATAGAAACCCTGAATGCACCACGCATGAGAAAACATCCAGGACGAACAGCACAGTTTAAAGAAGGACCCCAGCCATGACAATAAACCAAGCTTGGTGAATAAAATGTGCAGGGGCTCTCCACACCCCTACACTGTGAGTGAGTGGCTCCACCCTGTCCTGGGCAGATGCTTGAGAGTTTGGTTTTGTCATTAGAACCTAGGAGGACTTTGGATTTCCCATTCTTTAGATGAGGATAGTGGACTAGAGATGAATCGTGTGCCTCCTGCCCTTTAGTTTAGATACTGTCTCATGGCCTTTCTTTTCTTCTTAGTTTTTTCCTTGCACTCTTTTGTCTTAATCTATCTCTTTTTGAGTTGTGTGTTAGCCTGTAGGCCACACTCCAATGCCATCTTCTTGAAATTTGGTATGGATTTGCCAACATAGTGTGAGCCCTCACCCAGAGGGCAACCGTCTATAACCTAAGGAAAGGAGAAATGTTGGGGTCCTATCATTCGCTGTGAGATTACAGAACCTCCTTGGGTGTGCAGAAACCCCCAAGAAGTTCGTTTTATATTACATTATCATTTACCATGTTGCCCATCATTGAAATACAAAATCAACACTCTTTGGAGACCCCTACCCAGTTGCGTGTGTGTTATGCTCCTCCCTAGTCATGTCAATACGTAGTTTCTCCGCGGGATCCTTTTCTATAAGACATGCAGCTATCTTGACGCCTTAGCTTTCAGACTCGTTCTCACTGCAGGAAGGATGGTATGCTGTGTTCAGTAATAACGGGACGCGGCGCGAAGCTGAGGTGGCGAGTAGGGGGTATGAGCTGATGTTTTCCACCTGACAGATCTTGCGAGACGAGCCTAATAATGTATTCAGGATTTAGCAGAGTCGCAATAAATTCTGGCAGCGCAAAATTGTGATGAAATCGCTAGCCAGTTTGGCATGCTGACCCGACTTTAAGTGGAAAATCGTAACTGCCAATAATTTAAGAAAAGTTTGGTTGGTCAATGAAAGACCTACAATCCCTGGAAAGGTTTGATGGCCAGATAAAAGGCCCTGCTCAGTTCCTGGTTCTCCATCGGTTGTGCTTGACTGTAAGAGGAACAGAACTGAACCACAATAGAAAAGTGCAGGAGGGCATGTGCTGTTGCCACTGCGAGCATGTTGTGTGTTTATTTCAAATTTCATTCAGGTTACCAAAGCGGTAACCCGTGGTGTCAAAAAAAAGTATTTTCATTCAAAGAACAGCACGGACGCAGTGTCCTGTTCATTGAATGAACATACTGTGTAAAGATGGCTGCCATGGTTGAGGAAGGCAGTCAAAAAGAGCAAGGAGAGAAGCTGCAGCGACAACCGCTGCTGCAACAAACAGGTAAGTGGGGATTTGGGGGGCAAAATGAATCTGGCGACGGCGGTGGTCGAAGATGGTGGGCTGGGGAGCTTCCGATCAGGTGCCTTGGAATGCAGGTTTGGTTAGTATCAGCCTGAGTTTCTAGCCTCCTGATTGACTGGCTTCCACCCACCCACAGGGTGCTAATAAAAAGAGAAGCCGTTCTGATTGTTATTTTACCTGTTTCTCTTATCTTTCATTCTTCCACCTCCAAAACAAATATGTAGAGGCCCCTCAGGTGATCTATGAGAAAGTGGCTGTATGTTCATGTAGACTCATTGGTTTCAAGGATTCCTGATTGAGTGAAGATTGTATTCCACTAACTCTTCAGCACTAGCCTCTCACTATCATTAGTATTGTTCTTAGAGGATGATTCTCGTGGTTCTTTAGTCGTAAAGAGCAATGTCCTTCCTGGTGATGTTCTGCTGGGTTCTCTAAGTCTCAAGTAGCTGAAAATTAGCCAAAATGATCTTAGAAGGTGGTCTAAAAAATGGCGTCAGGTGGTATCCTGTGTTATTTTTATGGAGACTCTTCTGGTATATGCATAGGTGGATGAGAGCTCCCCTCTCTCAGCTGTGCTGTATCATCATCACCAGCCAAATCATGAGTCTCTAACATGCTTGATAGGTTGAGTTCCAGCAGGTGCACCAGTGGCAGTACCCTCACTGTAAAATACACTACTGCTGGCTTACTCCCTTGGTATCCCCCCAAAAGGGATTGGAACACAACAGACATGCAGAAGCTGCCACTGTCTTGCAATAAAGAATGCCCCATCTAATCCTCATCCTTGACTGCTGTAAATATAGGTGATAGTGGGTGATGATGGGTGATAACATTGCATTGTTCACTTAGCCGATCCAACATAAACAAAGTAGAATTTCGTTGGGTGACAACTGTGTTCTTCAAGTTGTAAAATTGTTGCAAATGATTGCAAATTGTGCAACATACTTCTTGCTCTGTAGGCCTGACTGAAGCCTGAGCTGCTCTTCTGGGTCACGGCAATAACCTCTTCCACAAGCTGCCAACTGTTGATGAAATATGTCGTAAAGGACACATGCAAAGCAAGGCAGATAAATGGTCTTGCCAGTTCAGAGGCCAGCATGGATCTAATACTCATTAAAATGTTCAGCAGCAAAGCATCCCAGCTGTATGCCTTTTAGGGTTAGACACCACTTTCTCCCTCGTATCACAGATTAAACCTCGCCAGTGGCCTGTGCCTGCTTATTCTAGCATCCAAAAGGTGCACTGACTCCCAACTGCATGTGGCTGCTGCCTGCATGGATTACTTTGGAATTGAGAACCCTCCCATGTGTCAGGGCAAGGTAAGATCCACCCAGTGTGCGGTCAGAGGCACAAAATCAATGCTCTGTCCACATGTCCATTGTTGAGTGGACATTTTGACTCTTGGACTGATCTAATAACATGACCTTCTCCATAAACAGCAATCAGGGTCTCACCCTAACATTGACAATTCATGTGTCCCTGTCAGTGTTTTAGATGACATGTGTCAGATTGCCATTAGTTGGGGTGCTTCAGTTCTGGTCTTCTTGGAGCTTCCCACAGCTTTCGATACTTTTTACCAGGAGACCCTCTTTGACCAACTATTCTTGTAGGGTTTTCATGGAACAATATTGTACTAGTTAAAATGTTATCTTACTGCTCAAATCCAGAAAAACTTGGACTGTTTGAGTCTTCAGAAGTTCCTATGTCTTGTGGTGTCCTGCAGAGCACGGCATTGTCACCCCTTTTATTTAATCTGTATATTTCACCTCTGGCAGACCCAATCCACTGACTTGAGTGTCAATTGTACACCTACGCATAAGATATGTGGGTTCTCTTGCACCTGGTTGGTAGCAGTGGTATTGCATCCCTTGATCTTAAAATGTGTCTTGCTATGACTCTCCAATCAATGTGCCTCAAACACCTCAAGCTAAAGGGCAGATCTTCCTAGTAAATGATTTTCCAAGTCCATGGTCCGATGAGTTCCGGGCATCTTGAATGTTTCTTGTATGGGCCATTGTCCTTATACAGTGGAGGCAGTGAAGAATCTCTCTATATATCCGCACACATTTTTTATGTGGTTCACGACCGTTTTTTCTTTTTTTTTTTTTGGTTTAGGCAGTTGATAATGTTTAAGTATTTTCTAGCAATGGCCAGAGCATCACGGCCCATACCCTTGGTATCATCCAGGATTGTAAATTGTCACCTGGTTTATTTGGACCGATTATGCTATTGGCACGCTTCAATGAGTCCATAGTCCAGCTGTTTGCATGTGATGTGATCTGAGCCTCGTGACCACGTCTTCCCTGCTTTCCACCAGCTTCAATTAATAGTTATCGCTAAAGTCAAGGGTCAAATTCTAAGCACTTTGTCTTGTGTGCAAGGTCATCCATGGCCACAAACCATACATCTTGACAGATAAGCTTGCATGGGCAATTCCCTCTCATTCAATACTGATACATTATTTAAACATTCTTCTTTTAGGTGGTTTTGTATTGAAGGGCATAGATTTGCATGCAAAGTATCTTAACTGTGAAACTCTTTTCTTTTAGAGTTAAGGGACAACCATCGCCAATTAATGTTATGAAAGCATTTAAAAACCTGGTTCATCATGTGTTGTGGGTTTTGACCAAGTCTATTGTTTCTTTCTGGTAAGGTCTCCTGTGTACACAATGCTAAGATGCTGAAGACTGTATGTTAACTCTTAACACATCCGCAATGAATAGTAATAGAGACACTACCTACAGGACTTTATAATAAACCTGTATGTACCACAACATGTGACATGGTGCGATGTGTAGTCTCAGCTTCACTTGCTGCAGCAAAGGTTTACAATCATACATTCTTTAATGTCTGCATCTAACTGGAATTGATCATTATGGAATTGTATCATGTAAGACTGCCCAAAAGTATAGTTTCATAAAATGTTACTACCCTCTGGTGCAGGCAATTCCATGAGTGATGGGGCCAGAAGCCTGGCTTATCTGCCTGGGTGAAGCAAGGGTGGATAAGAAGTGATGATGGGTCCTGACCTTCCATTGTATTGCCATGTGACTGAGGCCATTGGAGCTATTAACACTGGGCTGCAGGGTCACATGCCAAGTTTGGCCCTTCAATGTTCTCCATCGTGCAGCGAATGAAAAACGTCCAGTGCGCAAATCAGAAAACAGAGGCAGAAAACTTACAAAATAGAACTACAAGAGTAGTGAAAACAGCATGGCGAGAGAGAAGACAGAAATCAGGAAGAAGGCAGTGATCAGTGGATAACAGAGAGCAGAGAAGACAGTATACGGTAAGTGGGAGAGATGGCAAGGAGTGGCCAGGCTCCCAGAAGGATGCAGATTTCTGAACAGCAGTCAGAAGCTGCAGACTTTCCCTAAACCCTTGAAACCTGATTGGCTGAAGTGAAGTGATACATTCCACTCCAGGACTCTCTTGTGAGTTAGATGACAGCCACCCAAATCGGTGATCCTGAGCTGAAGATGTGTAATCCTAAGAAGGGTGAAGGTCACCTGGCACACAACAGAACTCAAAGGTAAGGTCTCTAATTCTATTTGAGCATGTTCATGTGGAAATAAGTGAACCCTTGCCTTGGACTTCCTGGGACAGAGTCTGGCCAAATGTTCTTGCCCAGTGTGGACACATCACAAAGGGAGCCTTGGACTGCGGCCTTTACAGGAAGTTAGGGCCCACATTCCAAGCTTGCTGATTGGCTAGGGAGTTGGAAAAAGTGGGGGGAACAAAGGAGCAGCATTGAGTGTAGACTTCCACTGGTGGTCAGAGCCTGCGTACCACACTTTCCGATTGTCTAAAGAGAAGAAAACATGATCTAAAATTCAGTAAATCCTTAGCCACTTTTTTCCAACCACATTTCCTTTGTTAGCATGCTCATCATGGGTTTTTCCACCTCAGATAAAATGCATAAGGCAAATTCTAGATTCTAAATAAATTCCATGTACATAAATTTGGACATGCTAAAATACGTTTTGAAAGTGGAACAATTCTTTCACTACTACTTAACCTTTACATGGAGCCTTTGGTGCCACTCTTCAAAGATCCTGATATAGTCCAGAACAGAACTGCGAGACTTGTCCTTGGCCTCAAGCCCAGGGACCGTATCTCTCCAGGACTGAAATCTCTACACTGGCTCCCAGTGGCTGCAAGGATTAAGTTCAAAACCCTCTGCATTGTCCACAAGGCCTTCTGGGGCCTGGGGCCTAAATACCTTCAACTCTCTCTTCCTAAATATCTTCCTTCCCGAGCGCTTTGCTCATCCGTCTCCAACTCCCTCAGGGTCAGCCGCTTCTCGAAGCAACGAGCTGGGGTAGATCTCTCTCTGCAGCAGGGGCCTCCCTCTGGAACAGCCTTCCTGCCTCCCTGAAACTTGAGGAGAACCATCTCCGGTTCCGGAAGCACCTCAAAACCTTCCTCTTTTCTTCTGCTTTCTCTCCCCCTCTCCCCTGCTAAATTCTTCACTGAAACGGCACTGAATCTGCAACTGGGCCACTCTCACCAACCTCAGTCCTGGACCCAGCCACTCTCCACTTGCACTGCCTCCCTGGCAACCCCTGCACTGCGGGACTGTCTCTGTATCCCTACAGCCCCCCTTCCAGCACTTGCCTGCACTTACCTTGCACTTGCCACCAGCTGGCCCTATTTATTTATTTTATTCTACTTACCTTGTACTGCACTTCCCCCTCCCCTTTCCTTGCACTTTTTCCCTTCCCCCTACCCTGCACTTGCGCAATCTAAATGACACCTGGCCTAGTAGGATCGTTGTCTGTCTTCTCCTTGTTCCCCCCTCCCTGCCTCGTCGCGCCTTGAAACACTTGTGTATAGGCGCGTTACAAATGCCATATCATATCACATCATATCATATCATATCATAGGTAGCTATACAGCAATACATGTACGATACTCAGTTCTACATGAGAGTAAAAAGCCCACAGGACATCAATTGTGTCCACAATTACCTAGCCATCATCCGGTCCTAGATGTCGACTGCCTACCTCAAATTTCCCCCCAACCCCCAAGACCAGATTCATCCTCATTGCTCCCCCTGCTAAACAACAACTTGTCTTACAATAGTTCAATGATATGCGCCTAGAAGGATTTGATCTGCATCTCTCGTACTCAGCTAAATCCTTAGGCTTCATCTTTGACAGCAGTCTGTGCTTCCAGAAACACATAGTCAAGACGGCCCAAATGGCATTGCTCCATATCTCAAGCCTTCACAAAATCAAAACCTTCATCCCAACACAGGACTTCTGGACCATAGGACATACTCTTGTGGTCTCTCAGTTTGATGGTCAAAACACCCTCCTGACAAAGGTCCCAGTTGCCTATAGAGCTCCCCTAAAAGCAATCCAGCAGGCTGCAGCACGCCTTATGATTGGTGCGTGGAAATCTGACCGAATCACCCCAATTCTATGCCAACTACAATGGCTTCCTCTCCATACCAGGATACTGTTCAAGACTGCATGTATCATCTACAAGGCTGTCCTCTGTAGCATATCAGTTTATCTGGCGGATAAGCTCCACATATCTGGTGGCACATGCTCCTTGCGCAGCAAATAGACCAACCGTCTCGAATGACAACTCATCCGCAAAGAGAGGAGCTGCAAACAATTCTTCTCTTGTCACGCACTCACCCTCTGTCACTGGATCTGAATATCGACTAGGAATGCCCCCACAAATCTCTGGAAAAGTGGCTTTTCCAACAACACCTGACCAAGGGCTAATCCCGGTGGACGCACAGACTGCCAAACAGATCGCAACTCACAGTACTGCGCTCCTGCCGAAAATCTGGCTACCCCCTCCTGTACAGTGCTGTGCTGCTCTCTAGTTAGTACTTTAAACAATACAATAAATACTGTTATTGAATGAATATAAAGTAACAGATTAAATGGGATAACTGTAAAGTTTTCTATACAATTACAGCATGCCTTTCAGCTACCAAAATGCAGATGTCTGCATCGTGAATATATTTAAATATCTGTTACCTAAAACAAGCCCCCTTTTGTGGTGTAGGTTAACGAAGATAGCGTTTCATCATAAATATAGTTTCTGGGATGCTATAGGTGAAAACCAGATAACCACCAAAATGTCGCATTCAAAGAGTCTTTGACAGAAATTAAACAAAATCAACCCAGTCCCTATCTCCAAACACTTATCTCAGCCTCCTGTGAATCCAGTGGCTGCTGGTGAATTTATTAATTGGAGGGCCGTAAATACTTCTCAGAGATATGCCATAGCGACCAAGCTGAGCACAGCATGGGAGACCGAACTATTCAAGGGGTGTTCGGGGGCTTCTCCCTCCATGAACCTTTTTTCAAATAATAGGTTAAAATGGTGCATTTTAGAACAACGTTTTAGAAAAATTGGGTAAAGCCAAACAGTTTGCAATTGATTTTGTATGGTAACTCATGAAACAATAGATGCAAGTCACCAACTGTGCACAGGACCATTTCTCCAAAACATGTTCATGATGCCTTTGCCCAGAATATGTGCCAGTATGATATGAACAGAGGGAAGACAGAGACAACAATCCTACTAGGCCAGGTGTCATTCAGATTGCGCAATTGCAGGGGTGGGGATTAGGGAAAGTGCAGGGTTGAAGGGGGGCAGGGACAGTGCAATACATGGAATAAATAGAATAAATAACAATAAGAGAAATACGGCCAGTTGGTGGCAAGTGCAAGGGTAAGTGCAGACATCAGGTGTCATGTGCTGGTTGGGGACTGTAGGGATACAGAAAACAGTCCCCAAGTGCGGGGGTAGCCAGGGAGGCAGTGCAGGTGTGCAACTGGCAAAGGAGGGGACCTGGGCTCGAGATCAGACGGTGGCCAGGTAACCAGTGCAGTTTCAGCCAGGAGTTCAGCAGTGGAGTGGGGGAGAGAAAGCAGAAGCAAAGAGGAAGGTTTTGAGGTGCTTCCGGAACCGGATATGGTTCTCCTCAAGTTTCAGAGAGGCAGGGAGGCTGTTCCAGAGGGAGGCCCCAGCAGAAGAAAGAGATATACCACTAACTTTTAGCTTGGAGAAGCGACTGAAGCTGACTGACCCTGAGGGAGTTGGAGGCGGATGAGCGAAGAGCTTGAGCAGGAATATATTTAGGAAGATAGAGTTGAAGGAATTGAGGCCCCAGGCCCCAGAAGGCATCATGGACAATGCAGAGGGTTTTGAACTTAATCCTTGCAGCCACTGGGAGCCAGTGCAGAGATTTCAGTCCTGGAGAGATACGATCCCTGGGCTTTAGCCCAAGGACAAGTCTCACAGTCTTGTTCTGGATGAGTTGCAGAGGGCAGAGAGCAGAGGCAGGGAGATTTAAAAAGAGGCTGTTTTAATAGTCTAGCCTAGAGTGTGCCAGAGCTCTGGAGACAGTGAGCTTCTGGGGAAAGAAGAGGAAAGGAAGAATATCTCTGTGGAGGTGGAGCTGGTAGTGTGACTTTTTAGAGACGTCAGAGATGTGAGGAGAGAAGGAGAGAGGGGAGTCAAAGATGACTGGTGACACCCAGGTTATCACAGAGACGGTTGAGCAGGATGGCATGGTTGACCGTGTCAAAGGCAGAAGAGAGATAAAATAAGATGAGGACACAGGGGGTGTTGGAATCAAGGTTGGAGAGCAGGTCTTCACGGATGTTCAAGAGAGCAGTTTCCATGCTTCTGGCAGCTCTGAAGCCAGACTAATGGTCATGAAGACAACCAACAGATTCAGTGTGAAGATTAAGCTGGAGGATGACCAGCTCTTCCAGGAGTTTGCCCAGGAAAGGAGTGATGTAGATAGGGCGATAGTTAGCCGGGCAGGATGGGTCGGCAGAGGGTTTCTTAAGAAGAGGGTGCACAAGGGAGTGCTTCAGGGGGGAAGGAAAGACTCCAGTGGTGAAGGAGTGGTTGCAGAATTTGGCCAAAGCAGGAGCCAGATAGTCAATGTGGTCCTTGATGGTTTTGGAGGAACAGGGATGAACCTGTTTTGATGAGACTTGCATAGATCAGACTTGTCTAGAAACCCCATCTGGGGAGAACAGGGGAAAGGCAGAGAAGGAGGGAGGAGAGGTGGCCGAAGAAGGGCCAGAGGAAGAGCAGGGATTAGAGTTGTTGTGAGGAGAGAAAGGGAGAGAGAACAGGATGTCCCGAGTTTTAGAGATGAAATGAGAAGCCAGAGCTGTGCAGAGGACCTGGGAAGGGACAGGAGAGGTAGAGACTGAAGCAGGATTGGCCAGTTCCTTGCAGATTTTAAAGAGTTTGGGTGAGTTGTTAGATGCCGCAGAGACGCGGGCTTGGATGTGAGCTCTCTTCTTGGCGCGGACAGAGAGCCGGTACTGCCTTTGGAGCAGGCGGCAGGCCAGTTTGTCGGAGGATGTACCTGAAGCACGCCATTTCCACTCAACCAACCTGCACTTGCGTTTGAGGGTGACGAGGTCTAAGTTGTACCAGAATTGCTTTGGGCTTCAGGTGGATCCTCATAACAGAGGAAAGAATATCGAGAGTATCAGGTATAGCAGAGTGGAGCATGGAAAGGAGATGAGAATGTGGTGGCAAGAGCCTCAACTGACACAGGCTTCATGGGCCGGACAACCGAGAAGGTAGGTGGCAGTGCTGGAGTTGGCTTAGCCTAGGGGGTAGAGAGGGTGAGCTGGGAGGAAAGGAGAAAGTGACCACTTCAGGAGAGAAGAGTGGTGAGAGGGATAGAAAGGGGAAGGTCTGAGGAGATCATAACATCCAGAGTGCGCCCTGCAGAGTGAGTCGGGCCAGAGGGGAGAATAGAGAGTGAGAGAGAGTCACAGAAGTTGTGAAAGAGTCCAGAGGAAGGACAGGAAGCATCCAGGTGAATGTTAAAGTCTCCTAGAAGGAGGAGTTGAGGAGACCAGGAGGGAAGAGGAAAGGTCCGCCCATTCAGAGAGGAAGGAGGAGATCTGACCAGGTGGCCGGTAGATATTAGCCACAGTAAGGGAGTGGCTTGGAGAGAGAGAGAGTCTGCAGACGAGACATTCGAAAGAGTAGTAGGCCTGCGTAGGAATGACAGAGGCAGGAATCCACTCAGGGAAGATCAGGGCTACAACCCCTCCGGATTGGTTGGGCATGGGCACGGAGAAGATCTGGTAGCCATCAGGGAGGAGAGTGTCAAAGCTTATGACAAAGCTGGCCGTGAATCATGTCTCGGTGAGAACGTGGACATGGAGGTCGAGTTCCTTCAGGAGGCGGCAGATGTCCGAGGAGTGTTTGACAGCTGAGCGAGAGCTAAGAGTTTCAATATGGAGAGGGTTGCATCCTTGAAAAACTTCCGGAGGGGCACAAATCAGAGGTACACCCTGCGGAGGTGTAAGAAGGAGCAGAGAGGGGGAGAGGAGGGAGGGTGAGGCAAGGTAGCCGAGGAAGGAGAGGGGGACAGCAGGAGAGGAAGGAAGTTGATGAGCGGGAAGCGTCTATCAAAGAGGAGAAGATTGGCCTAAGGGCCTTGGACCCAGACGGTACCATTCAGGTATACATTAATGATGACCTCAGAGGAGTGGAAGGAGGCCAAGAGGGCCTCCCATTGGGTGCCGCCATTAATGGGAGAAGAAGAGAAAGGGGAAAGCGCAAGAACCATATGGAGAGTCCATAGGTCTGGTGAGGGAACAACAAAGAGGATGACGTGAAAGAATGCCTAGAGGCGGCACTGGTATAGGTGTCAGCGATCGGGAGGCCTGGGTTGGAGACCAGGATATCCTTTTTAAACTTCTTCCTACCAGATTTGGTGAGGAGGGGAGGGGGCGGGGAGAACACTAGGTAAGGACGCAGGGAGAGGTGCAAGCAGACGAGACCGGGAGAGATGAGACAATAGTAGGCAATTGGACAAGTCCTAGGAGGAAAAAAGTTTAGGTTTCACAACGCAATTTTAAATATTTTCACATTGCAATTTTGTTAGAACACACCTAGGGAAACAAACCTAAATCTGGAAGTCCCTGTAAGGGGGGAAAAGGCCTAGGTTTCACAACGCAATTTTAAATACTTTCACAATGCAATTTTGTTAGAACACACCTAGGAAAACGCACCTAAGTCTGAGAGTCCTGTAAGGGGGGAGAAAGGCCTAGGTTACACAACACAATTTTAAATACTTTCATAATGCAATTTTGTTAGAACACATCTAGGGAAACAAACCTATGTCTGAGAGTCCTTTATGGGGGGAGAAAGGCATAGGTTTCACAACACAATTTTAAATACTTTCACAATGCAAGTCTGAGAATCTGCTATGCAGCAAGGCTTGGCACGGTAGAGTGCAGGCTCTAACAACTAAATCAGGGCCACTATTACCTCGTTTAGTCACTGCTGGAGTCCCCCCTGTGGACACCTGCAGACACAAGCTGGAGCCGCCAATGTGGAGCTGCCCTTTGCCTTAAGGCCTTAGCCGCAGGGCTGTACGGGCAGGGGGCTGCCCTGGGTGGGTCAATAATGACCAGCAAGGCCGCCAATCAGGGGAGGTGGACAGGCAGGGAGGTGGGAGCGAAGGCAACGGGGACCAGGAAGCAGGGGAGGGAGGTAGGGAAGAGGGAAACCAATGGTGCTTGAAGTGCGGAGTCAAGCAAAAACAAACAACAGAAAATGAAGCCCAGGAGGAGCACTGTCATGATGCCCGCTCCCGGTGAGTCGGTTCAAGCCCTGCGTCCCCGAAAGCGGACATCCAGTCCCCAAGGAAGGACCCAGCAACCCCATATAGGGGCCCTTTGGGACAGTGTCCTGGCGCCCTTATTTTAAAAGCTCATCGCGTCGATCGCTGCAGCGCCGCATTCCACTCACCTTTACAGGGCGCCTCCATGTTCAGCAGCGATCATCCGGATTCGCAGTCACGCCCCAGCGCCTAGGGAGAAAAAGACCAGAACAAAAGGTGAGAGAGAGAAGGGAATAAGGAAAGCTAAATCTCCATGTTAAGACTTACCTGTTGATTCATTCCCTCTTCACTTCGGGTCCGCGCCGCATCCTGGCATTTCCAGACCCCGGCCCCTAAGGGGAAAAGAGACATCAGCGTTAATGAGCGATGAAAAGACATTACAAAAACGCTCATTAAAGACTTACCTGATTTCTACAAGGATTTCACCTCTCATCTCGGGTCAGTGCATGTTCCCCGGCATTCCGTACCCCGCCCCTATGGGGAAAAAGACATAGCATTAGTACATTAATGCATGGACACAAGGGGAACTTCTTATCAAAAAACTTACCTGGAAGCCAAGCAAGTTTGGTTCTCACCAATCGAAAATCCAGTGAAGTAACTGGATACCAACGCGCCCCTCCATCAGAAGTAGGATGGAGAGCTCGTCCTTCCAGACCCTAAGGTGAGACGCTACGAGGAATCACAGAAGGGTTTCGAGGAGGGTGAGAGGGGAAGTGGGAGGCCGATTGCATTACCCCGCAGACAGTTAATCCCCTATTTTCGCCTACAGAAGGATACTTCTGCGAGCCAGACAAGCCAGATTTGGGGGGCCCGGTCCAGTCCGTCTTCCGAACCCTGCGCATCACCTTAGAAGAGGTCACAGCAGCGCGAACCAGGCCAGCGCCTCCGTGGGAGTCAGGTGAGCCTAACAGGCACACGCAACGCTGACCTCACCTGCAGGCAGCGCAGGCAGACAAAGAGAGTCTGGGCCTCAAAGGCCAATACAGCAAAACACCTGGCAGCAGGCCGCCAATCAGGGGAGATGGGTGGGCAGGGAGGTTGGAGGGAAGGCAACGGGGATCAGGAAGCAGGGGAGGGAGCGAGGGGAGAGGGACACCAACAGCGCTTGAAGCGCAGCATCCAGCAAAAACAGAATTAATAGAAAATGAAGCCCAGGAGGGGCACACGCAACGCTGACCTCACCTGCAGGCAGCATGGGCAGACAAAACATGTTCGCAGTGGCTGTGCCCATAGACTCCCATATAAGAACATACTCATGTTTGCTTTGTGCATAATGCCAGTAATGATACTATAAGCAAACATGTCCATGTTTGTTCTGCCAATGTATGGCAGTATCCCCATGTAAGAATATACTCCATTTGGCTTTGCAATTAAAAATGCATGCCACAGAATGAAAACATGTCCAAACCGGCTACACTAAAACACCAGATGAGTTAAATAATACCCCTTATCATGCTTGCTTTATCAAAGATGCCCAATACAAAATGTCATACCAGAATAAGAAATGGCTAGATTGGCTTCATTGAAATGCCAGTCTAACTACTTTTAACACATATAATGCTTGTTTGATCAAATATGCCCAATCCACAGGCAGAATACCATTAATCATGCTTGCTTTATCAAAGATGCCCAGTACAAAATGGCATGCCACAGTAAGAAATGGCTAAACTGGTTGCATGAAAATGTCTGTCTAGCTAGCTACATAATAACACTCATCATGCATGCTTTATCATGGATACCCTGTAAAAAATGCCATGCCTGCCCTCTAGGTGCCCCAGCGCCTTGTACGCACAAGAAGTGGTTATGTGTGCATGTGAGATGCTGGTGGCCCACAAGGGGCAGACATGTTATTTTTTACTAGGCATCTATCATAGATAGCCAATAAAAAAGATACCATGCCTGCCCCCTGTCCCTGCCTCCCCTTGCCTCGCAGGGGGAGCTCATTTTGGCTGTTGGATGAGGGGGGGTGTGAAACAATTCTCCTCCTGCCAAAATCCACTCCACTGCCCAGTACACAGACACGCATCTTCACGCGCAGCATGCACTCGATCATTCACACACACACCAATCATCATACACTCACTCATTACACACAACACATGCATACACACATACATATATTTAAATTAACGTACCTTCTGCCCTGGTCTTGATGTTTCCTCCCAGAACTCCAGCTGCCCAGCTGCTGTGTAGCACGACCACAGACCAGGAAGCAAAGATGCCTTTAGGGTTCGTGCACATGCGCGCAATAGACAGAGCACTGATGTCAAAGTGTCTTGCTCCATTTGAATGTGCGAGGAGCACGAGCACCTCCTCGTACATACAAACATGCAGTTCCTCAGCCAGTCTCCCCAATGGGCCATGCAAGGTTAGGGAAGCAAAACACCCCCAACTTTGCATTGCTCATTGGATATAATTGGCTGAGGAAATGAGGGAGTACACAGTGTTCACACTGGGCTGCCTCCTCCATTATGGGTGGAGGTGCCCATGGGTCAGGTCCCCCTCGCCCATTATGGAGAAGTCACTGCTGGTACACCATCAATGAGCGTATGTACAGGGTCAATGTGGCTGGAGATGAAATACTGTTGACTGTGAAGTTGTGTACACAACTGCACTGCTGGTAATGCAGTGATTTTGAACACATTAAGGGATCCATTGACATTTCCTACATTAGAAGGCTACCAGGTAACCAGGGTAGCTCAACAGGTTGACTGTTTCTAAGATTTTATATATTTAAAACTGGCGCTATAAATCTTATGACTTTCTGCAATTCCTTATAAAATTAAGTGCTATAAAATGTGTTCAGCCAAGTGGGTGAGTTGGCAGGGATGTCATTTAGAAGATCACCAGAGGTCGTAATTGCGACCTCTGAGGTCTCCCTTGCGACCTCTGTGGTCTCCGCCGCGACCTCTAAAAAAACACACAAAAAAAATATTTTTTTTTACATTTCTTTTTTTTTCAATGCAAGCTCCTGGGCTGTGGCCAAGCACCATGTGGCTTTTTTACTTCTGTAGTGGCTGGCTTTCTTGTCAGGCCCATTTAAAAAAAGAAGAAAAATAAGTACAGGAGTGATACAAGTCTAACACTTTCAGCACTGACCCTAAATAAAAAAGAATAGGAATACCAAATAATGTGTCTTTCTGGAATTCTATACAATAATTGCTAGACTCATTAAATGCTTATTTCAGGCACACTTCAGTGGGTGAGTCACTGATTTTGTCTGTTCTTAAATGCCTCAACTCAGCCTTTCATCCTTCTGAGGTCGATAAATGAGTACCAACACAGGTTGGGTGATATTGGGTGTATTTTTTTTCTATATGAAGTGCTTAAGTGTAAGTGCTATATAATAACACATCATTATCATTTGGTCATGAACGCCTGCTTGCATTCGCAGTAATTTGGTAATATGGGCCCATACACACTGATCTTAACGATACATATGGCGATTCATTCTTGTATGAAATGTACATCACATTATAGTGATATCGTAATCATATTTTTCGTAGTGTACAATGCTATGTGATGCCACTTCCTGTTTTGTCAACGGGTGAAAAGTCGTGTTCCATCGCTTCCCGCAATCTCACTTTGGGGTGGGGTCAAATGACATCACTTCCTGTGATGTCATCAGGGGTCAAGGGTCGTGTGATTTAACTTCCGCTACCCTGGCATTTTGGTAAAATGACGTCCCTGTGAGTTGGGCTGGTAGCTGCTAATATTGAGGGCGAGGGTGGGGGAATATCTGCCTCCATAGTGAAAAGCAAAGGTTGGCACCCATGAACCTACAGTTTAATTTCCTAATAACTGCAGCCAGCGCAGTAGAAACATGTATTTGTGATTAAGAAGTTTGACAAGCATATACCAGCTGTAGAAATATATCCTGTGATAAAACACAAAGGAAGGGGCACACAAATCACAGGGTGTGGCGGTCCGACAAAAAAAAAGAAAACTAGTGAATGTAAGTTTAAGAAGCATGTTTCAGTTTGGAAAAACAATAGTGTGCCCAGCATGTAGAAAGCCTGCTTTTAATAGTGATGGCACCCACCCCAGTGATATTCATGGCCCATTGATTCTGTGGTGTCCCTTTCAGGACAGAAGAAAAAACACAGGATAGGCAAATCAAGCCTGCAAACTCATGCATGATGTCTGGGAAAAGGAGCACCTTTAAGGCCTCTGGAAAGAGATCTTTGCCTCCTGGCTGCCGGGGAGGGAGGCGGGGGAGGAGGGCGGGTCGGCAGGGTGAGGGCAAGCCACCAATTAAGTGGGGCAAAGCAGCCAACAGGGGGGCAATTCTCCCACTTTACTCCACTTTAGGGATGCCTATGCAAGGTAACCTCCACCACACACATTAACAGTGCTTGCACATAAAACACTCGCAGACACCAAAACAAGCTGGGGCTGCACAACTCACCCTATCACACACAGGCACTTGCACACCCAACACACACACACACACACACACACACACACACACACTGGGTCTGATTTACAAAACTTTTTCAAAGGGAACTCCTGTTGAAAACGCTTTGTTAATCAAACCCTCTATCGAGAAAGAAATGCAACTTTAAACGTATGACAGTTCCACTTAATTCATCCGCTGCCCTGTCTCCAGTATGCCCCAGGAACCAGGCCACCGGGAATATTCGGGTGAAAGGTTTCAGAGTCCCGGGTATGCTGATATTGCGCATGTTGGGGCTCTGAAAAATGAACGCCCCGAGGTTTGTAACGAAAATGAGAGGAGGGTGGACAGGAGCGCCCTCTCTCATTGCAATGACCCCAGCCAGCATTCCCAATGGGTCATGCCTGGCTGGGAGAGATGTGCGCCCCAGCCAGGCATGCCTTGTTGGGCAAGCACAAGAAAGAGGATTTCCTACAGTGTGCAGGAGGCTCTCTCTCCGTTTTCTCATTGTTCAAATTACGTCTCGAACGTAATTTGAGCAATGAGAAAAACGCAGAGAGAGTGCAAGCTCCTCCATAATGGGTGGATGGGTGGTGGGTTGACGCTGATCTGCCCATAAAGAACGAGCCGCCCCTACGAGAACCGATCTGCTGGTAAAAGCAAATGATGACCGAGCAATTATTAGAGTGAGTGTCCTGGGTAATTGCATCACCTCACCAAACCTTTGCAAAGAGTCCTCACATTACTGCATACGCTAGGGGAGAACACGAAGGTAGTTGAGGGTAGATTCCTCATCGAGTTTTCTTTGGGAAAAAGTGGGTCTGATAGTACATTTGATCAAGTATACAGGGCTACAACTGTAGGGAAGGTTTAGTTATAGAGAAGACTTTCTCGGTCAAGATGGCCTCTTTGCACTAAGAAATAAACAGAAACCACATCTCGACCCAGTATACAGGGCTACAACTGTAGGGAAGGTTTAGTTATAGAGAAGACATTCTCGTCAAGATGGCCTCTTTGCACTAAGAAATAAACAGAAACCAGATCTCGACCCTGCCCAGAGTCATAAACAGGTTCGGACTGGCCTATATGGCAATAGGCTCATGGCCGAACCAAAAACACAAAATGCTGGCGTGGGACAGTATTTTTGGTCAAAGTGGGGCACTTTATTTTACCAATGTGGAGCAGTTCGATGAGTTACTTTACTATGCGGCTAGTAGTTTGCACAATTTATCAAAAAACTCCCCCTTGAGTACTATTCAAACAGTGTCACAAAAGGAATGAATAGCCATTTGCAACGGTGGGCCACTTCTTCATTGGTCCCAGAAACAATTTTATGGCCCAGTCCGACCCTTGTCACATAAGAGGCAAAAGCCTTGTCCTAATAACTGGACCAAACTTAAAACATTCAATTTCAGACATAATTAACAGCATTTCATATATTTATTGACAGGCCTTCAATAATTATAAAAATCAGACCTTTCCCTTTTGCTCGGGTTGCATTTGTCTTCCACTTCAGCACGAAAAACATGTAAATTCTCTTCAAATATGCACAATTGCATCGTGCACGGATGCACTGCAGGGAAAGGTTTGTACAGTAACACAAGCCTTTTCCATCTGCAAAAATGCTATCACAGCGCAGGTATTGTAAGACACTGCACAATGAAAGGCGATGTGCACAGACGAATATGAGGCCGAGGTAACGCCATAGTACAACCAGCCATAGTACAACCAAGAGTGAAAATATGAATATTCGTCGTATCCTCTAAAAACACAGAGACTGCCCCTGAAGATGGACCAGGTGTGTGAAATGGATCAGCATTGCTTCTGCACTAAACAAATCGAAAATTATAAAGATAAACATCAGACTTTAAAATACTTAAAGGACTATTGAATTTCTTTTGATAACTAAACTTTACAAAATTGAACAATTGCAACCGTTTGAAGTAGCATTTACTACAGAATAGGCGCCTCCAGGCTCCGTGAATGTTTCACTGAGCACTTCTCCCTTTCAGTTTTATTGTCGTGACGATGTGTACGTCATGTATTCTGGGTGACACCTTTAACCTCCTAAAGGAACCTATAAGAACGCAACAAAACGCCTCTCTGAGAAATTAAGTGGTACCCTCTCCTGAAATCGAATCTTGTTCATCCCAAATATTATGGCATAAAAATGAAACAGCCACAGAGAACACACTGTTCTAAATTTCCAAAGGAACAGAAATAGGAAAAGTGTGACAGGAAAAACACTGTCCTCGGAAATATTGTGCGCTCAGTAGGAGGCTTCCCTGATAGAAGTCTATGCAGTGGAGAAAGGCCTATCCGAATACTGCACCATTACACACTTCTACAATATTGTGCCCAGACGATACCTTCAGAAAATTGTTCCCCTTAAAGTGTGGCGCTGGAATCTTGTGAAGCAAAATCAATTCATAGTCCTATCGATCGACTGAGATAAAGAGTGATCAGTAAAAGGTGTTGGCCTGTTAGTAATGAGCACATTTTGTAATGTATGATTATGTGTATATGTGCAAAGCCTTGTTGGCTGGGTGCGTATTATTAATAAATAAATAAAGAGTGATTTATCAGAGTAATTGCCACATAAATTGCAAGCTATGCTTATTAGTTAATACATGCAAAAGACGTATGTTTTGGGATGTGTTATATTTATCTTAATTCCTGTACAGTTCTATGCTACGAATGTATGATGTCTTATTTTTCTTTTATGGCATTTTGCAATGCCTTTATTATTTATTTTATTTTAATTAATTTTATTTGGGGTATTTGTTGAGCAAATACATAGCTTGAGGAAGCAACACTTTGCTGTTTAGGGGTTGCAGGTATACTGTACATGATTACAGGAGGAACAGTTTTTACGACATATTTATTATTATTATTACTATTTTTATTATTATTATTATTATTATTATTTATTATGAGACAGGAAGATCTTTACCTGAGGAAGTGCTGCCACTCATCTATTCATCATTAGGGCCTATCAATGTCACTGTGTGTGCAAACAATAACTTTGTGGTTGAGCACACCTGCCAAGGAAGCTCATCTCCAAAAATGGGAGGTCATTTGACCGGGTCATTTCTCTGGAAGATCTGCATTTATGGAAATTCTCCCTGCCGTCCCTTTACCATTTGGGACTGTTGCAGTCACTGCCTGAGCAAGCACTAAGTGTGCGGTTGTCTGGCTCGCCAAAGTCAAGAGGCTCAACTCTGACCCCACCAACATGCTGAGGACTCTCATCGCCTCAAACAGGGAGTCACATGACCGGGCCAAGTGACTGGAAGATATACATTTGAGGGAGTGCTCCCACTCATCACTTCACCCTCTGGAACTATTGCTGTCACTGAGGGTGCAAGCACTAACTGTGTGGATGAGTGACTCACCACCATTAAGTTGCTCAACTCTGACCCCGCGATAGCCAATGAAATGCTTATCGCCACAAATGTACAGGTAATGTGATCGGGTCATATGACCGAAGATTTGCATTTGAGAAAGTGCCCCCCTCGACCCTTTACCATTTGAGACTGTTGATTTCACTGCATGTTCAAGCGCTGTGTAGCTGAGCAGCACGTTGCCACGTACTCTTGATTTTTTTTCTACTCCTCATGTTCAAATTTAGATTGTGTTTCTACTATTTTTGCACCTCCTGCTGATGCTTTTCTAGTTTGTACTTGATTCTTGCTTGTTTTTATTTATCGTTCCTTAACAGAACAATCAATGGCTACTTGCTATTGACATCATTTGCAGCAGTTATCTGCTTCTGTATTGGCTGACTTCAGTCTTCCATCTTCTGAAAATCTATTAACTTTGAAAGATTTCAGCAAAAGAATTAGAATCCTCTCTGCTGTTCAAACTTCACTTAACACTCTGTCCATTTGCAGCTTTTATGCGTTGACGTAGTCCACGTCACCCTTGGTTTTCAAATTCGTTAAAAGGTCTTCATCCCATGTTCGAAGGGCTGAATGACGAAAGAATAAAACCACAGAAATTTGTTCTATTTTTTATCCACTTCAAAAATCATCTTCAATGCTATAACTGGGGCTGCATCTCACTATTACCATTCTCTTATCTCAACACATGCCTTCTCTTCTAGTCATCTGTCCTCAACTCTGAACAGGTTACCGGTTTCTCCATCACCTGGTCCATCTTTGTTAACTGACGCTTTGTGCAGATGATTTTACTTGATAATGTGTTGGTGAAATTGAAAACATTCAAGTCTCTTTTACTCACATTGATAATTCAAGCCCAACAACTGCAGTTTCCTGTTTTTGTAAATCCTCCTTTGCTTCAATTTCTTTGGTTACAGAAATTGATATAGTCCAGTTTATTTCTTAGACCCATACTACTTCATTGCCTTTTGATACTCTTCCTTCTCCTCAAATTAAAATTGTATTTCCTCTCTTACTACCATACCTGTTAATATTCTTTAAAACGTGTCTTAAGTCTGCTAGGATTCTTTTAATTTTCAAACATGCTATTGTTATACCTGTACTCAAAAAACCCTATCTTAATGTCCAATGCCTTCATAGAGTCTCTGATATCTTTACTATCTTTTCCATCAAAATTGTTTGAAGTTTTGCTCATTCTTAAATACCATCTTAATAGTTTACTCTCACCTTTTCTGTGTCTTTCAGCCAGGACATTCTACAGAACGATTTCTTATCGCTATTTCAGATTCTATTCTCGTTTGATGTTCTTACATCCCCAGTTTTCTTTGTGCAGAGTTTTTTTTCCCAAATAATTTGGGCTAAAAAAAGCCCATATTCCACCCAAATCCCCCTTCCCTATTATCTAGTCCTTATTCCCCACACCCCCTATTCCTTAGATCCCCTTGCCCCACCCTGCCCCCACATTTTTATATGTGTTTTTCAGCCATACATTTTTGGCACCCAACTCAGCGAAAAAAGACTGCCATTGTATTAACGTTGTACCCTATTCCCCATCCATGGCAACATATATTTTCATCTATTTTGGTGCTTTTAAAATGTATCAGTTGCTATTTTCCTTCGATCTTTATCTTCACTTGGCATATCTGGATTTGTTATATCTTCATTTTGATCTTATTTTAAAAAGTAAATACTTCTGTTTCTTGGACCGGCTCATTTTCTCAGACACATGGCATTTGTCAAGGCTCTGTACTTGTTCCTGCTCTTTTTCCTCTTTATGCTATTCCATTAACATCGTTGATTTCTTCTTTTGGCTTTCAAGCTAATTTCTATACTGTTGATAAACTGATTGCTTTGATCCTTTATGCATTTTTCTGATGATTTTCATTTTAAGAGTCACAAACTGTTTATAATCTATTGCAACATTATTTTATTCCTGCAAATTCTACAATTTATAGTCTATTTCCCATTTATTTTCCTCCTATTCAGACAGCTATTAACCCTCCAGCATGGAATGTTATAGGTTTTATGTTTGACTTGTGAAGCCCAGTTCATGTTTGCATGAGACTGGTGACTTGTTCTAACTCCTGGGCAACAATCTGAATTCTCTCCTTCCAGACTACTTGAAAAGGACAACATATTTTGTGATGCAACATGCAAGGTGAGGGCAAGGGCTAAGGTGAGGCCTTTCCTCACCTTCCCCAGAAGCTCAATATCGCTAGAGCCCTGGTTCTCTTTAGGCTTGACTACTGCAACAGACTCTTCCTCAACCTGCCTCTTTCCTTGCTTTGCCCCCTTTAACTAATCCAGAAAAGGACTGCAAGACTTATCCTTGGCCCCAAGCCGAGGAACTGCATCTCTACAGACCTAAAATCTGTCCACTGGCTACTGGTGACCGCAGGGATCAAATTCAAGGCCCTTTGCATCATTCACAAGGCTGTCTGGGGCCTGGGGACCTCTTTACATCCAGCTTTCCCTCCCTAAATACCTCCCGGCCAGAGCCCTTCGGTCCTCTGGCTCCAAATCTCTGCAGGTCAAACACTTCCCAAGAGAGTGGGAGGTAGATCCCATTCCTCAGCTGGCTCCTCTCTCTGGAAATGCCTCCCCCCTCAGACTTGATCCAGATCTTCTTAAGTTCACAAAACTTCTCAAGACTTTACTTTTCTCTTCTTGCTTCCCTCTCCCGTTCCATTGCTAACTCTCATCTGCTGCTGTGACTGGGGCCTGGTCCCTTCAGTATCATTCAAGGGCCAGACTACTCCCTACCAGTTCACCCAGCATCCTTTGCAGCACTTGACGTCGGGCTCCCTTTCCCGGACTGTCCCAAGTTGGTCCTGCCTGTCCACCGCACTCATCCTCACTTCCCCCCTTCCCCGCGCACTTGCCGCCTTGTCATGCATTTGTCATGTATGTCACAGGTTTATTACACAGCACACACCAGCCAGGGAACTCCTTCCCCTACAAGGAATGTGGCGCACAATAGCACGCTTTTTATTTTTAATATAAAATAGATTTTTGGAGTAAGCCTTCAACCCGTTTCACACCCAACCTCCACAACCACCCTGTGTCACAATGGACTAGGAGCCAGGCTGGTGTGTATCAATAAGATATTTATTCATTTATTATTTAATGAAAAAGGAAAATCAACCAAATACACATCCACTTAATGTTGTGGCAACACAAAATGCAATTATATCTGCAAAACCACCAGGTTAATATATCCTATTACAGTTAATTCCAGTTTTTAATGGCAGAACAGAAAACGAATAATTTACCACAAAGTGATAGCACCTAGAGTTAAACACTCCCCCCTGCAACACTCACCCCCAAACATCAATTTGGTCTTGATTCCTTTGAATGGAAGGCAGTGGCAAGGAGTAGGAATATAGAGGGAAAACCCGTTTTTGGAGCAAAATGGAAGAATGAGTTTTTACTGTTTCTCACAACTGCTAAGGAAAAGAATAGAAGAAAATGTGGATTGCTTAAACTTAGAGGTTAGAGAACATTAATCAGCACATCAGGGAAATAGAAATAAAGTAGGATAATCGTTTTTGGGAGAAAGCAATTGCAAAGGGAAAATATAGTGGCAAATGGAAATTCGTTTACACTGAGGTTTATACTGACATGCAGGCTCTGGGAAATCGTAACTTGCAATAGGAAAATCGGTTTCCAGTTACAATGACAGAGGCACATAGCAGGAAGATGTCTAGGCAAAGGGATTGCTTACACTAATGAAACCAGTTGGGGTTTAAACTAACAAAAAATGATAAGTCCCATCCCCGGATCTTCTTCTCTACCGGTTTCGACATTTTTGAAAAAATATGAATGGAATAACGTCTTCATCAGGAGGACCACTTGATACAGTATTACCACTAAAAAACACAAAAATACCACATTTATATATACAAAAAACTGCTATCTATGCTTGCTGTCTTGAGCTACCAACATGCAATTGTTTATACCATAAATAGAAAACTATTGGGGGCACCGTGTTGTGACGAATCCCAAGGTGTCCCTATTGTTACAGAGTGTCTAAAAAGGAGGGTTTGTGGGACCCTAAGCCAAAACAGACCACTGTATCTCAAGTGGGATCATGCCGCCACCATATGAGAAACCGACACCACCAGGGACCCAACACAGAAATCGTGGGACCAAACTGACCTGACTCCCAATGTCATGTGCTCAAACTCGTCAGGCCCATTAAATCTGACTCAAGGGAATATCACAAAGTTTCAAGGAAAGCTAAAATGACATATTAAACAGCAAGAATTGAAAAACCATGAATTCTATGCTACCTAAGAGCATCAAGGTGTTAGTGCTTCGCCACTCACCTCAAGAAACAAGACTGGATTTATTCCAGTAGTCGCGCTACTATTGCTGATGTTGGTGTTGCCTCAGTACACGTGACTTTAAATGCATTTTAAAACTAGACAAGAGAAAGTTGCAAGACAAAAAAGAGAGAGAAAAGGGGAGGTCAAGGGTGGCTCATTTACAAGTCCTAGAGTCATGCTGTTGTCAAATGGTAGGGCCCTGTGTGCATTGGAAAATATTAAATTATATTTATAGCCCCCAATGCTCGCATACAAGTGGGGGACAATATGGAGGAATTGTGTCCCTTGTGCTAAAAAGAATTTTCCACTGATGAGAGTTAAATGGTCCTTTTGTCTGTTTAAAATTTAAAATGACAATTGTACTATTGCATGTATTCATGACGGCTATAGAGACCGCCTTACTCACTGGCGTGGATGACCAAGCATTACATTAGGGCAGACACACACGTTACAGCAGAAAACGGATGCCCCGAGGTAACTGACATGAGCCTGGGAAGCTCGCATTAGTTCTATTTTTAGCACGCAAACGTGTGTGTTTTACAGCTGCAACCTACTATAGGCGGCCGTCCGTGCTGCCAAGAATAAATGATCGTAAATGGCAAATACAAACATTGCAACGAAAAGCAAGTGCTATTAACCAGACTACAAAGACCTAATGTGTTAACACTGTTTATGTCAGTCAGATGGAAAACACTTACTGCAGTTAGCCATGCCTGCCTTTATGTCTGCAATGATCAGCAGAACACGGAGCCGAGGGCTCTTCAAGAGTTTTCCTAGGCGTTGCATGAAAGTTCGTCTGGCATTTAAATATTGAAAGCGTGACGTGAAAGAGGCTTCCCCAGCAGCCATGTGATTGCCGGGGAAGCCCGTCACGTGATTCAGAGGAATCCAAAACTTAAAGGGGCCGTAAGGATGAGACAGCTGGTGTGATTTACGTTGGTGCTCCAATAAAAACTTTGGGCTAGTACTCAGGACGTCATGCATAAGAATGTAAAAGTCAAACCCTATAGGTATTAATGGGGCAACGTACTAAGCCATATTTGCTGTATAATATTAATAAGAATGCAAAAAAGTTTAAGGATGGTTGCAATGTTTGTGGAACAGGCACTATTGATATTGAAGGGCTGCACTGCAAATACTGTATATTAACAGGGCGCAAACAAAAGGTTAAATAGTTGTTGCGCAAGGTTACTGAACCAATAGATGTCAAAATAGACTTGCTCATGAGTTATACAGATGTTCTAAAAGTTTTGACAAATTGTTATTATAATGCATTCCTCTCATGATGTATAAACAAACAAATGTTGTCTATTGAAGAGACTATATACCATAGGCAAGGGGAAGATGTCGACATGTATTGAACTCCCAAGGTTCCAGCGTGTAAAGTCAACATGTATTGAACTCCCAAGGTTCCAGCGTTTTAAGTCCTTTATCTAATGTTTTTAGATTAAAAATCCACAGTTGTTCTTTGTATGACAATTTGTTCTTAGTCTGGTGGTGTCGGTTTCTCATATGGTGGCAGCATGATCCCACTTGAGATACAGTGGTCTGTTTTGGTTTAGGGTCCCACAAACCCTCCTTTTTAGACATTCTGTAACAATAGGGACACCTTGGGATTCGTCACAACACGGTGCCCCCAATAGTTTTCTATTTATGGTATAAACAATTGCATGTTGTTAGCTCAAGACAGCAAGTATAGATAGCAGTTTTTTGTATATATAAATGTAGTATTTTTGTGTTTTTTAGTGGTAATACTGGATCAAGTGGTCCTCCTGATGAAGACGTTATTCCATTCATATTTTTTCAAACACGTCGAAACCGGTAGAGAAGAAGATCCGGGGATGGGACTTATCATTTTTTGTTAAATGTACCCACTCTGTGGAATAGAGCACATTTTTGGTCAATGGTTGTGCTGACACACATTTGATGTGGACAAGATGAAGTATTCAAGACCATGTGGGGCTAATTTATGTGCTACCACATATGGATTGTACTAAAAAGTTTAGTCAAATAAAAGTGTTTACTGTGAGTGAATGAGGTTGATTGTTTTGAGTTGTAAATGATGGATTGACTGTTGGCGAATGATGGTTGTGTTAGGTTTTTATCACCTGGTGTTTTGTGCTCCTTTGCAATGTTAATGTAATTTAATGTGTGTGTATTAATTAATGATTAACTCATTTTTGAAAATAATGTATCTTAATAAATAAATTTTTGATACCTTTAAAAATAAAATAACCTCTGGACAATTTTTCAGTAGATTGCGTTACACTAATACCCTAGTCCAGGGTGTGGGGTTTTCCTGCGCCTTTCAGTGTGTACATGTTCAGATCAGCCAGAAACCTAATCAAACTGACCATTACAGTTCCCAGAGTCACAGGTAAATGCAATTTAGAACCTTAAAACCGCCTGGAAATCCTCATTCTTATTGCTGTGCAAAATGAATGATGAGTGTGTCTGTCAACAAACGGGCTGGCCGCTTCATCCCCCACAGCCATCTGTTACCCTGGGTCAGCCTGTGTCCAGAGATTTTTATGAGTCTCTTTGAAATTCTCAGTTTGCTCTTTGAAGTGGGTGTAACACAAACTCACACCTTCTTGTTATGCTTCAGCCACAGATGGCCTTCTTTGAAATCTCTAGGCTCCTGCCATCATGTCTGCAGAATAGGGAATTTTGATGCCCTTAGCAGCATCACATTTTATTGCGGGATTGTTAGAGGAGAGGTGTGATATCCAGCTGGAAGTGGGGCTTGTCATTGTGAAGTTCCTGCCTCAGCCAAAACAGGTTTTTCCTAAAGTGTCTCTTCACATGTTACTGGAGTTTTGTGGGGGAAACATAATATACATTTGCTTTGGTCACCCCCACACCATGTTTTCCCTGACATTTTTTGTGTGAGCAGTGATATCTTTTTCCATTGTGGCTTTTTAAAACCGTTTTTATGTGCAGGCCGTTTTTGCTTTTAATATTTAAAAATCCTGTCTTGCAGGTGACAGTATTCTTTGATTTCTCCTTCTTGGGTGAATTGACATTGCTGCTTGTCCATTGATAATAATGGGTAGGCCCCTTTCTCCATGGTTCTTTAATTTTACATGAGCACAAAAGAAAAAGCCAGGCTGTTTTTGGTTGGAGTGTTTAAATGCTTGCCACTCGTGACAGGGAAAGCAACGCAGGGCTGTTTTTGGTTGCAGTGTTTAAATGCTTCTGTTCGGGTGAAAGGAACTTCTGTTTGGGGCCCTTAAATGCACCCCACAGGTAGGATTGTCATAAGGCCAATATAACCGTTTTTGTTGTTCTACTTTTTTGATTCCCATGTCCCCCCAGCCCCATCTTGTCTTGTGGTGCCCGGAAACACCTGTGTAAAGGCGCCATACTAACGTACAAGAAATAAAATAAACAATTCAGAAGCGGGCAGAGGATGGGCCTCTTAAACTACCATGGGGACTCTTCTAGCAAGTATTTTCCAATGATGAAAGAACACACTTTACACTGCAGTTCAGTCCATGTTTGCTTAGTGGCGCTCAGAAAGAGCACTGACAATGGAGCTGGGTGGGGGAGCATTGCCTATACAGCTCTCCTAGTCTTAGCCCCAACAACAATGCAGCAAAATTTCCCCTCATTTAAGATGATATGCTTATGATACATACCTTTCATATGGTGTACGGATGACAGCCACATCCGTCGCTCAATGCCTCCAGCCCGCTTGAACCCCCTGTGTGTAGGGCTGGGTGAATTGTTAAATTCCATTCTGCCAGCCTCAGAAGTGAAATCTGTCTGATTTCGTCCCGCTTTGCCCCAATGCGGCATTGCGCTACCCGTGTATCGAAAAGTAGCAGCTTAAAGTGTCTCGTGCTGCTGCGCTAACTGAAAAGCGTTGCCGTTGCATGAACCCTGCACGAATCAAAAAGAGCCACCTTAAGTTTCACATGCCGGTGCGTGAACATAGCATGAATTGAAAGATGTGGTGCAAAGTGTCTCATGTTGCTGCATGAACAAAGTGTGAATCGAAAAAACTGTCCAATTGATCTTGTGCCGCTGGGTGAACCTAACGCAGATCTAAAAACGTGTGTGAAGTTTGCGTGCTGAAGCACAATACTAGTACAGGTCAAAAGAATGCCTGCACAAAGATTCTCGTGTCATTGCGCGAAACTAGCATGATTCGGAAAAACTGTGCAAAGTTTCTCGTATCGCACAGAGAAACTTGCAGCACAGTTCAAAAAAGAACCACACAAAGTTTCTCGTGTCACTGAGCAAAACTAGCATGGACTGCAAAAGACCCACACAAAGTCTATTGTGTTGCTGCGCGAGCCTAGCATGAATCGAAACCCCATGCAAAGTTTCTCGTTGCACTGCGCAAAACTAGCACAGTTCAGAAAAACCCACACAAAGTTTCTCGTGTCACTGTAATGATAAAAAAAAGACCTGTGAGAAGTTTCACGCCTCGTTACACAAAACCAACATAGAAATAAAACACTACGCTCTGCACGAAACCACACAAAACCAGGCGAACGTTCATTGGTGGTGGAACCGTAAGCTGATTTTGTGGAAACGGGCAGAAGCAGAATCCAGTACGAATTCTGAACTTTTCACTTTGGGGTCAGAAATTTCGCCCACCTCTACCTGTTTGTGAGCTAAGATCGAAGCTCTAGGAAGACCTGAACGGGTGAGAAGTACATTTCTGTCCCAAAACATAACATCAGCAAACAACTATTCTAGCCGTATAAACGCCTTATAAATGACCAATGAAATAAAATAAAAATATAAATCAATGGTCGTCCAGTGCATTAATTTGAACTGGCGTTCACACTAGCCTTGGTCGAAAGGTTGCTGCAGTTTTCTAGAGTTCCCAGCTCTCGGTCACCTGTTTGGTATGATCCCCAATGTCTCTAAAGGGTCTTTAGATAACATGGGGCAACGTGCATGCACCAACTCTTACTCCTGGCCGTGCCATAAGCAGCCTGGTGGAAAAGTCAATATATGACATGTACGGTAAACTGGTCTACGTGTCCTCAGCTACCCGGGCATATTGTTTTCTCCAGGTGCCTTCACTTTACTCTGTTGACTTCTTGGGTGGTGCACTGCAAGCTCAGCTCGGCCCCCTCTTCAATAGCGGGCAAGCCCTGGCTTGCCGCCCCTACTGCTGACCTATGCATCAGCTCGCCTCACAATGATTATTCTTGTTCGGACATGCTCACTCAGCCTGGAACTCGTCCACTCCAATTTGAGATTACTTGTATAGCTCTTACTATGATAATGTTTCCGTTTCATAGCACTATAAATAACAAGTGATGCCACTGAGTAATGTAATGCTGCTCATAACAATAGGAGGCCGAGTTAGTGCTGTCAGGATTGGAGCATGTGAGCTACAGGTCGACCCCTTCATTACAACAGTGTATGATTGATTTACCAAGCTATCTGACTATCGATTGCTCTACAATTAGGTTTTTCCCTAGCTCTTGTTGCCATAGCAGAGGAGAAATATCCTACTTTTATATCGGACTGGGCCCTCCCACAAAGACAGCCCATCACAGCCCCTTCCAGCCCCTCAGATGTCTTTAACAGACTAGTCATAGTAAACAGCAGCAGCCATCTTGCACAATACTCAAGTGTTCTCTGGATTTCTGAGGGTAAAGCATGGAAAGGGCCCAGGAGACCCTAGAGTCTACATTGCCATCTGGCAACTTCTTCTATACTTCCAAGGACACTGATACAGGGCACCGGTCCTCCAAACCCTCTCCAGAGTACCTCACTCTACCTCACAGTGAACTCAGAAGAGCTTGTCTCGCTGTTCGCCTGCTCTGTTGCTCCTATGTCCGGTGTGCGCACGTTCTTGCAGTCCACTGACATCCAGCTCAGAGCGTGAGTCAAACTACATTCTGTATTACACCATTAACATGTTGAAGAGCGCCCCCCTCAAAACTACAGATACAAAAACATTCGAAGAAACGCGGGAATGCATCAAAACGGTCGCGTACAGCTTCCCCGCAGCAATACGCATGAAGTTAGCGCTGGGAAATGTAGCATAGCTGGGGGTGCACGTGATCTCCGGGCAGCATGGCGCAGACGCTTAATTACAGCCCTAGCCACATTCCCTCAGCAAGGGGGAACGACGCGCATTGGACGAGTAGGCCGCTGACTTTTCGGAGCCGTTCTGCGTGAGGCATTTTTGGCATATCTCTAGAACGTGACAAGGCATCCTCAAAAGCTGGCATTTCTAGTCAAACGAGAACCGGGGCAGCCACTCTTGAGCCACTTCCCCATCTCTGTGTGAGCATAGAGTGCTCTTACTCTCTGGCGAGGGGCGACAGGCGTGCACGGTCAAGGTCAACGTGGGCTCGACTGATATGTGGCGGGTGACGGCGACGAGGTGACCACGGTTATGGGGCACACGAGGATGAAAGCAACACTCGCTGCCATTGTCTTGGTGGGGGTGTTTTTCAGCAAGGTAAGGGGTGGGTGTGGCGACACTTTGAGGTTTTGCTAGAAATGTGCATTGAAGAGAACGTTCACAGTGCTCCATGTAAAATGTTTGTCTCCTCATCGACAGCACGTATGGGGCAACCGCCCTTGTTTTCTGGCATATGCTATTATTCAACGCAAAACACCTGTCATGCGCTCGAGGAATCATTCAATCAGACACGGCATCACATGCCCGAGTGTGTTTGTGTTGTACGTGTACCTAAATGCATTTAGCTATAAACACATAGATACATACGCATATGTATGTTGCTTTTGTATGCACCATTGTTAAGATAAAACCTCTTGGCATAGACTTTCCCCAAAATTCTATTGCTAATAATTTTGGTGGACACGCTGAACATTTTGGGGGAAATTAATTGAAAGGTGAAAAGTTATTAGGTAACTAAAAAAATCTGTTTTAGGCTTAACCCCATACAGAGACGCCACAAAGAGGTGACCAAGGGGTGGCCACGGCCACCCTTATAAAAACACTGCCCCCCCCCACCGGCCTGAAATTCAGATATGTGTTTGTTTTGGTGTGCTAACCCAAGATTTCCAGTGGGCCACCCCTATACAAAATGTCTGGAGGCAAAAAAAAATGGGGTCCGTTGTACAGTCATAGTGTAAAATCTGCTTGACGTATTTACATCAAATGGAAAACGGGGTGCCCGCTACTCTCCAAAAACATTTATATATCTCCATGATTCCTTACAGCAGTGAGACTATTTAGAAATGAAAAGGCTCCATTTTTTGTTTGTTTGCATGATGGAAGAGTTTATCGCCAGAATCCTGCGCGAAGCCGCAAAAGTGATATGCTCACAAAGATATTTGGAGTGGGAAAAGAGTTTGTCATTAGGGAAGAGGTGGTTAGAGGCGAGGAGAGGACCACATGCGAAGTTGAAAGTTTGGCGTGGGCTGCGGAGACAGTTTGGGTGAGAAGGTTTATGGATTATTGGGGGAATTCCTCAGGAATCTTGCAAGATTACCACGGGAGCGACAGAAGCCGTGCTCGGAAAAGAAAATGCGTCACAAACTATGGCGGGTGAAAGGGGGGAGAAGGGAGAGGGACAGGAAGATAAAGCACGAGGGAATGGAGTAGGGGGAACCAAGAAAAGAGGGGGGGGCACGTGGTGGGTACTTGAGGATGAGAAAGACTTTTCAGTTTTCCAGCGCTTTCCCTTTGCTGTCGAAATCTGCAACCGGTCAGTTTTTGAGAGAATAGGCAAACTCCATGTTACCGCTCTGAAAATCTCCTTCCTCTTTGAAATGTACCGTAGTCGTGTACCTGTTTAGACTAGCACAACGTCAAATTCTATGCTCCATAGAATAACTTCCAATTTAGATTTTTCAGGTTGCCAAATGGCCACTAAAAATATTAATGGTTTGGGTGGAAGAATGGGACTGTCTGGCTATATAACAGGAAGAATTTAGTGCTGAGGCGGTTACGTTCAAACAAATATAAGCGTGGCAGTTTCTGCCAGCAAAGCGCCTACGTAAAAAAGCTGAGGCCTTATGCACATGCTATATTAACTTCAGCTCAGTGTTGATTGGCCTACAGGAACGTCTTAGCATTCTAAGCTAAGGATAGCTGAGATACAATAAGGTACAGCAGAAATGTTGAGCTCCCTGACAAACTAACAAGTCAAAATGGCTGATATCAAGGCCCTGGTGCCTCCCTTCGCTTCTCCACTCAAAAAAAGGGTTCTGCCAGAGTACCGTGTTTAGGGTACCTTGACGGGACCATACTTCTACATTAAAGAAGGGTTAACCTCAAAGACAACTGAACACACTTTAGTTTAATGATTAAGGGCTCTACCAGAGCGGTATTTGAGCCGGGATACCGTCAACTCAAATACTGTTACCGCTACTCCGTCCAGCCTTATTAGCGCCGGATCCTGAGTAGTGGTAAGGCAGTAATTCCCAATTTTTTTGAGACTCTATAGGACTCTATAGGGATTTTCGGCACTATTACTGCTGGCGGCAATAGTGCAGAAAAACTGCAGATTTACCTCTCGCTGAAAGCTTGAGGTAAATCTCACCGCCCAAACTCGGGATTGGGCGGTGCGGTAATGTGGTGGTAATAGCGTTACAGCTGCATTTTTGCCACTACGCCCACCCCGTGATGAGGCCCAATGAGTGAAAAGACTAAACCCAAGGTCCTACCTTGGCGCAGGAAGACAGCTAACTTGCTTCTGGGGCTCAAAGTAATAGAATGTAAGAACGCTGTGTGGCCCTTCAGTTTCGTAGGGGGTTCGTATTACCACAGTGGCTAAGAGTGCAATGACTGTTTTCATAAATGTGTACTTTCAAATCAATCTATGCTGTATTTTCTATTTTTTTTGTAAGGGAAAGAAGTGGTTTACAGAACATTTTGCCCCATAACGTTCTTTGTTTTTAATGTTATTTTACAAAAAGGCAGGTGCGCCCCATAAAGCCTTCCACACAGGGGTAGAAATATGTCAATTAAAAAAACAGGGTGTGTACGAAGGTTTGATTAAAAAATCATATGCATTATCAGAGACTTTTTTATGAAATATAGAATGTCCAACCATGTAGAAAACGGATATGTTTTGATGTAGGTTTTTTCTGTCTTTGGTCCAAATGTGTGTGTATTTCTGCTTGAGTATAGTCATTATGTTGGTCCTTCTGTAGTAGCTCCTTTGGTTCTGAAAGCATGCTAACTTTGAGCTTGCGATCTAGTGGCTTCTATAGTGTGAAGCGAGTTATCAAGAGCCTCAAAGTGGCATTGGGTGTGTGCATGGCTATAAAAGCTGCATGCTGACACAGGAGTGTGATGATGCAGACGTGACTGTGTGACAGCAAATTGAGTTGCTTACATCATACGAAACATGTTGTGGTTTATTTTATGCTTCGCTAACGCGATGTCCAGTGAAATTATGTATGTTACGCGAAGACTTCCTTTGCATGTTTGAGCAGGCTGGATGTCAATGGATTGTTGATGTTGTAAAGTTAAAATGTTCTTCTGGTATAACTATTTCGCGTGTGAGTTGTTTGGGATGATTGCGAGTCTTATTGGTAGGCGTATTATTGGTTGATATGTTTCACGTATCATGCATTACTTGTTTAGTGCCGCGTATCATGGAACATTATGAAACATATTTTGTTTAATTCTGTTTCCTTTTTACCTTGTTAATCCTATGGGGGGTGGTTGGAGGGTGGTGGTGGGGGAGGGGAATTGCTGTAGATGCCAGAGTGCATTTCATATGTGTGCATTGCATAGAATATTACTTTTTGTTCGCTCGTTCCCTATTAGATTACTCTGCTGCAAATGTTTGTGTGTTTAGACTAGTGTATACTTTGTTGTTTGGCCATTAGTTCCTATTTCACATCTACAGAAATATAGATACCTTCTTTCGCTAAAAAAAGTACATATTTCAAGAGCGGTTGATCTGATTTTTAAAATGTTTTCAACCTGCCAAACTCTAGCATAAGTCCTATCCGTGTGCCTACAATCTCTAAAACGGAAGCTGATCATTTCGAGAACATTCTCCTGCCTCTCTGGAAATCTCAATGTAAAAAATATGTTTTTTCATCACTCGGGGAAACGTTTATGAACCTTCGCCAAAGTTGACATGAGTGTTCGGATATGGATTGACCATTTGCATGACAAATGTGGGACCTTTATTGCGGTTGAGCACTGAAGTTCTAGAGGAAAACATGTTTCATTTTTCACTTCCGTGTGTAGCGTTTGATGCAACCTGAAGTATAGACTTGCTATATACATCTTTGCGAAAGCATCTATGAGTCGGCCATGCTATGCCTCCTAGGAAATGCTGGTGCCTCAAGGCTAGGATCTGAGCCTCGATCATTAAATAACATCATAAATGCACCATTAGATTTTAGTGTTATTGTCCAATGTCAAAGAAAGACTCAGACTCGCAAGTCCTCTTTTGCTCAAAAGAGAACCGTTTGTACAAGCATCTAACAAAAGATTTCAAGAGCATCAGCACAGGCAACCATCCATCCCCACATCACGTCTTTTTCAGGTTAGATAGCAGTGAAAATAGTGAAAAGACTGACTTTTGTACCCTATTGCCACCCACCACTTTAAGTAGTCTATGATAGACATGAAAGAACTAGAGCTAACTAGCATAAGTACCCATTCTCCGAAAGGGTTCTGTCGACGGACATGATAACACTGATCTTGTAGGTCGTTGTTCTAATCCGCTTATCGCTTGATGTGCTTTGCACCCTGAAGTAAACTACACAGAGAAGGGGTGCGTGCGGCTGGCTGACATACCCCGGAGCAGGCACTGGGCGGAGGCGGGAAGTGGGAGGTGGTCTGCTGCTGCATACTGGGACCTTCTGTGCTCTCTCTCCACCTGTTGCCTCACCCTGGCGTGGTGCAGTTCGTTGCAGTGCATTGCAGTGCAACTATCTTGGAAACCATGCATCCTAGAGCCTAGATCTCGAGTTTTGTTCCTCGTGTCGGGACTGGTCCTTCTACGATCACTTTGAGGTTTCGCCGATTTCAGGCAACCAACTCATATGTGAAGGTGATGAAATCCAGGGAAAGGGTGGTGTTTCCACATGTCATGTAGGTAGTAATGTCTGGAGGGTCCTAACAGGTAAGTATGCATAATTTGGTGCAGATTGGTGAAACAGTGTGGAATTGCATAAGGAACAATGCTTCACCACAAATCCCGCCACAAATCCCACCACAAACAAAGACATTATGAATCTTATATAGATATATCGATAGATGTAAATCCAAAGTTTTTTTCTTTTTTCTGAAGTCCATATTTTGTCTTGTTGTGTAGTTGCTTTTTTGCAGATTTATTTTTACGTTTCTGAAAGTGTTGTTATTCATTCCACACTGGTTGCCTGAACAAAAACATAAAATAAATCACAATGCTGGATATTCATTATATCAAACCATGTTTATCAGTGAATTCAGATCCCCATTGCTGGATCATTAATCTAAGCACCATATGCACTGCAGAATCATCATGAGTTGGCGTGCTAGGAGGAGTCGGCCAGGAAGAGGTGACACTTTGCAGCAAGATCCGGGAATATAGTCTAAAATAGACCTATTTCTAATGATAATGTTGGATCTGTTCAAAATAGATTCAAGTTCACATAAACGTATTGTCAAAGATAGTATGTTTCGCCCCCAGTGGGCCTATACTTTTGAAGTAAATTAATAAGCGATTCCATTAGGTTCCGCTCAAGTGGAAAATCCATTGTGACACCCCGTCTGGTGCAAATAAGATAATAATACATGCTGGTCCAACATTGAGCCACTTCGCTTAGTCAAGAAATCATTGTTATCTGTTCCAGGTTGTGCCCTGATGGTGTATCATGGTCTATGGCCTATTGAGATGCTGAGTTTAGACACAAACTG
The DNA here is from genome assembly GCA_002915635.3 of Ambystoma mexicanum. Classification (NCBI taxonomy): domain Eukaryota; kingdom Metazoa; phylum Chordata; class Amphibia; order Caudata; family Ambystomatidae; genus Ambystoma; species Ambystoma mexicanum. Next base: position 139,041,171 of record CM030325.1, read on the forward strand.
TCCCAGTTTAAGTGTCCTGTCCCCTCCCTTAGGCGAACCTTGCACACTATTGATATGATGTAAGCTGATATGGCATTTATAACGCGCCTACACACAAGTGTTTCAAGGCGCAACGAGGCAAGAGAGGGGAACAGAGGGAAGACAGAGACAACGATCTTACTAGGCCAGGTGACATTGAGATTGCGCAAGTGCAGGGGAGGGGAAAAGTGCGAGGGGAAGGGGTGTCACAGGTTTCCCCCTTTCTCACCTGTTTGTGTTCTTTCTTCGATGGAGTCTTCCTGCGTATGGTACGGGTCTTATATAAGCCCACGCGAATGTCCTCGGCTTCCAGCGTTCGTTCTGCGATCCGAGTCCTGGATCGTTCAGAAGTCTGGGAATTCCTGGAAACAGCAAAGCTTACACTCGGCAGAGTGTACGCGGAGATCCAGGATGAAAAGGAGGGCAAGGGAAAGGAGGTAGGTGGAGGGTTCAATAGAGCCAGGAACCAGGAACAAGAAGTTAACGAGAACGAACTTCGACAGCACACGTCAACCACAGTAAACAGTAGCGTTGAGACACGCAGAGCCACGGGGGCGTGGCCGCTTTATAGAACGTGATGTGTGCGACACGGAAACTGGTGCGCAGTGTTCCTTGGTCAGTGGCCATGTTGGATGTACTGCCGAGTGTAGGCCTCTATGGGTCAGGGGCCAGGAAATCCAGAGAGACGAGTGCTATGGTTCATGACAGCATGCCTCCTCCGAAAGCCTGTTCCTCTGGGTTTGCTGGGGTGTATAAGGTGGTACCTTTTGAGTAATCTGGGGGCATTATGGCTTGTGAATGGTTCCCAGGAGCATTCACTGGGAGGGTACCCTTTCCATTCAACCAGATATTGCAGCTGACCACGTCTGTACCTGGAGTCACATATTCTGGACACTTTGTATTCCAGCTGGCCATTGACAATCACTGGTGTAGACCTTGGAGTAGTCTGGGAGGACTGGACGTATGGTTTCAGTAGCGATGTATGAAACACTGGGTGGACTCTCTTCCAGGAGTCTGGTAGTTTGAGTCGGAAGGCCACTGGGTAAATAATCTCCTTTATGGAGAAGGGACCATAGTACCGGGGGGCCAACTTATTTGGTCATAAATGTCGGGGCAGTAGTTTCGAGGATAGCCAGACCTTATCACCTACTGCATAGGAGGGCCCTGGTCTTCTTTTGGAGTCTGCATAGAGCTTGGTAGTAGCTCGGGTCTTTTCAAGGTGTTCCTTGGCTTGTTTGTGCACGTTGATGAGGTTTTCAATCCAAGAGTCGAGTGTAGGGACTGGTGTAGGATGTGGAAGCAAGGATGGGAGAACCGAAGGATGGAACCCTTGGTTACAGAAAAAATGGCTGGCTTTGACAGCCGAGTGATCCGAATTGTTATAGGCAAATTCAGCCACAGGTATCAAAAGTGACCAACCGTCCTGGACCTTGGTGGTGAAACAACGGAGATATTGCTCCAGGGTTTGGTTCACGCGCTCAGTAGCTCCATTGGTCTGGGGATGATAACCTGAGGAGAGGGCCCGTTGGATTCCTAGTATATGGCATAGGTGTTTCCAAAATTGAGATATGTATTGGGGTCCTCTGTCTGATATGATTTTGGAAGGGAGTCCGTGAAGTTGGAATATGTGTTCCAGGAAGATTCCAGCAAGTTCTGAGGAAGACAGTAGTTTGTATAAGGGCATAAAATGAGCCATCTGAGTGAACAAGTCAATGGTAACCATGATAGTTGTGTATCCCCTGGAAGGTGGCAACTCTACAATAAAATCCATAGCAATGAATTCCCAGGGCCTTGTTGGTAGTGTTGGTTGGAGTAGGAGTCCCGCCGGTCTCTTGTTGTCATGCTTGTTTTGATTGCAGATTGCACAGGTTTGGAAATAGCGTCGGACATCGACTCTCATTTTAGGCCACCAAAACTGTCTTTGTATCAAACGGAGAGTATTGAAGATGCCACGATGTCCTGAATGGAGGGTATCGTGGCAGAGGTTCATGATCCTTTGTCGCAGTCTTTGTGTGGGAATAACCAGGTCATTGCCTTTAAACAGATACCCATCCTTTGTTCTGAGATTCCATCGATTCTTTCCATTAAATTCCTTCCAGACCTCGGAGGACTGGGTTTGAATTTGAATGTCTTCCAGGAGGCTGATTGCTTGGGCTACAAAAATTGTGTGAGGAAACATCTTTGGAAAAGATCGATCTTCAAGAGTTTCGTAGTCGGGACGTCTGGATAAGGCATCAGCAATTATGTTGTGAGTTCCAGGAACATGTTGTATTTGGAATTGATACTGTGCAAAGAAGAAGGCCCAACGGGCTTGTCGACTATTCCTACATTCCAGGGATTGTAGCACTTGAAGATGCCGATGGTCCGTACGGACCTGAACAGGATGTTTTGCCCCCAAAAGTAGATGACGCCACTCTGTAAAGGCTTGACGGATGGCTAACAGTTCCTTTTCTAGGACAGAATAATTTGTCTCGCTGGGAGTTAGGGTTCGTGAGAGATAAGCGATGGGGTGTTCTAATTTGTCCTCGAGTTCCTGCTTGAGAACTGCTCCGATGGCATAGTTAGAGGCATCCGTCTCCACTATGAAAGGTCGATCGATGTCTGGTTGAGCCAAGATGGGGGTTTGTGTAAACTCCGACTTTAGTCGTTGGAAGGCTTTATCTTGGGCTGCTCACCAGAAAAAGGGAGTATCCTTCTTCAATAGTGTAATGATTGGTTGAACTATCTCCGAGAAGGACGGTATAAATTTCCGGTAAAAGTTGGCAAGCCCCAGGAAGGATTGAATCAGTATCACGGTGGTTGGAACTGGCCAGGATAGTATGGCTTTTACCTTTGAAGGGTCCATTCCGATTCCTTCAGGACTGAGGACGAATCCTAGATAACGAAGAGTAGAGACATGGAAAAGGCATTTTGCGGGTTTAGCTAGGAGTTTATGTTCACGTAACCGCTGTAGGACTGCCTTAACATGCTCTTCATGCTTGAGATGGTCCTTGGAGTATATTAGAATATCATCCAGGTAAACTATGACGAAGATAAACAGCATATAGGAGAACACTCGGTCCATGAACGTTGGAAGACCGCCGGGGCATTGGCGAGTCCGAAAGGCATAACCAGGTATTCAGAATGTCCAAAGGGTGTTCTAAAGGCTGTTTTCCATTCGTCACTCTCCTTTATACGGATTAGATGATAGGCACCTCTGAGATCCAATTTTGTGAAGACTACCGCTCCTCTCACCGCTTCCAGGATATCCGAAATTAAGGGTAACGGATAACGGTCCTTGAGGGTACATTGGTTTAGACCACGATAATCAAGACAGGGCCTAAGCTCCTTCGTATCTTTTTTGGGAACAAAAAACAATGAAGCTCCTGCTGGAGATCTGGAGGGTTGTATGGTGCAATTTTCTAGGTTGGTATCCAAATATTCTCGTAGGGCCTTTTTCTCTGGCTCGGATAGTATGAACATCCTTCCAAAGGGGATTACTGCCGAAGGTTCAGTATCTATAGCACAGTCTTCAGGTCTGTGAGGGGGTAGAGACTGAACGATTACAGTTGAAAACACATCCGTGTAATCCTGATAGGCCTGAGGAACCTGGATAATATTTGAGACTGTGAATGGGCCTTGCTGTTTTGTGGGCGCATCTTCTGGGGAGGATGGCGAAGAATCCATGAGATATACAATGTTCGGAACCAAGAAACAAGGATCCTGCTGCCCAATTGATGTATGGGTTGTGCTTCTGCAACCAGGGCTTACCCAGCACCATTGGATAATGGGCAGACTTTATGATGTCAAATCTGATATTCTCTCGATGATGGTTTATGGATCTCTTTGGTTTGTAAGGTGATGGGTCCGGAAGAGAGGGGTCTTCCATCGATAGCTTCTACAGGCTGCATGATGCCCCGAGTTTCATGTGGAATGTGGTGGGTAGTGACCCAATCTTGATCTATGAATATCCCCATGGCCCCACAATCCACCAATGCCAGAATAGGGTAGGTTTCTTTCTTGGATGGCGATAGGAAGGCCTGTAAGATCAGTAGATTGCTTTGTCCAGGAGAGTTCAAGGATGGAATAGATGTGGAGCAAACATCTCTCTCCCGAAACTGCGCTCCATTTAGGATCGGGAGCTGGCGTTTCCCGAACGCCGTGGGGAGCCAAGGGACATTCTCTCACAAGATGTTTGTCTGAGGCACAATACATACACAACCCAGTGTGGATCCGTCGCATACTTTCTTGCGGGACATGGACCATGCAAGGCCCCAATTGCATAGGTTCTGGGTCTGTAGAGGGAGCAGAAAATGGCTCAGGTTTAGAGGAAGGTTCTATGGAGCCTTTTTGGCAAGTCATTTTAGTCTTCTTCTTTTCCGCCTTCCTTTCCTGGATATGGAAGTCTATTTGTAAGGAGAGATCCATAAGAGCCTGGAGGTAACCTGGGCAAGCTACCCTTGCTAGCTCATCTTTGATCTCTTCATTCAATCCTCTTCAAAAAAGGGTAAAGCAGGCCTCCAGGGACCAATCTGCATCCTTGGCCAGTTGCTTAAAGCATGTCACATAGGTCAGCATATCCTGGGAACCTTGTTGGAAGTCCAGTAGCCGCTCCTGGGCACTGTAGACCTGTTCTGGATGGTCAAACATGGCCTTTAAGGCTTGTACGAAACCATCATAGTCATCCAGGAGGGCATCTCCAGAGTTAACCAAGGGCGTAGCCCAAGTTAGTGCATTCCCTGAAAGATGCGAAATCATAAAGCCCACTTTTGCTCTGGGGGTAGAGAAGTAATAGGGCTTAAAAGTAAAGTGGACTAAATACGAATCAAGGAATCCACAAAGGTTTCTTGATGAGCCATCATATTTATCCACTATTCCGCCCAGCAATACACTTTATTTGGTCGCGGAATCACGTGATAGAACTAACTGTTTTAATGCGGCATTCTCAGCCTTGAGATTCTGAACTTCTGTTGTTAACTCCTGCATGCCGCGCATGAGGTCTTGTACAGCCGCCACCATGTCCGTATCACTGTCGGTCTGTTGGCGTCTCAATCTGTCACAGGTTTCCCCCTTTCTCACCTGTTTGTGTTCTTTCTTCGATGGAGTCTTCCTGCGTACGGTACGGGTCTTATATAAGCCCACGCGAATGTCCTCGGCTTCCAGCGTGCGTTCTGCGATCCGAGTCCTGGATCGTTCAGAAGTCCGGGAATTCCTGGAAACAGCAAAGCTTACACTCAGCAGAGTGTACGCGGAGATCCAGGATGAAAAGGAGGGCAAGGGAAAGGAGTTAGGTGGAGGGTTCAATAGAGCCAGGAACCAGGAACAAGAAGTTAACAAGAGCGAACTTCGGCAGCACACGTCAACCACAGTAAACAGTAGTGTTGAGACGCGCAGAGCCGCGGGGCGTGGCCGCTTTATAGAACGTGATGTGTATGACACGGAAACTGCTGCACAGCATTCCATGGTCTGGGCCATGTTGGATGTAAAGAGGAAGGTCTTGAGGTGCTTCCGGAACCGGAGATGGTTCTCCTCAATTTTCAGAGAGGCATGGAGGCTTTTCCAGAGGGAGGCCCCAGGCGAAGAAAGAGATCTACCTCCAACTCGTTGCTTGGAGAAGTGACTGACCCTGAGGGAAGTATAGGCGGATGAGCGAAGAGCTCGAGAAGGAAGATATTTAGGAAGAGAGAGAGTTGAAGGTATTGAGGCCCCAGGGCCCAGAAGGCCTTGTGGACAATGCAGAGGGTTTTTAACTTAATCCTCGCAGCCACTGGGAGCCAGTGCAGACATTTCAGTCCTGCAGGGATACGATCCCTGGGCTTGAAGCCAAGGACAAGTCTCTAAGTCCTGTTTTCGATGGGTTGCAGAGTGCAGAGAGTAGAGACAGGCAGATTTACAAAGAGGCTGTTGCAGTAGTCCAGCCTAGAGAGAACCAGAGCTCTGGAGACAGTGAGCTTCTGGGGAAGGAGAGGAAAGGACGAATACCTCTGAGGAGGTGCAGCTGGTAGTGTGACTTCTTAGAGACATCAGAGATGTGAGGGGAAATGGAGAATGTTGAGTTGAAGATGACCCTGAGGTTTTTAGCCTCACAGGTGGGAGCAGGAAGAGGGCTCAGAGAGGCCGACCAGAGAGTGACAGCAGAGGGGGAGCGGGTGTGCCAATGAGGAGAATCTCAGTGTTACTGCCATTAAGGCAGAGATCACTGGCGGCACACCACTCCTGGATAGCAGACAGTCGGAGATGAGAGAAGGAGAAGAGGTGGCTGAAGGGAGCATGAAAATGAGCTGTGTGTCAACCGCATAGCACTGAAAGTTGGGGCAGAGAGCGGCAATGCGGTGGGCAAGAAGTGCCAGGTATTGGTTGAACAGCCAGGGAGAGAGGTTAGACATCTGGGGAACAACACAGGTAGAGATAGAGATAGAGGAGAGGAAGGACCCTAGTTGGGCCTTGGAGAGTGCTTCTATTGTACTTAGAAGCAAAATGTACAGCCTTTGGATAAGTAGTGTCAACATTTACGAGGGCTCCTTCTTAGATATTGCAATCTGCATGTTTTCAAGGCAGCGACTGTGGAACCAATAGATGTGAGATCACACAAACCGATTGCGCAGAGCTACAGATGCTGTTGAACACAAACGCTTCTATTAAATGTACCATGTTTTGTTGTTCGTACCATGTGTGAATATTGTTGATCCCGAATTCACAGACTTTACATCTCATGCACTCAGTGAAGCCACCCTCTCCTTTATTGACCGTGAGCCAATTCTCATTCTCTGTTTCTGATGGAAGGAGGCAACTCCTCCTTAAGGGATATTCTTTTCGAGACTAATGTGGTATTTGGCACCCACAGCTTCAGAGATGTATTTATACAATTGAATGATGTGCCAATGTTTTCTCCTAATATATTTTGCTTATTGATATGATGTGATATATATATGATATGATATTTATAACACGCTTAATACCCAAAGGTTCCTAAGCGCGGGCCCGGAGATCGAACCTGTGTTGCTCTGCGTCAACTTGCTTCCAAGGCGAGCATGTTGCCCCTGAGCTATCCTCCCGAGACCTATTAGGTCTGAAAGCTTAGCTCTGATGCCTTTTATTGGGTCGTGGTTAGGAATATAGATTTCTTCTCGTGGTTCTTGTGTAGTTGTTTGTAGCCATCTACTGCAAGTACGTGACTAACTTCCGAACAATTATTTGAAAACGAAATAAATGCAGTAGCTTCTTGCAGCAAATTGCTCGGCTATAGTTCTTGCTTCTGTGATCTTATCTTCAGTGTTAAAGCAATTGAATCATCTGACCCTGTATACTCTCCATGGGAGATGCTCTTCTTCAGACTGGAAGGGATACTTTTCCCAGGTAACAGTGAGTTCATGTCAGTGTATCTCATTATTTAAAAAAAAAGGTAGCTGGCGCTCCTCTCCAGAAAGAACATGGCATGATAACCTGTTCTGAGATGAGAGTTTGCAGCACACACGTTTTGCTCACTGTACCTTTCATAGATGGGAAATATCCATTTGCATATCAGTCTTTGTCCCGCCCACATGGGCAGTCCAGCACCAAAATGCTATGGCAATTCCTCTCTGAACAAGAGTACCAACAGCAACCCCATACACTTTTTTCAGCCTTGTTGGACCTCATCAGTGAGGTGAAGCTGTGCCTCTCTGACCACAGTGAGCAGGGAGTCCACGTCTGGTTGCCCCCAGGTAATTTAGGGTGACCAACCCCAAGTTCCTTGCAAATATTTCAAAAAAAGGTAGCAGGCGCTCCTCTCCAGAAAGAACATGGCATGATAACCTGTTCTGAGATGTGAGTTTGCAGCACACGCCTTTTGCTCACTGTACCTTTCATAGATGGGAAATATCCATTTGCATATCAGTCTATGTCCCGCCCACATGGGCAGTCCAGCACCGAAATGCTATGGCAATTCCTCTCTGAACAAGAGTACCAACAGCAACCCCATACACTTGTTTCAGCCTTGTTGGACCTCATCAGTGAGGTGAAGCTGTGCCTCTCTGAGCACTGTGAGCAAGGAGTCCACGTCTGGTTGCCCCCAGGTAATTTAGGGTGACCAACCCCAAGTTCCTTGCAAATATTTCAAAAAAAGGTAGCAGGCGCTCCTCTCCAGAAAGAACATGGCATGATAACCTGTTCTGAGATGAGAGTTTGCAGCACACGCGTTTTGCTCACTGTACCTTTCATAGATGGGAAATATCCATTTGCATATCAGTCTTTGTCCCGCCCACATGGGCAGTCCAGCACCAAAATGCTATGGCAATTCCTCTCTGAATAAGAATACCAACAGCAACCCCATACACGTGTTTCAGCCTTGTTGGACCTCATCAGTGAGGTGAAGCTGCGCCTCTCTGAGCACAGTTAGCAGGGAGTCCACGTCTGGTTGCCCCTAGCTAACAGTGTATCTCATTACAAGTTTGTCAGCAATACCAGAAGAATTACTGCCAAATGTGTTCATCATTACTTTGACTCATTTCCATGGATATGTAAACATGAGAGTGCAATGCCCCAACGAATGACAAAATAGTGTGTGCGAGATTGCTATTAAAATGAGGGTCTTTCCAATCTATCGAATTAGGCATTGTCTCTGCAAAACTCTGATGAGCTTTCGAGCTGCTAAATATGCGGCAGAGAGAATTAGCCATTCACGTATTAACCCTTGTATCAAGAAGTAGGCCTCTCAAAGCTTAGCCATTGTTGTTTAGTGTCACTGCCCTTTTGAATAAAGTTTAGATCCTACCACATCCCAGAGAACCTTTCTGCTGCCAGATATGGCCAGGCAGTACGAATATTAGCTATTATTCTAAGAGTTGGGCGTCCGGTACACTTTCTCATGGGATCTTTTCTATGCAGGCGAGCATGCAATTAAATCATGGGTTTTGGCCTTGGCATGCACAGACACGAATGTGATAGCAACACAGGGGGGGATGCTTTAACATGGGAGAGCTGCAGGTGCGGGGAGTGACATGAGATGCCATGGTATCTGGTATCACGAAGGGAGAATGGCCTTGCATTTAGTTTATTGCTGTGGATTGCAGCTTTCGTTCTGTTTGCTGACTGCTCATGATTAGGTCACCTGCTGGGGGGTGCACATCAAAATGTGACAGGGTTTTTGTATTAACCAATGGGCTTGGGGAAATTTGCGAACCTGTTAGCATTGGGTCATTTTTGCTGGCTTAGTTTCTTTATATACATGAGCCAATTGGATGCTTGGAATGTAGTTACAAATAATGTTGATATCATATGCGAAAATGTTCTAATTATGTGGTTTTTGTCTTTCCATACTACTGACCAATGTGGGCATGGTGAGTTCTCAGCTTTTTGGTCGTACGCGACTGACTGACCTCTCCTGGACATTAATTCTCTGTAATAAACCTGTGTTTTCTCGCAACTTCTGCTTCTCATCATTGTTTCCTGGAAATCAGGGTCTTGCTTTTCACATTTCCTGCAGGATTACAAGTGGGACAACAGTGGTGCTAGTCGCCATTTGTGGAGCTCACAGGGCTCCTTGCAGATTTTCTCGGATTTACCATGAGTGGCCATTCTGAAGTGGTAAATCCTAGATTTCTGTGCAGGCACATGGAGGATTTACATTTAGCAATATTCTGGAAGTAAATCCTCCACTTCATCTCTAAAGTAGTAATTTCGAGGTGTTGTAAAAATGCTGGTAATTCCATTGCCACCCAAAAAAGGGTCTGAAATGTAATGATTTACAGACCTTTACTGCACTGCTGAACTCATAAGGAAGCCCAGTAGGCACACAGTAAAGTCTGGAAATCAATGTATTATTCAGAAGCTAAAGGGAGATGTCTAGAACACGTATATGGTCTCTACTGTCTGTGTGGGTACATTTCACATGGACACAATTAGCATTGAGATCACCCACATATTCCACAATGTCTGTTTCAGAGCATTTTCACTTGATTACCAGCTCATCAATGGAAAGGAACCATGATGTAGTAAACCTAAGTGCTTCAAATAATGGCCAGCCCATTCATTAGTCTCCGCCCACCAACCTGTTATCAAATTCTCATCGCTAGATGCAAAATGAAAACTGCATTGCGTGCCTTGGTGTTGCATAAAGTACTCATTGTAGAATAAAAATACATTGTTAATTAAAAACAAATCTTTAATATCTCCAATATAATGTCTGTGTGCTGAATGTAATTCTTCTTTCTTTATTTCTTTATGTCGGAGTGCAAAGCACACTCTATAAGTTTGATTGATAAATGCATACAGGATCCAATGCAGTCATTAAACAAGCAACAATTACAATTCCGATTTCAGGATAAAAACCTTCCTTTTATTTTCATAACTTCGCATAAGTAAAATCCAAGTGCACAATAGACAGCTCGATTATTACCAGTCATTAAAAAGAAAAAGAGCTAGTCGATTACCTATAATATTAAGTCACCTTCCAATCGGGAGGAGGGCCATCAGGTGAATGCATTTGTACAGTGGGCAAAAGAACATACAATGTACCACATCCTCCACTAGCATTGGCTCACACACTCTGACAGCTCCATGCCTTTACTCCATTTGCTAGTTTAGCTCTTTAATAGCAGAATATTAAATCAGACTTTTGCTATCAAAGAGCGGGCGTACCTTTGTGTGACACACGACAGGTAGGGCTCCCAGCCCCCAGCATTTATTCACACCTCTGGCTTCACAAGCTCATGACGTGCTCGCTGTCCATTGCAGTTTACAAAATACAAGCACTTGAGTATGTTTAACGAGCTAGCATCCATATGGTGTGGATTTTCATACCAGTCGGCTAACCCCTAGATGCTAGCTGTATTTTCACTAAACAAGCTATTGGATTTTATGTGCTCCATCTCTTTTTTGAAGATCATCCAAAATGTTACACGCTAAAGTACTGAAAGTATAGCATCACAGAACTTTGCATGCAGTGGCACGTGATCAGTGAATTGAGGGTTCATTTATATAATCCATCTCTTTGTTTTTCAAGGCAGTGCTGGAGGCAGAAGTTAAAGATGGGTGGGAACAAAACTGTTTCCTCATACTTTTGAAAGTATGAGGAAACATATCTTAGTCGTTCCTTAACCTTTAGACCAGTCTCGTTTACCGTCAAACCCCGCCCCTTTGCAGTTGTACCCATGGGTGCACAAAAAGGCAACGTGATCTGCTAGTGATTTTATTTTCTTCTTGCTTTCTTGCTTTTTATGCTTCAAGCAAATTCGGAAGCTGTTGATAAAACTAAAAATGGGTAGTTGTGGCTCAGAACTGGAGGTGAACTTCCAGTGATGGCTACTAGGTGGCGTTGTGGGGTGTGTTACTTGGCTCAAATGGAATTTCCTACTTTCACAATTCAGGTGAAAGGTTTTTTTTCAAACCCTTCTAAACCCACCATAACTTTCTTGGTGTTGTGTGTATATATACATTTGCAATGTCATCTTTAATGTTCTGGGTGTTAGTCTTAGCAGTGCACGGTGGTGGCCCGAGTTATGGTTGCTTAGCTTACCATAACTGGCGAATTTCTAGGTTTTTCGGTTTTACTTGTAACCATAAAGTCCAGAGGTTTTTCTTAGTGCAACTCAACCATAACGTCCTTTTAACAACGTTTTTCAGTGAATTTTATAGGTTTTTCTTAGCGAAACTCAACCATAACGTCCTTTTAACAACGTTTTTCACTGAATTTTATAGGTTTTTATTAGTGAAACTTAACCATACCATCCCTTTAACAACGTTTTTTCACTGAATTTCATGGGTTTTTACCAGTGCATGCTATTTTCCTACAACTTACTAATATCATACTTACTCAATATAGCAATATTTGTGTGCAATTTACAAAGTTTCACCTTAAAACTCTGCCCTTTCCGACCTTCTAGCATCATGTTTAACACTTCTAAACACCTTTTGCAACTTTTTCAACTGATTTTGCGTCTGTAGACGTCCACGAACATCTGACTTCATCGCTGACATTCCGCACAGTGCCACGTGACCATATGCATGATGACGTGTCCGAGAACGCGTCTGCACTTCGCGATCAGATCCATGCTTCACGGACAGTTCGGAGCTGCATTTTCTAATGATATAGGAACTTTCAACTTCAGAATTTCCCTTGCACAGCTCCTACACCTATTCTTACTCATTATCCATTAACAATCTAGTACACATTACATACTTGGAAGGATTTTAGCAAAACTACTATTTATCTTAAAAATGGCATCAGCTATTGCCGTCACCCCCTCCCCAAGAGCCACCACCACCACCAGCTGGAGGACCTTCACAACAAAAAAAGCGCAGTACTTCCAAAGACAATGAAGAGGACCAAGAAAATGAGGTAGAGGAAGTGCCTACCTCTAGCACCCAGAGAGAATCATGGGTGAGGAAGATCTTTACCACTGTTGGGAATGTACCAAAGGCTAAAGCTGCCAAAGTGAAATGCACTGAGTGCAACACGCAGACTCCCCAGACGGTACTCCTACGGGACCACCTCCATGCCCTGCCATACCAAATCCAATGAGTGCAATGCTCTCAGAAAGGTGGTTCATTTCTTAGCAAGTAGGAGGCTATCTTACTCCACCTCATCTTCCCCAGCCAATACTGTAACCACACAGCCTACTTCTGTGGGACTCAAAATCCCACCAGCTCCCTTGCAATCAATAAAAGAGGCTGTTGATCCATATTTTTTTAAGACAATAGTCCTCTTTACTACAACACAACATTCTGCAGAGGAAAGCAATTTCAAAGTGCTTTTGAAGCAATAATCAACCAGCATAAGAAACACTGCCATGTCCAACATCTTCCCCTGTCCACCTGCCCCTCCATATTAGTGTTTGGTGTCTCTTTCCTCGTTTCCCTTCCCACCTTTCGTTCTAAACTCTCCTGCCAAAAAAATAAAAAAACAAAAAACAACAAAAGAAATATTCTTTTAGGAACCACCTTTCACAGTAATACATAGAACTAAAACAAAAATGTATGAACTCCATCTACTTCACATTTCTCAGTAAAGTACATAGACTCAATACAATTTTCCAACATTTCCATTAGCATTTTGTGCTATGTTAATGAGAATATTGTGGCATTCATCCCCTGTTCCATGGACTGGAACAGTGGGTACGGGCCCGGAAGCGTAAGTTATCAGCCCAAACTAATTGAGGGTGGATAACCAGGTCTCCGGACCATTATCCCCCCATTCCAGCCACTGCAGTAGGGGATGAAGGCCATTAGTACCCCAGGTTACCCAAGCGGCAACCCGGGGTGCTAAATAAAAGGATTTTTCTTCCTATACCGGGACACAGCGTCGCGGTGTAGGAAGGAAAATCCTTTTCCAAGATGGCCACCATGGAAAGGGAAGGCGGGGTTCCATGCAGGGCTCCTCTTTGCTTTCCACGGCAGCCTGCAGAAGGCGAAGAGAAACCCTATGACCATATTGCCACAAGCACATTTTTCTTCCCTTTCAAAGCTATCCCACTTTCGAATAACTTTACCACAAAGCCGGTCCCAGGTGGACATGGCCACTTAAACCCCATGTATTGTCTCTCGTGGTCATGGCCAGTAGCCAGATTGTCCGGGTCATTACCTTATTCCATGAAACAGACAATGTGGCTACTGCCCATGGCCACAGGCTACACCTCAGTCACCAAAGTTATATCACTATTTTTTGTACCTACATTATGACACTTGTCAAAAATAAAAACGGGCACATTTGCAAACCATGCTTTAAGGTCCTTGCCAATGCTCCTTACACAAGTTTGCTGGAAATCCAACCATGTTTATTTTTTCAAAAGTGTCAATTGTATGCACATACAACTTAGCCCCCACTTGACAAAATCCATTCAGACTTTACAAAAACATTGATTTCTAGATCTAAAATCTTTTTGCAAACTTGTGTGTAGATTCGTCAAATTGCAACACATTTATAAGCCTTTACAATATTTTGGGACCCCCCTCTAATTTTGTCCCCTCTTGACAGAATACCACCAAACTTTGCAAAACATTTATATCTAGATCTATAGTCTTTTGTATAAACCTTTGTGTAGATTTGTCAAATGGCACCACATTTATAAGCCTTTACATTATTTTGGGACCCCCCTCTAATTTTGTCCCCTCTTGACAAAATACCACCAAACTTCGCAAAAACATGTATATCTAGATCTATTATCAATTTGTCAAATTGCACCTCATTTATAAGCCTTTACATTATTTTGGGATCCCCCTCTAAATTTGCCCCCTCTTAACAGAATCCCACCAAACTTCGCAGACTTATTTGGAATCAAGTCAAGAACATAATTGCAAAGTTTCATGTAGTTGCATTAAGTGGCGCCAAAGTTATATGCCATCCAAGAACTGCTTTTCACCAACCCTGTAATGCAGAGGTGTCCACGAATTTCACAGGACTGTTCGCGAATATCCAGACTGTTCGCGAACTTTTACGGCAAAACATGCCAGTTTTTTGCTTCTTGCAGCCATATCTCATCCCATCCTCATCATCCCTCGCCTCCCCAGATATTTATTTGATAAGTTTGATAAGTTTGACAAGTGCAAGGGCATTTCCAAAAATCTAATGCATTTCATGCTTTTCACCATCCAATCAGTGGGCGCGTCCGATGTCCGCGGACACTACGTTGCCTTCTAAGCCAATCAGAGTCCTGTCCGCAGAGCTAACAGGTAAATGTGTCCGGACACAGATATCACAATTTATTTTTACTTACTTTTTGGTTGTTTTAAAAAAAACTGCTGGACAGATTTACACCAAATTAATAAAAGCACTCTTTTGGGAGTAGGCTGTCACTCCTGCTGAAGATTTGGTGCAAATCTGTCTAGCGGTTTGGGCTGTAGGCGTGAGCAAATTCTTTTCACATTATGTCTATGGAAGAAAACAAAAATGTGGGGCCCCCCAACAAGTTTGCCCCCCTTGACGAAACCTCACCAAACTTGGCAGATAAATTCAGAGTGGGCCAAATACTTTTTTTGTTTGGTGAGGATTCGTCCACGGGGAGCAAAGTTATAAGCCACCCAACATGAATTTCGGGATTTGGTACAATTGTTCTCAAAAGACATTTGAGTTTTTTGTTCAAACTGTACAAAATATAATTTACAGTTTAATGTCTTACCATAATAAGCAATGCTTATTTCAGACGTTAGTCGGGGCATATTGGCTACAAAACAAAGATAGTTGTTCCAGTGATGTGCGTCCAGAAATAGTTTTGCGTTGTAATTACAAACAGACAAAGAGACAGACAACAAAATGAAAATGACTTATTTGGCATCTACAACCTACGAAAAAAACGATTTGACTACTTCTTTGTAAACTGCATTAGTGGTTCTCCCTTCAGGTGCTAGAATTACCAAAGAGTTATGTGAGCTCACTCTGGAACATTCCACGTAAAACTGCCCATGCAAGCAGCAGTCTTCCCTTAGGTCAACCCCCCCCGGCCTTTAAAGTCTGCCCCTGAGATTTGTTGAATGTCATGGCGAAACAAAATAATAAAACACGTGTTTCTCTAGTCTTGAAGAAGAATCTAAGTACCAATTTTCACATCTGTAACAACTTCGGTTTTTGAGATATAGGTATCTTCATAAATAAACCCCCCCCCCCTTTTCACTCCCTTAGTGATGGAATTCCCAAAAATCCTTCCTTAGTGGGTGCTTATGTCATGAAAACAATGCACCTTCCAAATTTCACATTATTAGGTTAAACGGTTTCAGCTGGGTATTGATGAGTTAGTCAAAAATTCATCCCCCTTTTTCACTCCCGTAGGGGCAGAATTTCCAAAAATCCTTTCTTAGTGGGGGCCTATGTCATGAAAACAATGCACCTTCCAAATTTCACGTTCTTAAGTTCAACGGTTTGAGCTGGGTGTTGATGAGTCAGTCAAAAATTCACCCCCCTTTTCACTCCCTTAAGAACAGAATTTCCCAAAATCCTTCCTTAGTGGGTGCCTACGTCATGAGACCGGTGTACTTCCAGATTTCACGTTCCTAGGTTAAACGGTTTGAGCGGGGCATTGATGAGTCAGTAAGTCAGTCAGATATAGATAACACTCACTGCATGGTACTGGAAATCCAAACGTAATGCTCACCTACACTATGGCATTAATGTAACCTGCATACTATTAAAAGTGAGTGTTGGATTTGTACTGGTATTGACTGTTTGTATCTTAACATTGTTATTGTTACTGTTTGTAAGCTGTTCTTTTTTGTAGCATAACCTTAATTCTTTTTTTAAATAATTGTTTTCAATTTTATTTCAGCGTTTTATTTTGTGGGCACTATTGCATATAACATATGAGTATATGTCATATAATTGTGTTTCATGCATGTATTGCATATAAGTGTATGGTGTATGAGTGCATTAGTGTGTGAGCACATGTTGTATGAATGTATGCTATATATATCGTGAAAATGCATGTTGCATATGAGTGTATGGTGTAGAGCATGATGTATGACTGAATTGTGTAGTAAATATGAGGGTATGGAATATGTTGTGTGACTTTATGGCATATGTGCTTATGTCATATGTGTTCTTGTGTGTGGCTTTTTAGTGTTTGGCATATCAGTGTATGGCACATGACTATGTGGTGTACGATATATGGCATAAGAGTGTATGGTGTATTTGTGGCATAGGAGTGTTTGGTATGTGAGCATCTAGAATATGAATGTGTGACGCACAAGTGTCTGCTTTATGCCGCACAGGCATATGGCATAAACTTATATGGCTTAAGAGCATGTGGGGTGTGAGTTTATAGCATGTAAGCAGCGTGTGAGGGTTTGGTGCAATGCCATATGAAATTTACATCGTATTTAACCTCCTATACATATAAGAGTTTTACATTTTGCACATGAACGCTATTTACATCCTCCATACGTCCCATAATGAAACAAAAACGTCTCCTATACATATGAAAGCTCAGATGAAAGTGAGGTCTACCTTTGATGTGAGTTTATATACATGTAGCAGGGTTATAACAACTTAAATGTCTTACATGTACTCAATTTACATCTCTGATACGTATCGTGTACAAATGAAAATTGCCATCACAATCAGTGCTGACTTTGATGTGAGTTTTATTACATATATTGGTGTACATATCCGAAATGAACATCTCCTACACATGCATGTAGAATTCGTGAAAATTAGGTATTTCATTCTGTGCATGTCTTATATTCCTCCTATACATATGAAATCTCACAATGATTATAACTTTGATGTGAGTTTTTAGATGTGAAGGTGGCATATTGGAGTTTTACATTTCAAATGTGTGCACACATCACATTGCTTATACATATGAAAAATCACAACAAAGTCAGTCCTGAATTTGGTGTGAGTTTTCATATGTATAGTGCCGTACATGTATGAAATGTACATCTTTTACATGTACATGTACAGTTCATATAAAAGATGTACATTCGTCTGGTGCTCTTGTGATATAAAGATAAATATTAAAACTTGAAAATCTGTAAATTGGCCAGCTCAGTTTTCAAAATGTCTTTTTACTGAATCAAATTCTGATAAGATGTAGGTGCATGCCAAAAATCGGTAACATCAAAGTGACCAGTTTTCGGATTTTTGGGCCTAACATTTGTTAATTTCCCTATGGGAAACCCCATTTTCAAAGCTGTTCAAAACGATGAAAACATTTTTTTAAGGAGGAAATCATCCATGAACATTTTTGAAATGTTCTATTTTGTGGTGGATGCATTTTATCGTATACGACACTTTGACTTAACGCTTCTAGGGGGTTAATTCATGAGAATTTCAGCGCACCAACGTGGCGCACGCGGCTGGCGCAACAGTGTGCACGTGCGAATCCCTGGCGCCAGCCCGCGTGCGCTGAAATCCATTTCCAGCGCACAGCGTATTAATGGATTCCAGCCACCAAAACCAGGCCGTGGCGCACAGTGGGCGCCAGCGACCCTGCAGGAGCGCGCCAGATACGCCCCAAGAACGCCTCCCCGCGCAGGGAAAAGCCATCAACCATGACCAATCCAGCGGCAAAGGGCTGGCGCTAACCCCTGTACCAGCACAGACAGAGGGGCTAACGTGTTTCACTGGGGTGCGCGGGAAGTACCTCACGCGATTGGCCCCGTGCGAGCAGGGTGACGCGAATTTCAGGGGTGCGCAGGGAAGTTCCACACGCCATATCAGCAGGGTACGTGTATTTCAGGGGTGCAGGGGAAGTTTACACGCGATTCCAGCACGGTAAACGTGCATTTCAGGGGTGCGCGGGAAGTTTCCACACGCGAATAGCCTGGGCGCGTGTATTTAAGGGGTGCGCGGGAGTACCTCACGCGAATAGCCTGGGCGCGTGTATTTCAGGGGTGCGCGGGAAGTTCCACACGCGAAAGCCTGGGCGCGTGTTATTTCAGGGGTGCGCGGGAAGTCCACACGCGGAATAGCCTGGGCGCGTGTATTTCAGGGTGCGCAGGAAGAGTTCCACACGCGAATAGCCTGGGCGCGTGTATTTCAGGGGTGCGCGGGAAGTTTTACACGCGATTTCAGCAGGTACGTGTATTTCAGGGGTGCGCGGGAATGTTTTACACGCGATTTCAGCAGGTAACGTGTATTTCAGGGGTGCGCGGGAAGTTTTACACGCTGATTTCAGCGGGTATCGTGTATTTCAGGGGTGCGGCGGAAGTTTACACGCGATTTCAGCAGGGTACGTGTATTTCAGGGGTGCGCTGGAAGTTTTACAGCGATTTCAGCAGGGTACGTGTATTTCAGGGGGTGCGCGGGAAGTTTTTACGCAGCAATTTCAGCAGGGTACGTGTATTTCAGGTGTGGCGGGGAGTCCTATACATGTGATTTGACAGTGTGGGTCCTCCCAGGGTGTTCCCTGTACACACTCCACGGCCCCTGCAGGCAGCCCACACCACACAGGGGACTGCCCTGCATCCCGGTCATGTCCTGCAGGCAGCCCACCACAACATGGGCATGCCCCCCAGCAAAAGGCACATGTCTCCTTGAACTAAATGAACACCAACTCATGTCCCCCACCACCCCACCCCCCAGCACTGTGGGGCACCTGCCAGCAGGCCCCCACCCATGTCCAACTCATGTCCCCACCACCCCCACCCCCAGCACTGTGGGGCAGCCTGCCAGCAGGCCCCCACCATGTCCAACTCAATGTCCCCCACCCCCCACCCCCCAGCACTGTGGGGAGGCACCTGCCAGCAGGCCCCACACCCATGTCCAACTCATGTCCCCACCACCCTACCCCCCAGCACTGTGGGGCACCTGCCCAGCAAGGCCCCACACCATGGTCCAACTCATGTCCCCCACCACCCCCACCCCCCAGCACTGTGGGGCACCTGCCGCAGGCCCCCACCCATGTCCACACTCATGTCCCCCACCACCCCCCACTCGCCAGCACTGTGGGGCACCTGCCAGCAGGCCCCCACCCATGTCCAACTCATGTCCCCCACCACCCTCACCCCCCAGCACTGGTGGGGCACCTGCCAGCAGGCCCCCACCCATGTCCAACTCATGTCCGCCACCACCCCCACCCCCAAGCATTGCGGGGCACCCTCCACCAGGCCTCGCCCATGTCCCATCCATGCCCCCCTGGCACCTGGGTCCCCACAATCCCCCAATCATGTCCGTAATGGCCATCCTCCCCTGCCAAAAAGGCCCAACCAACTATCACATCCACCCACATAATCAAAGGCATTACAATTACATTACACACCAATGTAAATAATGCAAATTGACACATGTCTGTCACACACAATGGCTGCAAGTGAATGTTAAAACACCCAACATGACATGCATGAAAGTAATGAGATGATACGACACATTGAAGGATGAAAATAAAATGTATTGAAAATCAAACTAAAGAATGGAATTGAAATAAGAAAAACCACAAAGCAAACAACAAAAAAGAAGTTGAATGTCCATGAAGAAAAATCCAATAAATCCAATAATCCATTGAAGAACTATATACAAGACAATCCCGGGTCCAATGAGCCCAACCAAATGAAACCTAACTATGTCAATCTAACTATAAAATGAACTATATACAAAAAAGTGGCGGCATTGCCAATCGGGCACAAATAGTAAAAGTAAAAATTCAAAGGGAAACCTACCACTAACTATATAACTATATTACAATGGCAGCGGGCAAGTCCTGCGGCTCACATCTGTGATGTTGCCGGGCCAGGGCATCATCGAACTCCATGTCGATGTCCTGGAGGCGGGACTCTGTCCTGGCCCGAGGTCTCGGCAGGGATAACTCCATTGTGCCAGCTCAAACTCCCTGCGAGCTTTCCTCGAGCACTCAGCCCAGCCTCAACGCCGCGCCGTATGGGAACTCCGCCCTGACCAATGGTTTGAGGCGGCTCTCGTCTTCCGCCCGCTGCCGCTCCGCACCTATCCGCTTGGACCAACTGCTCCCACACGGAAGACAGTACCATCCCAGGGTTCTCCTGCCCTCCGGCCGATGCCTGCCCCTTCTGATCTTGATGGCCCCGAGCCATGTTGCCTCCCACGTCGAGCCGTCTGCTTGCCTCCGACGGCCACTGCCTCTGCCAGCACGATGGCATCCAGTGATGATGGAAACCACGGTGACGCGGTCGTGCACGTGGCCTGCCCGATGATGCCGTCACATCTCCATCTGCTGGGTCCAGGTGCTGTGTTGTCCACCCTGCTGACCTCTGACTCCCGACTGTGGCAGGGATGGTATCCACCTACGGGAGCTGGCTGCATTGGTCAGGCAGGTCACAGGGCCCTGGTGGCATTGGGCCGGAAGATGCAAGGAGAACGACTGCGTAAGTCTCCACAGAGGGAGAGGGCCGCCAGATGGCCGACCATGCAGGAAACCCCGAACATGGCCGTCCCAATTGGCACGTCGCACGTGCTCTTCGTGATGACGTGCGTGCTCCTCCTGAAAGCACCACGTGCACCCGAATTCCCACAGCGTGCGCATCGCGACCCAATCAGACCTTCTCCACACGGCAGGGTCCCGTCCGCAGGTGGAGGGAGTCAGATGACATGGACTCCCTCTACTGCGACGGGCTGGATGGGGCATCCCTGCTGTGCAAGGTGTGCACCACAGGTTCAGGACAGCGACATGCACAGCGCCCTCCACGGTGACCTGTGCGTCTCCTGCCCTGCCCCTGGATGCACCACTTGCACAGCAGGGATGCCCCCACCAGGCCCATGTGCGCCTCGTGGCGGCCTCTCCTCTCTGTGGAACCACAACCGATGCTCCTCGCCTCTACCGCCGTAGCAGGCCCTGTGGGCTACCCACCCCTTCCGCTGCAGCCGTGGGACATCCCGGCGCTTGCTCCACAGCGCCGTTCCGCCCTCTCCTTCACTAGCCGCTGCGTAGAGGGAGAATAGAACACAGCATCAGTGTACTGTACAATTGTCGCCCTAGACAGGAGCAATAGCAGAGAGTGCCACTGTCAAAGTACACTTCCATCATGTCAGCACCACCCACATGTGCAGCCAGGCAAACACACAAGTGACGTCATGTGCTGCCATGGGCCATTTCAATGCATTCCATGGACTCTCGAATCATACAATGTAATGGGATCAATGCATCATGGGCATGCCTATCACATGCACACACTTCACCTCAGTCACATCCATCTGCCCGTACCCCCAATCACAGTGCATACAAGAGACAGGCTGCATCAGTGAATTGTACGTTGTCACGACATTGTCATCATCCATGGCACTCACAAGTTCACAGACACCAGGTCAGGCAACAGAATGGATTGCCACATTGTATCTGGCATCAGCACCCATCCCTCGCCGCCACCCATGTCCAGGAACTGAGACTGCCATGCTCTCATTGTGCAATCTGCACAGGGCTCCCCATGTCGATTCAAACACATGCAACAACCGTGCGGTTCACACATTACAGGTCCACATGCATTCCATGATGTCCCTGCACACATACATCATACATGGCCTATGTCACACATGCAGGCAAGTATCAGACAACCAGCACACCTGCCCTGGCCGTGATCACACAGCAATGCTTGGCCACTTACCGCTCAACTCCAGACGGGTCTCCCTCTAAAGGACCTGGGCGTGGAGCGCTGGGTGTGCGCGTTCCAGGACCCTCAACTGGATGGAACTCATGCGGCCCCGGCCCCCTCCATGAGGCGCCGGGCCTTCATGAGGGTCCTGGACCTCAAGTCCTTCCCAGCGCTTCTTGACCTTCTGGATGGTGCGGGTTGCCACCCCTCCGCGTTGATGGCAACCACACAGTCGGCCCAGATCCTATCCCGTCCTTCCTTGTTGGCGCGGGACGATCCGAAGAGGGCATCATACTGCCCCAGGACTTGCTCCACCAGGACACCCAACTTCGGTGGCAGTGAAGCTGGTGCCCCTCTGCCCCTCTGGCCGGGGGTTGCCACTGGGGTCAGATGTGGATGTGCCCGACATGGCAACCCCAGGGGCAGGAGTGGGTGGGCAACTGGGTCCTGGGGCTTGGCTGTGGAGCGATGTTATTCGAGTCGGGAGTCTTCTGTACCAGCAGGGGTGGACACAGCAACTGGACCCCTGCAGATGGCTGATGTGCAGGCACCAAATGGCAGGGCACGGTGGCAGCAGGCAGGCAGGCAGGCAGGCAGCAGATGGCACGTGGGAGGCTGCTCGGGGCACTGGGGGGCAGTAATTCGGCCTTCTGGGCAGGAGCGTGGTCTTACGTGTGTTTTCGCGTGGCCAGCTTGATACGGAGTGATTTGGCACGTGAAAATCCTGCACGTCAGCGTGAAAATCGAGGAAAGGCCCTTAGCGCGTAAGCGCGTCAGCACGCGTACGCGATTTCATTGGACCAAAGGCCCTTACAGCGTAAGCGCGTCTGTGACGTTTGCGCACGGGCGTTGCCCTGGCAGGGCTTGGAGATCCCGCATGCCTTTATGTTCTGTACGTGCTTTTCGTTGCGGTGCGTGTGTTTTCCATCCGTTGGGTTCACACGCTATTACTTCACAGCGGTGTTGGCTACGCGTTCTTCTACACGCAAGGCAGACGGTGAGTGGTACCCCGCTCCCCCAGGCCCGATCGCGTGAGAAACTTCACGCGAACCCCTGAATACACGTAGCCCGCTCCCCCAGGCCCGATCGCGTGAGAAACTTCACGCGAACCCCTGAAATACACGCGCCCAGGCTATTCGCGTGTAAAACTTCACGCGAACCCCTGAAATACACGTAGCCGCTCCCCAGGCCGATCGCGTGAAAACTTCCGCGCACCCCTGAAATACACGTAGCCCGCTCCCCCAGGCCCGATCGCGTGAGAAACTTCACGCGAACCCCTGAAATACACGTAGCCCGCTCCCCAGGCCCGATCGCGTGAGAAACTTCACGCGAACCCCTGAAATACACGTAGCCCGCTCCCCCAGGCCCGATCGCGTGAGAAACTTCACGCGAACCCCTGAAATACACGTACCCCGCTCCCCCAGGCCCGATCGCGTGAGAAACTTCACGCGAACCCCTGAAATACACGTAGCCCGCTCCCCCAGGCCCGATCGCGTGAGAAACTTCACGCGAACCCTGAAATAGCACGCGCCCAGGCCTATTCGCGTGAAAACTTCACGCGCACCCTGAAATACACGCGCCCAGGCTATTCGCGTGTAAAACTTCACGCGCACCCCTGAAATACACGAGCGCCCAGGCCATTCGCGTGAGAAACTTCACGGCGAACCCCTGAAATACACGTAGCCCGCTCCCCAGGCCCGATCGCGTGAGAAACTTCACGCGAACCCTGGAATACACGTACCCGCTCCCCCAGGCCCGATCGCGTGAGAAAACTTCACGCGAACCCCTGGAATACACGTACCCCGCTCCCCCAGGCCCGATCGCGTGAGAAACTTCACGCGAACCCCTGAAATACACGTAGCCCGCTCCCCAGGCCCGATCGCGTGAGAAACTTCACGCGAACCCCTGAAATACACGTACCCCGTCTCCCCAGGGCCGATCGCGTGAGAAAGTTCACGCGAACCCCTGAAATGCACGTAGCCCGCTCCCCAGGCCCGATCGCGTGAGAAACTTCACGCGAAACCCTGAAATGCACGTAGCCCGCTCCCCCAGGCCCGATCGCATGAGAAACTTCACGCGAACCCCTGGAATACACGTAGCCCGCTCAATCGCGTGTGTAACTTCCCGCGCAACCCCGAAATACACGTGCCCCGCTCGCACAGGCACTATTGATGTATGTTGCCACTTTTGTAATGCGCAGGGACGCTACGCCTGCCTTCGTGTGGTGGACGTGTTTGGCTTGTGCGTGTCTTTCGCTGTGCGTAGCTTTGCCCTATTCGATTCCATGAATACGTGTGGTTCGGATGCGTGTGGGCGTTCCGTCTGCTTCCCTGGAGTACATCCCAGTTACACCCTTGTTTTCCGCGAGTTGTTCCCCATTCCGCGCGTTACGCCCCGTGTTCCGCCCACTTTCTAGTGTATGCGCAGAGGTTGTGCGCTTTCACTGTGCGCGTCGCGCACGTCTTTCGGGATGTTGCAGTGACGTGTGCGCCATGCACGGGTTTAGCGCACATCCCGAGGAAGACACGCGCAGGGACTTCCATGAATCGCACGCGTGCGCCTCTTTTTTTCCGCTTGCGCCTGCTTGCGCCTGCTTGCGCGTGGATTTTCGGCGCACGTTTGTTCCATGAATCGGCCCCTAAATACGCAATGGCATGCTATACATATATATATTTAAAAGATGATTGATTGAAGGATATTTAATAAGTGCAGCACTCGCCCGAAGGCATCCTGGCACTATTGGTAAAGCAGGGAGCAAAGGGACCAAGAAAGAGTTACAAAAGAAACATGTTCAAGGCTTTACGGAAAACTAGCTGGTCAACTGTAGATCTTAAGGAGAGTGGAAGAGCATTCCACAGGCAAGCTGCCACAACCGAAAAAGAACGCCCTCCAATGCGGCAGTATTTCACTGCTGGAACAATAAGACAGGTGCCGGCAGAGAACAGGGCCCATCCCTGAACATAAGGCCGGAACTTGGCCTCAAAATATTCTGCTCCTTGTCAATAAAAAGCATAATGGGTGAGGCACAAAGCTTTGAAACAAATGCGCGCGGCAACAGGGAGCAAATGCAGCCTCCGAAGAACGGGGGAAATATGTGAGCAGCGGAGGATGCACGTGGCAAGTCGTGCAGCGGAATTCTGAAGAACCTGAAGACACTTCATCACATATGCAGGTTGAGCAAGAAAAAGAGAATTACAGATATCAATAGAAGAAGAAACAAGGGAAGCAACCACAGGCATGAAAATGTGCTGGAATAAAAGGGAGGGCTTGACGAATAAGCTTAAGCTAGAAGTAACCCCGCTGACAGATAGCACTGACCTGGGGTTCCATGGACAGGGACAACAACAGTGTGACCTCCAAGCCTTTAACTGTAGAAACGGTAGAAGGCAGAGGGCCTAAAGAGGAAGGCCAGAAATCAGATATCGAGATGGAGGAGGCCAAAGAGGGCCCTACCACCAGAACCTCAGTCTTGTCACCATTCAACTTGAGCCAGTTGTTCTGTATCCACTCCCCCACAGCCTCAAAGCAAGCACACAACCTGGCTGCGGACTCAGAGATGGACGAGTCAAGGTGAACCAGGATCTGCATGTAATCTGCGCAAGAATAGCAGAGGAAGCCTTGGGAGGGGATACACTTGGTCAGAGGTTGAATGTAGACATTAAACAAGACTGGGAGATGGCAGACCCTTGAGGGACTCTCAAAAACAAAGATGGGTATCCCCTACAGCACTGACAAGGGGGGGGGGGTTAAATAACATTTGTAGAACAGTGGTCCTGTCAAGCGAAATAAGCCTTAAATTAGCATGTTAATACTTGACTGCCCACCGTGCAGCCTACAGGGGAAGAGCTCAATTAGACTCAAATCATACGCAGCATTTGAAAAGAATGCATAATTTTACTTCATAAGTATTGATAAAAGACATATTAAATCTATTATTACCCATAATGCATATTGGGTCTTACTCAGTAAAATACTGTGCATACAAAACAACCTGCTACCTTTGAGATAGCTTGTAATACATGCTCAAACTGTCCAATATACTGAAGTGGTTATAAATGCAAAATGAACCTGCTTTAAAAGTGGCCCATAAAGTCTGCTTGATCTATACAATATATAGCGGAAAACATAACGGCTGAAGATACTATTGGAGCCTTAAGAAGGACCATGGGGTCCACGTACCACGAGACCAGTTGGGAAAACAGGACGCCGAGGTCAAGTGAAGGGGATCACATGAGCTGGGAGAACTGATATTCACAAGTGTGTTCGTGGAACACTAATCTAAATTTTGCATTGGTGCCATTCAAACAATTCTTACAGAAAGACACAGTTTAGAATTATAGAAATACCAAGGTGACACAGTTAATTCACACTGTGAATGAGTCATTCAGGCAAAACTTATATTGGTAAAATTTGGACAGGAAAGCACAGTGCAATGGCAAGGGAGTACTATATGTCTGGGGACACCACAAGTGAGGTCAGTCGCCTTTGAGGCAAAAGGAGGAAGAAAGAGATTTTGGTGGTGACCAGAAAGAAAAAAAGAAAACCATGCTAGGGCAGGTGCCCAAGAGGCCGACCCGGCCAGGCGATCATGCAGGGCCCCATGATCGATGGTGTCAAAAGTGGCAGAAAGATCAAGCAGAAGCAGAGCGCTGATGCCGCATCTGTCCTTGGTCTGTGCCAGATCGTCCATAACAGAGACCAGGACACTCTCTGTACCACGTCCGGTATGAAAACCAGATTGAGAAGAATGGAAAAGGAGAGTATCTTCAAGAAAAGTAGTCAACAATGGACAGAGTAAAGATTCCAAGAGCTTCATAGAAAAGGGAAGCAGGGAAATAGGGCTAAAATTCGCTGGAATCAGGGAGTACAGAGAGGGCTTCTTAAACAGTGACATGACAATCCCATGCTTGAGAGAGGCCGGAATCACTCCTGTAGAAAGGGAAGTGTTAATTGCTTTGGTCAGAATGTCAATAAGAAGGGGCGAAAGAGCTTTAATTATAGAAAGAGGGATAGGATCCTGAGAAGATGAACACTTCAACTTAGTTCATTGTAATGGCAAGTTAAATAAAAAACAAACTATTTGTCTCTGGATTAATATTTGGCAACTATTTGGTTTACAGCCTGAACATTAGCAGCCTCATTTTATATGGGGCGGAGCTGGAAATGGAAGCATAAAAGCAAGGTGTAATGCTTTTACGCGTCCATTTCCCACTCTGCCCCCTTTGCGCTCTGCATTTCACCCTTGAGTATAAGCATCCGCCTTCAAGAGCACCCCTTCGACAAGTAACACAAAAGCCACAGTGGGCTGGATAACCATTTTCCATGCTACCCTCACCTCCTTCCTCCCTGACCATAAGAACTAAGAAGAGGATCCCCATGACCCTCCCCTCTCCTAATCACAGGAAAAAAACGCATGTGAGTGTTTGCGTGTGCGCGTGTGTATGTGCGCACGTTCAGCCAGCTGCTCATGAAGAGAAATAAATAGCCCCACCCCTTTTCCTCTCAGTATTACAGGTAAAGAGTAGTTGAATGTTAAATGTTAAAGGTATTTGTACCGCGCACCGTCACCAACAGAGTTGGTCCCCAGGCGCTCTGGCGCATCTGCAAGCGAGAAGGTGGGGTGGGTTAGTAGGTGAAGCGGGAGTAGGATAGTAGTGCTTTAGCATTATAGAATATGTAGTGCAGTAGCACTCAGGGCCTCACTATGGTGCTAATTGGGAAATCACTTCCTTTGTGACTCAGTGCTGCGCTGGAGACAGGAGCCAAGAGATGGGCAGAGTTAAAAGAAAAGCTTGACAGGATGAGGAAACGCATCACAGTCAATCCCTTCCTCGGAAGTTGCCCCGCTGATTTTACTTCCATTGGCCCTCCGATGTGGGCGCATTCCAACCCTGGCCCAGTGCTAGTGACGCCTAAGGATTCATGAAAAGGGAAACTGCTTTGAAATTGATGTTTTTCTAATTATTTGCTCTTGCTTTTTGTGCTTCAAACAAGCTTTCCGTGGGTGATAGTAAGTGAAATACAAATGAAAAGGCATACATATTCAAAAGCGAGCTTTTAGTTTATGAAGTGTGTTTGCAACCTGAGTTATTAAAAACACAATCATTCAGTGCAATACTTGGTCAACTAATCCGCATTTGGCCAATTCCCTAACAGTTCATTTGGAAATTCTCTAATGCATACCACTCTGAGGTGTAGATAAGGGTGTCGTTTGTGTGCTTTCTAATTTCTTTAGAAATATCTGAGATGTCATGTGAATTTATCAGCCGTTACCGATGCGGGCCTGCGCAGTAGCTTCTCCGCACGCTGCAAGCTTGTTTTTCCATGTGTAAGATCTAAATACAACACCTTTGAAGGCAAAAATCCAGTCTTCAAAACAATCTTAATGAGTGGGTCAGGAAGGAGAAGGCAGAGGGGGCACTTGACTGACACTTCCTAAGAAGAGACTGTGGGATTTCCCAGACACTGGCTCCTAGGCAAATAATACTGCACTCTTGGTCTGGTGTTTTAAAAAGAAACTCATACCTGAAAAACTGGTTTGATTGGACTGAGCCACACAATGTGAGTGAGGCGTGCACACAAACAACTCAAGTGAACTCACCTCAGTATCCTTCAATTAGCCTTCATTTCTGATCTTTGGGCCTCATGACGAGGCAGGCGGAATGGGTTTAAAGGCACTGGTAATGGTGCCGGTGCCATTAAACCCATTCCGCCCTATTACGAGGTTCCCTCGCGGGACCCGCTCTGGACGTCTGGTCAGACCAGACGTCCTTTCTGGGTCCCGCGAGGGGACCAGAGAGCTAACAACGGGCCCGTTATTAACGGGCCCGTTGTTAGCTCCCTCCCCATTCCCATTGAGCCCTATGGGGGCTCAAATGGGAATGGGGATGGGTAAATTGAATGAGGAATTACCGGGACCTCCAAGATTGGAATGGCCCGGTAATTTCTCATTCAAGAAACCAGGACCTGGATCCAAGTTTGGAGGCAGCCATGCTGCAAATAGCGACATGGTTATCTCCAAACTCCTAATGAGGCCCATTGTGTTTTCTCTCTTACACATAGTTGGAGGCACAGCTAGGACTAGAGCGTGTATTAATCGTGATATCCTTTCATGGATAGTATTCTGATGGCTGGCTTGTGTGCAGTCATCCACGTGTGGTAGTTAGAAAGCACCTGCAATGCTTATCGTAACCCTGAAGCTCATAGAGAGTTGTGTGCGCAGTCCTCACTCCCCTGGAGAAAGTTGCAGAACACACCTGATCCGGAATACACAACGCGACGACTAATGTTTAGGAAGCAGCGCCCGCTTTGGTGCGCATCTCTGCTTCCCTTACAGCCATCTCATGGAAGCAAAGGGTTGCTTTTTAGCTCACTGACCGGGCTGCACTGTTGTGATTACCGAAAAATGAATTTTCAAACGAAATGTTCCTTTTTTAGGCTGACAGACCGATAAGGGCAGCCTGAACCACAGATCAAAGCACGTTCGGAGAACCCCGGCATCAAAATAAATAATGCAGTACCTCATGTTGGAGCACAGAGGGATCTCTTTGAGGTGGTCACCTGCTCACTATGCCATATGACACTTGGTAGAGGTTTGGCCTTGCCAGGGACACTGCTAAATATGAGTCTGCATGAGTCTATGTCCGGTGTTCCAATGCGCTCCCCATTCACCCTCATAACTTCCAACGGGTCAAAAAGAAGATGGTCAGACTCATTTACAATCTCAAACCATTGAACCAGATCATTGGCTGCTCTAGCTTTGGATTAACTTCAAGGCACTATGCTTCACCCCTGGAGCCTGGCAGAGTTTGGCACGCACCCAGAAGGAAAGTATCTTTATGTCGGGCAACACAAATCCTCAATCTCTACCTTTCTCTTTGTTCCTCGATTATTTAAACATTCACTCACAACCTGTGGAGCGACTATCCAGGATCTGGTCCTTTCGGAATTGCGCCCTTTCTCAGTCAGAGATGGACAAGAATGGTTGAGCAAGACCTTGAAGCCACTCCCCCTTATTCGTATCTGGGAAGCAGTGTGCGCTCTCAGGAATACCTTCCTGGTTCTTCTTGATTCAGCCTCTTGTTGTTTTTCTTTCTTCTTCATTGCTCCTCCCCTTGACTTTGCAATCTTCCTCTGTTCTGCTCCTCGTGTGTTGAAGGAAACCTCTCTGTTAGCACACAAGGAGCACTGAGTAAATAACTAAACCCTCCATTATTCATTTCAGCTCTTCCTATATGGCCCTGAAGATGTGGTACTCTTTACATCCTAAAAGTCCTGATTCAAAAAATGTCTAAAGCTTTTTTTTTTCTCACTTTGACTTTCTTTGAATCCATTTCATCATTTGTTGAAGCGAAATGTACCTGTGTATGTGCAGCATGTGTATCCTAATAGCATTGGGGGCCCCCTGACAGACCTCTGTACCCCAAATCTACAACAACAACAACAACAAAAACACAACCCAAAGACCTGCTTAACGCCCTGCCCCACATCATCTGTCAACCAATCAGCAGGTGGCGAGGGAGGGAAGTTGAGGGCACCAGACAGAGGACCTACCCTTACAGTGATGCTGAGGGCACGAGGAGTAGGCTTTCTTCTCCTCCCCGAGGCGCTATTCATCTGTGCTTTCAAAGAAGTGGAATCCATGACATGGGCACATGTAACCCTTGATGGCTAGGCCCAGTGCATCTTGGGAACCTAATGACAGGTATGAACTCCAGAAAACACTCCAGGAACAACCCTGAGACCCTTCTTGGTTGTGAAGGCTATTACTGAATATGCAGAAGTCTTGTTTAACATGTATGGTACATAAAGTGTCCCATTTCCAGAGAGTGACCCTCTATGGGCCTCGCCACCTTTCCATGGAACATAAAGTTCACCATCAGGGAGTGCTTCTCACCAACAAGGCTTTTCCAGGTGATACCTCCCAACAGCATTGCAGGGGCGCAAATCGTTTGGGCGCTACAAGGGACCCCGTGGTTGCCATCTGCCAAAACTCTGGCAATGTGCCACTTCTCTGTTTTTTTTTCTCATTGTACACTCAGCCCTTCAATACAAACTGTAGTTTGTGCTACCCTGTAGTCATTTCAACCCTCCTTTGCCTATTCCCTATTCTTGGTGATCTTATATTGTATACCTTTCTATGTGTTGCATGCCAGACTGTGGCTAGCCCAAGTTCATTAATACTTTGTATTTGCTGTTAATTTCTGATCTCTTTGCCTTTTATTGTCAAGTGTATGTCCCCCAGAGGCACTGGCTGGAAAACACGTTGGCTATCTCCTAGGCCTCTTATAACTATGCAGAATAGTGAAATTGTTAAGATAAGGCTGTACAAAGCATGTTAATGACTATCCCTACTGACATGTGAGATGTCTTCTTTTGTTGAAAGGACAAATTGACAAGGGGGGTCCTGGGAGTCTCTCTGCCAGACATTAGTCCTGGTTACGAGAGTCTTACCCAGAGTCTTTAACTCACTATCTTTCACATAGAAGAAATATCCCAAACATATCAGTCATTTTCCTGCCCTGGGGCAGTCCAGCACCGAAATACTAGGCAATTCTCCTCTGAACAGGAGTACCAACAGCATCCCCAGACACGTGTTTCGGTCTGGTTGGACCTCATCAGTAGGGAGGAGCTGTGCCTCTCTAAGAATAGTGAGCAAGGGGTCAACGTCTGAATTCCCCTAGTAACTTAGGGTGAGACCCAAAGTTACTTGAATATGCAAATTGACAAGGGGGTCCTGGGAGTCTCTCTGCCAGACATTAGTCCTGGTTATGAGAGACTTACCAGAGTTCTTTAGCCTCACTATTTTTCACAGAGAGGAAATATCCCAAACATGTCAGTCTTTGTCCTGCCCTGGGGCAGTCCAACACCGCAACATGCTAAGCAATTCTCCTCTGAACAAGA
This sequence comes from Ambystoma mexicanum, assembly GCA_002915635.3. NCBI lineage: Eukaryota > Metazoa > Chordata > Amphibia > Caudata > Ambystomatidae > Ambystoma > Ambystoma mexicanum. Next base: position 139,073,037 of record CM030325.1, read on the forward strand.
GTACCAACAGCATCCCCAAGACACATGTTTCGGTCTGGGTGGACCTCATCAGTAGGGAGGAGCTGTGCCTCTCTAAGAATAGTGAGCAAGAGGTCCACGTCTGGATTCCCCTAGTAACTTAGAGTGAGACCCAAAGTTACTTGAATATGCAAATTGACAAGGGGGGGCCTGGGAGTCTCTCTGCCAGACATTAGTCCTGGTTACAAGAGACTTACCCAAGTCTTTACTCACTAATCTTTCACAGAGAAGAAATATCCAAGACATATCAGTCTTTTCCTGCCCTGGGCAGTCCAGCACCGAAATACTAGGCAATTCTCCTCTGAACAAGAGTACCAACAGCAACCCCAGACACGTGTTTCGGTCTGGTTGGACCTCATCAGTAGGGAGGAGCTGTGCCTCTCTAAGAATAGTGAGCAAGGGGTCCACGTCTGGATTCCCATAGTAACTTAGGGTGAGACCCAAAGTTACTTGAATATGCAAATTGACAAGGGGGGTCCTGGGAGTCTCTCTGCCAGACATTAGTCCTGGTTACGAGAGACTTACCCAGAGTCTTTAGCTCACTATCTTTCACAGAGAAGAGGGCCTCCATGCGATATTACAAACCCCCCATCTTTACTGGCACTTTCCATCACTATCCCTTTCCTGCCAATTTAGAATATCCGTTAAAACTCCTTCAGCTCCAGCTTCTCTGGCAGGACCCCACTGTTCTGTTTTAATATGACACTGCATGGAACTACGCTTGCAGGAAACGTGGTGGCAGATAGTGCTGGAGCGTGCCAGTGGTTTCTGCAACTTCCTACTCCACCTGATGCCATTCTGACTGAGCCCCCACATGACCGGACAGAATTGGCACCGTATGGCAGGCTCGTGCAGGGCGAGTGGCAGGACGTGTCACTGAAGCAGTCCACCCCTTCTACAGGCCCTGAATCTGTTGCCAGTCTGTCTCCTTTTACCTCCCTTTCAGAGTCCTCTCAGTAGAATGCTGATTGCCATTTCTGAGTCTGGCAGAAAAGATAATAGAAAGGGTAGCATTGGAGACTGAAAAACTGCTGTGACGAAATGACTTCTGCCGTGCAGGAGTACAAGGATGAGTAGTGGCTAAAGTGGCTACTCAGCCATCACATTTCTACAAAACAAGAGGGATCCCAATCATGCAGGGGAATAGGGCACAGGTAAGAGATATACCACATTCTCCTTTTGTGGTAACGTTGACCAAGGGAAGTCTACACTCTCAAGACGCGGATGAATGTGTTCTAGAAACAACCCAAACAACAAAGTGTAACAGTCCAAAATAAAGGGAATGTCCAATCAAGATTCCATAAAACTAGACTTTAATTAAACACACCATCTGGTATAATAACTAAATAGAAAAACACTACACAAAACCTATCCTTAAAAAAGAATATGCAAAGTCAAGAAAGGTGCAGCACTCTGGGTAGTGACACATGGGTTTAAAGCAACTAAAAACCACATTGTTCTCAAAAAGGATATATGTTCTTGTGTGCAAAAGGGATTACAGGTGCTTAACCAGTCCTTAGGACCCCAAGATTGATCAAAGGGGCAGTTATCAGACAATAATACCTTGTATTTTTCACAGGTTCGAAAGCGTCAAACCAGGTTCATTGGTACTGTTTGTGAAGTTCGAATCAGGCTTCAATGTGGCAGTCACGTTGTTCCAGAGGAAGAACAGGTGTCGAACTCGGGTCGAGTTGAAGTGCATTGCAGTTTAAATATGTGGAAATTGTGAAGGCCACCAAGGTTGGTCCGACAGTTCGATGTAAAAGACGCTGGTGACTAGATGAGCACCTTGAGGCATCCAGTTCATGTTCGCATTCGTGTGGTGCGATTCCATCATGCCACCATGGTCGGTTTGCTGGCGCGGAAGATCGGCAACAAAGAAGTTGGTGGTTCAAAAAACGGTTCGAAGGTTGCAGGTGCAACAAGGAGCTTCAAGTATCACACCAGGAACTATAATGTTCAATAAAGTTCATATTAACAATATCTTCGGACTGCAGTAGTCTGAGGTCATGTATAAACATCAACAATAGCAGAATATCTGATGGATTAAGTGGAGAGGCCCAATTACATTCCTTATCATAGAGGATTATATGTAAGTTAATACTTATGCTTCTATTCAGTCATTTCATGACCGATCCAGACAGAAGAGCGATGCGATACATGATCAAATGTGCTGGATTCCTAATCAATTTCAACGAGTATATGAAGTGGATTTTAGTTGAAAAGTGCAAATGCCAAGCACACATTGAAAGATGCCGACAGATTCAACAGCTGCACTAGTGTCATTAGCCCACCAGCTACGAGAACTGCTCCAATAATAAGGCTGTTTGATACGTCTCAGGCAGGGGTCAAGTCCTAAAAATTAAAGTGGGGGGCTCATCAACAAATGCAATGGGATGTGACGTCACCGGAAATTAGCATATCAAGGTGAAATATGCGCATTTCATTAAATTGCCTTTGCGTAACCACCCAAATTGAACAGGACAAATGGCATTTGCCTTTCATAAAATCAACACACACACAAAACCAAGAAAGGATATTTTCTTCTAATAGTGTTTTTGAAAACGTTAAACTGTGTGCATGTTTTAAACTCCAAGAACCAATACAAATGTTGTACCTGGGACTTGCAGTACCGAAATGGGATATTTCACCTTTAGTAGTTTGTTATTTTTGATCAGGTTACACAGTGCAGCTGTGAAGTGTCCAGCCTATAAACTTGATGACTGTGTTTTGAGCCCCGAGGTCTGCTATAATTCAAAGAGGACATCCAATGTTTCTATTTTAGCTGGGGGAGACTGAGTCCACCCCCGCGTGTATTCTCAACTTGAGCCCTGGCCTCTCAGAATATGTCTGAATATACCGGACGTGCAGTGATCTGGACCACAAACAGGATCTGGACCGAAGTCAAAATGACCAGAACACTCTGAATGGACTAAGCAAGCTAAAGCTAAATTTGCGACCACAGATAAGTTCTTGCAGGTCTTTTTCAATTTATCTTGACATACAATCAACCATAGTATGATTTAAACCATTTAATTCTCAATGCATAAAACCAATCGCCTCTAAAGCAGGAGCAGCGTTCGTGATTTTCTCGAGTACACGATAAAGACTCTAGGGCAAATGAGCATTTGAAAGTGTTGACAAGGCCTTACCAATGATTGATGCACTAACACTGAAATAACAGCTACACGAAATACTATCACCTCGGGACATAAGGAATTACGTTATAAGATTGGAGGTCACGATGGGGTGCATGCAAGGAAGCTTGTATTTAAAACAAGCTGTACTTAAGACAGTGAAGGTCTGATATAAAGATATCGGGCGATCTACCATGAAAACGTAGAAAAAGGAATAAATCATATTTGATTGTTTGGTGTGTGGGGGTACTTTACACTGTGGGGTATCAGTTCTTTCCTTTATTGGATTTTAAATAATAAAAGCAACTCACATTGGGTGTGTGTTTTTTGAGTTTTGTTCTTCTGGGGAAGGTTCTGTAACATTAACACAAAGGAACCAAAACATATTGAGATGGTGGTTAGTAATACAGTTTTATGTTTCTTTAATGCATGCATGTAGGGCAGAACGTGCCTAAATGCATAGGAGAACTTTCGGTATAGGTTAGCAAACATTCTTTTGGATTATGTTGTAATTTTTGCATATGTTGTTTTTTTAATGATTTTTTTGTATTGAGAATACAATTGTTTTATATTACATCCTACTATGGTTGGTCAAGATAAGACCCGTATAAATTGAAGAAGACCTGTGAGAATTTATCTGTGGTGACAAATTTTGTTGTTTGGTGTGTTGGCTTTTCCTGAAATATTACACCACAGTATAAATAATCCGGGTCCTCTCCCAGTATATTATATGCAATAACTGAGCTTTCATTTGCAGAGTGGTCAGGGTGTAGGGTTACCTGGTAGAGATATGAGAAAATAGGTAGGGTGACATCTGAACATCTCGCATTCCATTTATGTAAAAAGACATATACTGAAAATCTACCTCTACTGGAAACTAGCCACTTGGGGCCTGACATGCACCACATTGTCTTCTGAAGGCTCTGTTACTGACTTGCACGACTATTCAGTTCCTGGACCTTAGCCCACAGACTCTGTCAAGCTCACATGGCTTTGGTGGCCATAGCTGGTAACCGTCTGGTACTTTTTTGGGAAGTTTGAATTTTGCCAAGATATTTTCATCCGAAGACCATAATTCCATAGCAAAAAACTGTTATACATGCCAACCATGCCTACAATCCTGATTTGGTTGAGCAAAGAAGAAAATATCGACCAGATCTAAGAAAATTGAAAGCATGTTCCTTGGAAGATCAGGCTCTCCTAATTCGAAAAGGAAACAGAAATATAAACATTGGTTACTAATGACCAAGGCACTTTGCCTTCAATTGGATGCAGAACCGATGATCAAAGTCCTGACCAATCAAAACACACGTGAACTATGGTCTCTACTTAATGGCCAACATAGTATTTCACCACTATTGACCTCAGCAGTCTCTGAAGATTAATGGGTTGCACGCACACTTCTCCAGTCTATATGCGCAAGGAACTAACTCGGATGAGCCACAAGTTAAATCACCAATAGCCAAATGGAACATCGAATGGGTCAGAGATGACATTTTGATGCTATTGAAACAACTCAATATGCCGCAAGCACCGGGCCCACATGGCTTATCTAATAGTAATTTGAAATCCAATCCAGAAGCCTGGTCAGACTTGTGTTTCTCACTCTTCACGACAATAATGGAAACTAACAAGATTCCACCATCGTGGAAAAATGCTGTCCTGATCCCAATTTTCAAACAAGGAGACAGAGCAATACCAACCAATTTGTGTTCAATTGCCTTATTGGACCCGCTAGGGAAACTATTTGCCTGTATTCTTCTCTGCAGGCTATTGATCTGGTTAAAGCAGAACAATAGAAGAGACCCAAGGCAAACTAGCTTCATTAAGGGAGCAGGAACTATCATCAACCTCATGTTACTCAACTTACTTAAATTAGAAGCCTTGAGATCTAAAACAATAATCTGTGCAGTGTTTGTAGATCTCAAACATGCTTTTGACAGTGTTGACCATGGAAAATTATGGCACAAACTAACGATGTAGAACTGTCTACCGGACCTGGTTGCGGCCATACAGACCCTTTATACAGCCACGTCAATCCAGGTCAGGCTGTCAGGTTCGGGCACTCTATCACAGAAAATTGAATTGGTCTTAAACAGTCTTAAGCAGTCTTAAAAAGGGATGCCTGTTGGCGGCAGTCCTGTTCAACTTGTATATTTCAGCTCTGGAGATTTCCCAAGAAAGAGTGAGAACTCATCCACCAATTCTAAATGGGACCCTTGTTCTATGGATGGTCTACACAGATAACCTGGTGCTTTTAGATAAAACGCTGATTGGCCTACAACGGAGCTTAAATGCTTTACTTCTCTACTTCCAAGAATGTGGGTTAACTGTATACATGGCAAAGACCCAAATGATTCTGCCATGATATCGCTCAACTGGAATCTTTATGCCAACTTCTAATGGAGTGCAACTCGTCTCATCTCAGACGCAAGTATCATGATACGGTTTCCTTGGAAGTATCAACCCTAAATGCAAATGAACAATGGTCTTCCCTACTACTGGGTCAAAAAAAGTCATTTATTTTTAGGATTCTACAATTTGGGACGGAATTGTCTACTCTTTTTTAATTTTGAATAATGCAGATGAATTGTACTAAACTTGGACAAGTTGAGTTTTAGTGAAAGGTTTATAATAAACCAAATTGCTAATAAAAAATAAAAATAAAAAGTAGTCTGTGAAAAATCTGTTAGCCGATTGTGACTCTAACATTGCCCTCTTACAGGAATTCTGTTGATGCTGGCTTGTTAAGAGAAAATACTCCTTCTTTCAGAAGTCCGCTTGTAAGATTTCAAATGAATGGATGATGGACATAGTGTTGGCAACCTGACCCTGCTCCTTCTCTGTCTTCCGTGTTAAGGAACCATTGTGTAATGTATGCCATTATTGTTCAGGCATTTGTGACTAGAAGTGGTGAGTGCACCTGCTTGGATCCGGGTTTTAATACAGTGGGGGTAAGGGGTGATGTATGCAGCATCAGTGAGAACTATCCTAATGCTTGGCATCATACCATCATCATACCATCAGCCAAAGGCAACCCTTAATTAGTTAATTAGCTTCAGTAGAACAACGCCTTGAGGAACAATTTAGGATTGAAGAGTTGAAGAGCTTCTGCAAAGACAATCTTGGAATTTTTTGTAAAGTCTTCTTTTCCCAGCCTGTGTCAGCTGTATCTCTCTGGACTATCGAGGAAGGGTGGGATTCTTTCTGATGTTCTGGCATTGAAATACTTGCAGAGGGTACACCAGTATAATATTATTTGTGCAGTCTGTAATGCTGGTGATACCCTTAACTTAGCAAATAAGAATCTGTTTGGAAATACAAGGCACTGAGTGAAAAGTAATGTGGGTGGAAATGGACGGGGTCCACTTTTATGTATGACTGCAATTCCATTTTCTTGGTTAATTATTACATTGTGTTTTCAGTTCTGTAAACTCTAACCTCTTTCTATTGGGCGTTCTTTTGTGGGGCAGTTCATGTCTTATGTTTCATGGGTGTTGGGTCTCGTAATGTTTATAGAAAACCTTGCAATCTTTTCTGACAGCTGCAAAATAAACATAAAAATAAAATAAAACCAAAGAACAAGTCAATTTTAAAATGTGGTGTCTTTTTCATACTTTCCCAAAGCTTTTTCCTTAAAATGCCATTTATATGTTTTCCAACAAAGCACATCCTGTGTGTTTTTATACTCTTGTGAGAGAAATTGGCCAACAAAGGCGGGCACTTGTAAATTGTATGATTTTGTACATCAGACCAGATTAACTTGTTTGGACTGTTGGCATACTGCCAGCAAATGTTTCATTGAATGACAATGCATGTCCAGACAACTTTGAAACGTGGAAATGTTTTAGAATTCTTGTTCCATGGATTGAATAGGGTCAACAGATAGAGGGAACAGCAATGGGGGCATCGATGGCCCCCAGTTTGGCCAACCTTTATTTGGATGTATTTGAAACAACCAATATAAGAAAAAAATTGTTCAAAAGATTTGTTAAATAGATGACATAGTTATTTGCATAGGTACAATATCAGTAGGGAATCAGTTTTGATACTGGCTTAATATGAAAATGTATATTTAAAATGTACCAGCAATATGAGTAATGAAGATGTCATCTTTATAGAGCTTACTATATATCACAGGCACATAAGGCACCATATAGAAATGTTTCTTTACACGACCAAAGCCATCATGGCAGGCACATTAAGGCAAATTTACTATATAGTCATATTTGTGTTTGAAAAGAGATCACAGTGTGAACCAGTCATTCATGAATTACTGTGGTCACGGTGGACTGGGACGCTGCCACAGCAAGATAGCAGCATCCTGAAACAGCTCTTGCAGCGGCCCGGGATGATCCGATAGCCACATCCTTAAAACCGCAGCTATGTATCAGTGACTTGAGGTGGTGGGCAGCAGACTATCCCCTGATAACCGAAAGTGCCTTACCTTCAATCCTTGTGGTCTCTGTGCATTGTACACATCAGGGTGGCCTCTGCTGTGAACATCATACTGGTGTGGCTATGCTGTTGTGGCACGTTCCCATCATAAGACCACCCACTTCTCCTTCACACCCCTGCTTGGACAGTCCAGATCATTGTTATCATATTGGACAGTGCTTGGTGAGTCCACTGGCTGGTGAACTTACACTTTGAGTGCCTCTTTTGCGGTGGAAAAGCTAGAATAGTGGCAGAATTACCTACAACCTGATGCCTCCTTGAAGAATAAGAGCTCACCCACTGCCTGCCTCAGGACTCTCTTTCACTGGTCTAGACCTCCTTCTCTTACTCTGATTTGTCTGCACCTGTCTTGCTGCTAGGCTGCCTGGTGAGTTTGTTGTGCAATGTGCAGTCTCTCTGTCCCGCTCTTTCTCCCCCTTTCCATCTCTTAGGTCTCCCCCTCCATGGTGCTCTCCATCTCCTCCATCTACTCTAACTGCTACACTATCACCTATCCTAGCTCACTCTTGAAGTCTGGAAGGAAAACATTCAAGAAAGATCTCCTGTTCTCCAATCCAGGCCTGCCCATTGATGACACCTACGTCAACGCTTCTTCCAGGTGGAGTGTCACTAACATTTTCTTTGTCATTCCCTCTCCCTACCTTTGGATTCCCCATATGATCACAGTCCTCTCCCCTTTCTCTTCTTCGCCCATTAATTGTGGAACCCAATGGGAAGTACTCTTGGCACACTTCCCATCCTCTAGGGACATAATTAATGTCTACCAAAATGGCACTGTCATGGCCCAGGGGACTCAGACCAACCTTCTCCTTCTTGATAGGTGCCTTCTGTCACTCATCACCTCCCACCTTCTCCTGCCTCTCTTCCTTCAGCCACCCCTCCAGACCCTTTGCCACCTCAGACGGGCATACCACATTCCTGTACCCCTCCTTGGAAGACCTTCAAGGTGGCAACCAGCTCCACTTAGCTACCCTCAACTCTCGCTCTGCCGCTAAAAACTCTTCTGACATCTGACACCTCTTTGAAAACTTTGACCTCTACATCTTCGCTGTCACCGGGACATAGTTCACTGCCAGCTCTGTCACTATTTTTGACTCACTCCTGCCTGAGGCCTACAATATCCTCTCTAAGCCCATGCCTACCCAGCTTTGGGGTGGAGTGGCCCTGATCTTCCCTGAATCGGTCCCTGCTACTATCATACCCACTCAGCCCTACCCTTCCCCCGCTGACTCTTGCCACCATTTACAGAACCCCTGTCTCGTCTCCCTCTTCCTTTTGGAGTGGTCTGACCTTACTTCCTCTCTTCTGGCCTCCACCTCCAAGCTTCTCTTCCTCAGCAACTTTAATATTCACCTTGACTCTCCTGATGTGGCCTCTGGACTATTCCACAGCCTTTGTGGCTCTCTTTCCCTCACCATTCTCCTCTTCGGTCTGACGCACTCAGAGGGACACACCTTGGATGCTCTCGCCCCAGCAGAAATCCCCATCTCCAACCCTCTCACTACACCCCTCTTCTGGTCTGGACAATCCCTCCTGTCCTCTCACCTGCTATCTCTTGGGTCCCCTGGCTAAGCCCCTGCCCGCACAGCCAGTCTCCTTTTCATTCATTCGACTGATGAAGCGAGTGTCAGTTGCTGCTTTTGCCTCTGCTTTCATTCTCACTCCCACTCCGTCCACTGACTCTCACACTGACACAGCCCTTGCTAACCTTCACCTCTCCATCTCCAACACTCTGAATATCCTTGCCTCTGTCATGTGGATCCGCATGAATCCTGCATCCAAACGCAAAACCTGGTATGACTCTGACCTAGCCTTTCTGAAGCGCAAGTTGCTGAGCGGAAGTGGCAGGCCTCTGCTCCATCCTCTGACAGACTTGCCTGCTGCATGCTCCAAAGGCAATACAGACACTCCATCTGCTCGAAGAAGAGAGCCTATTTCCAATCCAGCATCTTGGGGGCCCCTAACAACACAGCAGAACTGTTCAAAATCTGCAAGAAACTCACCAATCCTTCTGCAGTCTCCACCTCTCCTTTACCATCCCAGACCCTCTACACTGCACTGGTCTCTCACTTCATAACCAGAACTCAGGACATCCTGTCCTCACTCTCCTCTTCACCCCTTCTCCCTCACCCACTCTCAGGCCTCCTTTGACCCCCTCTCCTCTCCACTCCCCTCCTACACTCCTCTTTCTCATCCATACCACCGGATGAGATCTCTAGACAAGCCACCCCTATGAAGGTCTCCTCCAAACAGGTGCCCCCCTGCTCCTCCAGAACTATCAAGGACAACATTGCATCCCTTGCTCCAGCATTGGCTGATTTCTGCAATCATTCCATTGCCAAAGGCTCCTTTCCGCTACCCCTCAAGCACACCCTTGTGCACCCTCTCCTCAAAAAATCCTTCTGCCGACCCATCCTGCCTGGCTAATTACCCCCTTCCTCGGCAAACCCTTGGAGGATCTGGTCATCTCCCAGTTGATCCACCACACTGAATCTGTTGTTTGTCTCCACGACCACGAGTCTGGCTTCAGAGCAGCCAGGGCACGGAAACTGCACTCCTGAACACCTGTGAAGACTTGCTCTCAAATCTCGATTCCAACTCTCCTTCCATTCTCATCCCTCTTGACCTTTCCTCTGGCTTTGATATGGCCAATCAAGCCACCTTTACGAAAGGGCTCCATGATACCCTTGGCATCACAGACCTGGCACTGGACTGGTTGACCTCCTTCCTCTCTGACCACCCTTCCCATGTTCAACTGTGCCCTTTTCTCTCCCCCATCACACTCTCCACCTGCTGAGTCCCTCTTTCTCGCCATGGCTCTACCTTGCCCCTCTAGCACATTTGATCTCCTCCTTCTCTCCTCACTTCCTTCTCTCCTTCAAGCTTCCCTCCACTTCCTCCTCTTCTTTCTCTCTCATTCCTAATTGTCTGACTGCTATTCAGGCATGGTGTGCTGCTAACAATCTCTGCCTTAATGTCGGTAAGACTGAGATCCTTCTCATCTGGACCCTTGCTCCCTCCTTCCTACTCTCTAGCCACACTCCATGGACCCCCTCCCCTCACCCACTTGTGAGGCAAAAAACCTTGGTGTCATCTTCATCTCCTCTCTCCTCACATCAAGGACCTTGCCAAGAAGGCCCACTTTCAGGTGAACCTCCTCAAAGGAATTCTCCCTTTCCTCACCTTCCGGCAGTAGCTGATTGTCTCCAGAGCTCTCGTCCTCTCTAGGATGGACTAATACAACAATCTCTTCCTCAATCTGCCTAAATCCTCCCTTCACCCCTTTCAACTAATCCAGACTAGGACTGCAAGACTTATCCTTGGTCACAAGCCCAGGGACTGCATCACTCCAGCCCTAAAATCTCTCCACTGGGTCCCGGTTGTTGCAAGGATCAAGTTCAAGACACTCTGAATCATACACAAGGCTTTCTGGGGCTGGGACCCTACTATCTCTAACTCTCTCTGTTTAAAAACTTCCCTGCTAGAGCCATCCGGTCTTCCATTTCCAACTCTCTGCATATTATTATGTTTTTACAATCAGAGAGTGGGGTGTAGATCCCTCTCTTCCACGGGAGCCTCCCTCTGGAATGGCCTCCCTGTCCCTCTCAGGCTTGAGCGAGATCTCCTTATGTTCCGGGAAGCTTCTCAAGACCCTCCTTTTCTCTTCTTCCTTTCCTCTCCCCTCCCCTGCTAATGAACCCCTCTGCCGAATTTGGACTGGCTGCCTGGTTCTTTCTGAGTCTTACAGGGCAGCAGGCCCTCCCTGCCCAGTTTACCCCAGCACTTTGTTCTCCCCTGACACTCCCCTAATGTGCACTTGCCCTACCGGGCTCCCTCCCCCTGTACTTGAGCGTGTGGTCATGTCACTAGTAATGAAAGGGAGTCTCACGGTCACTGGCGGCCTGCCTGTACACATGAACACTTGCTGGTTGCAAGGTGGATGCTACAGAACAAAGTGTTTATTTAAACTGTCACGTACACATGTCGGCTAACCTGAATAGGGCTACAGCCAGGAAGTAATTTAACAAGAACACAGAATAGTCTTTCTTTGGTCATGGGTTGCCTTGATAAAATGCAAGTCATTCATGACAAACTTCAAGATGTGGAAAGATTCATAACCTTTTGTGAGTGCTGAATTTGAAAGACCAATGTAAGCACATAAAGGTGTAATATAACTGCATAATTGGATGCTAAAAATAGCAATTGCTTGAGAGGCTGATAGTACCTTAATTTCTGATGAACTTTCAGCAAGGCATTGAGGCCAGATTCAACTTCAGAAGGAACATAATTTAAGTGACATCATTACACATAAAACAGATTAAAGCCTCTGTTATAGTCAGGTTATACCCATGAATAACTGCCTAATTTAAAGTGACTTAAAGAATGTATTGTGTAATCAAACAGAGAACTCAAAATCGTGTACACTATTTTACAGATTTATTTTCAAACAATTTAAAGATGCCATAATTATGATTGAAGTTAGGGCATCAGAATGCTGCCCTGATAAAAGTCCAGTATTAATTTACCTTAAGAACAGAACCTTGACACTGAACAAATGCCAACTTTAAATATGGTCAATAGTTTGAGTGTATAAAAGACTAGCGGACACACTTATATTAAATGTGTACAAACCAGTAATGTTGTTAATATTACTCTAGGCACTATTATGTGTTAAGGTTGCTCTGTCTAAAATGTATTATGATGTATGTGTACACTAGGGGTGGGCTGTTAAAATATGTAGCCTTAAGTGCTGATAAGCTTTTGCTCATCTGTGATGGCAGTATTGGATTTGACATTTAGAATTTAATTGTATTGCTGTCTCTACCTATGTGTTGTCAGGTGTATTTGCATTGCTAATTAATTATTAGAGTTCCCCTTCTTTTGCACTCTATTTGTGTACCATTAAAATATATTTTTCAAAATATGTGATCATTTCTGATAGGTATTGATGGCTTGTTAATTAAAATTATTCTATCTCCTTTACTTTAAAGTGATATTGACTATGCTTTTGGCATGAAACGCCACTGTGACACTGTATATGTTTGCCTGTGGGACACATAAATCCTCTGGAGATTTTGTGAGTGACAGGAGGTATGGCTGTGTATTAATGTCTCCCTGAGAATGGGGAAATGTATGTGTTCCTCTCAAAACACAAAACCTAGGATCCCACACCCACATCTGTCCTGCCATCCATCACTTTTGACCAAGACTGTTTTCCTTGTGTGACCACATACTGACTAGCCAGGACCACTCCTGAGACATTTTAATCTTTGAGGTCTAATTTCATAGACAGGGGATCAGAGATGGGAAGTCCCACAATACAAAGTGTTGTTGCCTGAAAATCCATGGCCTTTTGAGAAAAGAACACATTTCACAAGCTTCATGAAACCAGAAAAGGAAAAACAACACTTCAAGCATATATATGTAGAGGTGTGCCAACTGAATACACACTTGCAGCCAAGAGATTACAGGAGAATAAATAAAACATTAGAAGATGTGATATGCAAAATAACTTTGCACCCAATAACAAAGTACAAGGTCTTGAGAAAATGACCCATCATGTATATTTGTAAAACACAATGAACCTCAAAATGAATGGCTGGAATCTCAGGAAGAGAGATGGTGATGTCCACCCTAATGCATGCATAAATAAGGGAAACAAAGGGCGGTAGAACATGTTCCTGTACTTGAGGGCATGATCTTAAAACACACAAAATGTTCTACTTCAGAATTATGCACTTCCTCGTACCTCAAATAGACCCATATCTGTAGCAATTCCTGAAGCATGATTACAGTGAAAGAGACAAAGAGGAGGCTAACAGGACATTCCTTGTGTTCTGATGAACAAGGTTTTAATGTGTACAGTTCTAGTGAAGATATAGTCCACCCATCGATAACGCTGCACAAAAGACAACCTCATTATGCAAACTTTGGACACAGGATAATCTTCCAACTTCTGAAATTTCAATGCTCATTGTTAGTGGAAGCCAAAGAAAGGAATTTGGCATTGAGACGGGGCGTCTATGCTAAAGATCCTATCTTTTCTCTTATTGTTCTTTAAATAAAATAAGTTACCTCTTCCTTGTAGTCGCATAGATGTTTGAGACGTGGCTGCATTGAGCTGGTTACAAATCGCTGTCAGGTTAATTATCAGATGGTGTGACATTTGAACTGCATGAAGATATCGTTCGAGGGCAGACATTTTACCGAGTTGTAGATTTCCTGCTCAGGCAGCAGACATTTTAATTAGTGGTAGAGGAATCCAAGGGGCATAGACACAACCGTAGCTATATTATTTCAAATGTTAGTGCACTTTTCTGATTATGATTTAGTTTTCCTCCAAAACTGGATAAACTAGCCAGCTTAGAAATATTGTATTAAACGTTTAATGTGATCATAATACATTTATCGATTAAACCTAGAACAGCTCCATTCGTTGGGTAACTGGACAAACCAACAGAGTACATGAGACAAGCATTTTCCAAGAGAATTACCCAATAAATAATTTCAAAATATTACTAAGTAATGTATTCTAAAGCATGTTTATCATGCATATTGTTAAATAATGTCATCGATGTAGGGAGCTCTAAGTGAAATTGTCATAATCTTTTTCAAATACCTCGATATTTCCAGCAGAACACCGACTATTGCTGATTCCTGGCAATGCTATTTATGTGCTCTGCTGAGACTTCTGTGTGACCTATGCAGGGTCATTCACGTGTCACAAAGAAATATGATATATTTTATGTGCCCATGCATACAATTCACATAATGGGCATCAAAAGTTTTGGCCCATTTCAGATTTTAAAGCCATCATAACATCCGAGGGTAAAGTAAGACGAGAACAGAACAGAAAAAGGCAGCATGTAGGATCGATAAATGGCCAAACTACTTACCACTTATCTTCATCAACCTGAGTCCTGGTCTTCCTCATCATAGTCCTTACTTACATAAGGTGAACATTCTGAGAGATAGTCTCTCTCTACTACCCTTTATAACCTATTAGAAGAGAGACTAAAATGATAAACGTAGTCACTCTCCTACCATTCCTATATGTCACCTAGATAAGCTTCTGTCACCTGTAGCCCCCCATCTTTCCTATCCCACTTGCTGATATACCAAGTCAAGCACATGAAATAGGGGTGAAGGGAAATGAGAACTTTGATGAGGAAGACCAGGATTTGCAGTAATGAACATTATCGGTAAGTAATTTGGTCACGTTGTCATAGTCCTCACTTTCACGAGGATCCACCAAGCAGTATCACCAGTAAGAGAAGGTAGAGACCCACAGAACCATTGTTGCTGCACACATTGTGATTTACTACCACAATTAAATCAATATGCCACATGACTCAAAACAGCTTAATGAAAATCAGCAGCCATTGAGCCTCCACCATTAATTTGTAGTGATGATTGAAAGTGTTTGGGGTAGCTGACATTGCACCCTTGCAAGTATCCAAAAGAGAAGCTCCCCTAAAGTCTGCCCAGGATGCTGAGACCTCTGAAGTGATCCACCCTGGGTCAAGGGAGGCAGCAGTGACCACAACACCAAAAACCTTCAGGGAACTGGCACCCTTTCTCCATTGGCTAAAGGGTGAGGTTCTTGGTTTCAATCCTGTGATTAGGACCACAATTAACAAAAAGAGAAACAACCTGATTAAATGGCTCAGAGTGTAATCAATATGTTTTCAGAGCCCTGACAACATCTGGATAATGGGCAATTTACTCTGTTAGAACAATCCCAAAACACAGGAAGGCCCACTTTGTTATTGAGGTGAAGACACGAAACCACATTAGGCCCAAAAGAATGGGGCAATCTCAAACCAACCTTATTTTCAAATGATTGAATATGAGAGCAAAACAAACCTTTGCCATGAGAAAATAAAGTGCAACCTCCAACGTTAGTGACCACTCCAAGGGAGTACCAATACATGGACCATGGGCATCAACGCTCAGGGGTACAGATCACCTTGGAGACCAAGTGTTCTGGTTGAGCTACTCCTCCCTAGTTCCTACAAAGGCCGTGATGGCAGACTACAAACCCTTCATTAGGCAGATGGACACATTACAATAATCCCTCCAAAAAGCCACAATGAGACAAGGATATTTCTTTAAATGGAAAGAGCCTTTACCAACACACCAATCTGATCATTTACGTCAGTGACACCTGTACGCCTTTTGAGTAGAAGGTTTCCTGGATTCTTGGTTACTAAGGGCCACACAACCTCTTTTCTGATGGCTTCACATCTCAATATCCAGACCGGCAAGTGTTGGCTGTAGAGAATTGAGAGAGACAATTGTGGGGAACTAAGGGGATATTGAAACAAAGTATTCTCCCTGAACCAACTGAGACAGAAGAGGAGAACAAGGGCATCAGAGCCATGGAGAGATGACCAAGAGAACCCTCACTCCCTGAATCTTGGATGTTCCCTTGAGATTAGAGGGATTGGGAGAAATGCAGCAAGCAACACTGAACCCAAGGGAATGATGGGGATCTGGCTCCCAAAGACCTGGGGGAGAAGGACGGTCTGGGACAGATGTCTGGAGTAATGCATTGGCCATAGAGGCAAACAGATTTACTGCTGACCCATAAAAGTGACAAAGATGTAGAAAAAGACCAGGTGGGATGTACACCAAACCAAGGACAGAGATGACCGAATCAGAGGGAACGTATTCACATCCTCTCTCCTCTGAAGATATGCTGCTTTTAGAGAGTAGACATTTGTCATGGTTCACTGACAAGTGTCTTAAACCAGATCTGCCAGGATTGGCCATCTTGTATCTCCCTGGCAATATACATAGCTCTTCACCATGTGGTTGTCTCTCCTAAACAAAACTGCATGCCTCTGCTGTATTAATGGTTGCCAGTTTGTGGCAATTGGAAGAGTGCATTGCTTTTCCTAGTGATCACCTTGTCTGAAGAGAAAGATGGTCCACAGTTTTCTTCCACTTATTTGCACTTGGAGCCAGAGTGGCTACTAGAGGGGCCTAAACGAGACAAGGAGGTACACACAACAAAAGGGATACATACCACATTTGATAAGATGGACAGATTGAAGACCTGGCACATGCTAATTGATAAGGGATTCACTGTAGCTCTATTACAAATGATCCAACTTTTATGTAAGCCAGGGTTAGATATGGACAGGAGGGTGGGTGCATGGATCTTTTTTGGATGAACATTTGTGTGAGGCGCAGAGCCTTGCCCCACTACTGTTTCTTTTTGTAAACTGATGCATTTGCAGAGTAAATTCAAGAATTAGAATGTGAAGCACCCTACATTGGTGGATAAAAAAAAGGATTCCTGCTTTATGAAGATAGTGTACTCAGGGTTTCGAAATCTCTGTGTGGGATTTAAAAAAACAATTGGTAGTTATGCAAGCATTGTATACCATCCGTAGTCTCTGTGCCAATCTGCCAACAACTGTCTTTATGGTATGTCATATGAGTAAGTCACTTGAGCTTAGCCTTAGATTTAATTGTGAAATGATAAAACAGGTGGACCATTTTGACTATTGTACGCAGGTTGCAGATGGGTTGTACGGCTGGAGCCCAATAGGTAAATTTTGTTTCATAGAGTGTGGGCCATACTTTATTTTGTGCGGAAAACCTTAGGGAAAGAGTTAGCTATGACTATTGAGGTTTATAGCGTGCAGGTACTGTTGTGTAGGAAGCTGACCTATTGGGCCATATAGCAATTTCCTCATTGGAATTGGGAGAAAAAAGCTGATTGTTGCTCCAAATAAGTGCTAACCACTACCATTTTGTATCTGGAAACAGGATTATATCTCATTAGTTATGAGGCCTGCTTAAAACCACTACTTTTCTGACTGTGAATTACTGAAGTATGGACTCTGTAAGGAGGTTGTATGGGAACTTGTATATTATAGCAAAGGCCCCTTGTGGAAATTGGTTGTTTCGGTCAAAACACCACACAAAAGGACCAATAAAGGCTCCCAGACCTTATACACAGCTGAAACTGTAAATACACTAAAGTATAGGTCCAAACCACATACTTATGTACTTGGAAATACGGACGAGGAACAACGCTGTGTTTTTGACACATCGTTATCATGAGAGGGGACGAATGCAGCCACATAAGTAGACGTTTAACTACAGAGATTAATTGAGCAGCCTTAACTTAGATGGCCACCATTTCTGCACATAAACCAACAGTTTTCCTCATTTGAAAGCTGGCAATTTTGCACAATAGGGGAGTAGTAATCACGTTTAAGCTACAGCGGCTCCAATTGTTGAACCAACGATGTTCGCCTGTGTGAAGAATTCAATTTGAAGTTAAGTTCCTGGGTCCTGAAGAAAGTGGGATAAAAGAATTTCTATAATTCACTGAAACCGGTTGACCATCTATGAAGTGGGATGCCCAGTCATTTATATGGACACCCCTAGTAAAGGAAAGTTTTTAAGTTGTTGATGAGCAGATAAGAGGGAGCATTAAAGTGTTGTTACTCCAGCTCGTGCTCATATTCTGGGCCTTCAGCGCCGTTTTATTTCACTACATCTATTTTGCAGACACACTTGCCTTGTAATGGATTCATTGTATTAAAGGAGGGTCAGCTTCTTCTTTGTCCCTTCGCCTTAGATAGGCGGTACACCAGCTCTCCCTAGGGACATAATGTCCATGCAGGGTAGTTAGGGTGGTTGGAAGGCAATGATAACTATTTGTTATAATTTCAAATACATAAGTAGCTGGTTTGGATCTATACCTTTGTGTGTTTATTGCTTCTTTCAAAAACATTTGAGCTGATCTTGTCCTCAGTAATTTTTTGTGCCCTCATTTAATAGTTGAGAAAAGAGATTTTAAGCCTCTCAGAAGTAGCAGGTATAATGATTGGGGAAGGAGCCATTTTATAGCGGTGAAGACCAGGGTGCACAAACTATTAAATTATTTGTTGGTTAAAATCGCCTGGGGGAGAAATTCGTTTCTCAGCTGATTAAATAACACCAGATATTGAATGTTTTTTTAACGAAATTTGGGATGAACATTTTCCCGCTGTATGCGTTTACTTCAAAGTGGAGCCCTGATACCTGAAATAAGTGTCCACATTGCTTAAATGCAGATGATCAGATGGAAGACACTTTTGAATCCTTTTACACATAATGAGATTTCTGATGTCTTGGATGGTCTGTTTAAAAAATAATGATTAAACAGCAGTTTAACTGCTGTTGTTCTATTTATTGTAAATGTCTTGATTGTGCTTATTGTATTCATTCTAAATGCTTAAAGCTGACTTTATGAATTACTAGCAAAAAGAGCTCGTACTTTGCATGGGTTCTGTAGACAAACATCAGAACACTCTCATCAATATTCGAGAATCAAAGAGCAGACATGGAGGGGAGGTGAGAAGTGGTGTGCTGCAGCAAAATGGGACATTCTGTGTGCTCTCCTAACCTATCATCTCACCCTAGCATGGTGCAGTATGTTGTGGTGCATTGCAGAGCAGATATCTCGGACAAAGTGCACCCTAGGACCTTGAAATGTGGTTTTGAGGTCCATGAAGGACCTCCAAATTGTGTTTCTTGCACTCAGATGCTTGAAAAGGGGGTCTGTTTGGACCTTCTATGGGCACCTTGATGTTGTTTTGCTGCTTCCAGGCAACCATACATGTGTGCAGGGGCTGAAATCCAGGGAACGGGGTTGGGGGGGATTGTCCACATGTAATGTAGCCACTGACATCCAGAGGGTCCTAACAAGTAACTGTGCAAAATTGCGTGCACAATGTTGGAACGTTGTAACGTTGTGGAATTGTATGCTTTTTAAATAGATAGACAGATAGATAGATGTTCAGTGAATTAGTAAGCCTTAAGTATGTCCTACAGCTATATGGTTTTATTTTTTTTAATTTTTTTTATTGTAAATATTAATGTTGTATGATTTTTGTAGGCCTTTGCAGTCTAACATGAAAGCAAACTGTATGATTTAAGAGAGTAATGATGAGGATGATGGAATGAGCTAACTGTCACCAGCAGGCATGGAACCATTCGCTGACAGCAAAACTAGTTAGGTTGATTCACCAGACAAAGTTACATGCTCCACCTTTTGGCAGCATCAGGCGTGATAGCCAGCAAGCAGGCTGTATCTTGGTGCATATTGTTAAAATGCCTTCAATTACACATTAGAAGTATAGTAACATGGCAGCCTTGAAAAAGGGCTACAATTGGAGAGAAACCCTTGTTGGCCATTAAAATGTATTTGTAACCGTAAAGAATTAGAAATAATATATAATTTAAAGGAATTATATATTAAAACAGGACAACATTTTCACGATAAATGACGCACAAATTAAAGTGTAAATAGTGAATGTGGTGCTATATAGTTAGCATATACGCAAAACGAAGGGATATCTGTCTCATATTCCTTCCTACTGCTCAGTCCTTAATAAATTTACCTAGTAGTCAAAACATAAAATCTCATCATCGATATTGTTACATTTTCGTATCAAAATTCAACGTAGTACAAATCTACAAAATGTATATAAAAATCATTAATCTAAGAACACCCTCAAACTTATTATCAAATACAAAGATCAGAACATAGGATACATATACACATTACTCACAATAAATTCCTAAGAAAACATACAAAGACACAATAGGACAAACAACTTAATTGCACTTGATCCAATTCGTGTATCCACACTCATAGGTTCATAGTGTTAAAATGGTCGTCACTATCCCTTATTTTTGTGTATATATATTCTGTCGACTCCAGACAGTAGAGATAGGTCTCCCCTGAGGGTGAACTTTTGGGGTTCGTATAACCTGTATTGTTTTGGCTATATAGTTAGCAACAGAGCGCCCACTTCCTTTTCTGGGTTCTATTTTAAGCTGCACTGTGCTCTCACCTCTTTGCTTCCACCCATTTAATTCAGGGTGGGAGAGGCTCCTAAACTTCCCTGGGGAGGTTTGGCTCACTTATACCATTTTGGTGCAATTACTCAACAACAACTGAATACGGCTGAGTGGGATTAAATAGGCATCCAAAAATAAAATGCATGAACCTGGTTCTATTTATAGTGAGCAAAAGTCACACATTAATGTATTTTCCAGCTCCATGTTCAGGAGGAATTGGATGAGAATCCATAGGATGTAGCGGATGCTTTGCAGGCAAACACATGAACTACTCCGATACTTCAGATGCCATCTTGCCAAAAGTACACTGCAGCATGTTACTAAAGCAACTCGTGCATGCACCGTTCACAAAACCGTGCACCCAAAAGAAACACTGGATAAACAGTAGACCGGTGCTTTAAATGGAAAAAAATAATAAGTGCAGGTACTCACCAAGCTATGAAGCCGGACATTCCAGCCCTGTGCTTTTGGCGCCTACTGTTTCGGCACGCCACCTTGGGTGCAGGTCCCTTTTAGGCACACCCTGTTGTTTGCAGGCAGTGCCCAGCGGGATTCAGTTATGTGCCAAGGAGCACACACTGTGGTGTACACACTTTGGTAAAGCAGTGTATCTGAGATCCTTTCACACAGACTTCCAGTTTGCTGTTATCCATTTTGTTATGAAAGTTTGAATATCTACATTAATGAGACTTCCTTTTTTTCGGCGTATCAAACCAGCACATATCATCGCTGTAAACTAAGCTTTGGAAGAGGGGTATTATTATTGCTCGCTTTCAATGACTAATAAGAAATTTGGTAAGTAACTGGAGTTGTGTGTGAGGTTTCAGTCGCAAACGTTCCATCACAACTCCAATTACTTAAACATTTACATATTAGAATAGGCACTGCTAATAACAAAGAAACATCTTTAAAAAGTAATTTCCCTGGCTTTCCAAATCAATCCCTGCTCTTTCAAAGGACACCAATGGTAACGGGTAAAGCCCACTTAGTGAAACAGTGGTCCACGCATGGAGTGCTGAGAGCACAGTAGATGCATGTTTGTCTCTCCTTTTGTTCTGCCGGGTGGGTCTGGAAGGAGACATAATGGGCACTGCGGGCGGTGGAGAGAGGAGGGAGAGGTTGCAGCTTTCCCCAGCAAAGGCTAGTCCTTTAAAGTTGTGACAAAGTGAAAGGCAAAGCTCACATTTTCACCTCGCAACATACTTGAGTACCGTTCCTCTCTTTCAGGCGTTGAGAAGTGCAGGTACACAAATGCTCAAAAATAAGAAGTGCAGGTACTGAGGGCCGGGTAGGAATGACCCATTTAAAGCACTGCAGAATACAGGGCTCACAGAAGCTACTAACACACTGACACATGCAAGGAGATTTTATGGCAGGCAAGTAGCATTTGCAAGGTACACGTTCTTGCTGGCGAGCATGGCAATGTTTTAAACTTTTGCTTGCTATTTACTGCAAACAAACTATATTTGCAGTAAATGGCAAATTCAAGTTTCACTGTACTTTGCTGGCCTTTGGGTGGCAGCGCTGCACCAAATATGAAGTGTGCTTATGGTGTAGCGTGACCAGATTTTCAAGATGAAAAACCAGGATGGCCAACAACATAAAAGAGGGACTTCCCCCTCACTATGCACAACCCCTCCACATATTATCCTCCGCAAACGAGGGGCAGAGAGCCCAATTCCGGGACAGACCCTTGCAAACCGGAGTGTCTGGTCACCCTATTATGATGACATGCATCATTTTACAGAAAGCACTAGTAAATATGTTGTCATCTGTCAGCATCAGGCGAGTGTATTTCTCCTAGGCTGAGTATGTAAACTACAACACTCGCCTCAGCAAGTCTGGAGAGATTTTTAAGAATGTGAGAGGTTTGATTATATATTTGTGTGTATCACTGAAATTGTTCTTGCTAACGTCTAGAAACAATTATAAGCCTAAAATCATTTGCCAGAGCTGAGTTTTAAATATTATGGCAGGAGATGTCTTATTTGCTCAAAATGATTATTCCTTCTAGAACTTAATTACAATCATAATTAGCTTCAGGGGTGTTGCCATGTTTTGCTAGCTTAAGGCAAAGGCCAATGTGCAGCTGAATATGCCAGTCTATCAGTTTAAACATTCTCATTGTCACGTCATTTCCACATGGCCATTGTCAAACCTTCTCAATTAATCATATGTTATTAATGACATGCTAGTCTCAACAGTGCCATGCTTGCCAATTTAACACATTATCATGCTGGCATCTACATTTCCCCTAGAAATGTGTGGTGCCAGTCTCTACAGAGCACTGAAAGTGTTGCTCCAATTATGCACATTAGTACACACACTACCCTGATAATCCGGCAACCCTGGCATGTGATTGTGGCTTCACCATTTTATAGGGGCGATGCAGGCACATCCACACAACAGTTATTTCCCAGAAACCTGCTTAAAAACCATGTCGCATTGGCCCTGTGTTCACCCATGTCACCCACATTGCTGCCAGAACTCTCCCCGTTGCTTCCATAACTTCCCTTCCACTTCACACTACCCAAGAGATTGCCCCATGGCATTCACAGTGCCAGGTCATTTTGCACTCTGAATGGCCCTATGGTCCTCACATTGATGTCGGAGCTGAACCGCCCTATGCCATGGAAGCCAGATCCCAGTCCACAGTACGGCCTGTATTGTGAATTCCTGCGGCCGTATTCGTGTGCCCTCAGTGCAGCACAACAGCTCCCCGCGACTGCGGGAACATTAGCCTGCAAGCACGCAGGTGTGGCTGTGTGAACTTTACTTCCCCTGCCACCTACTTGGAGGTCAAAGGGCGTGGACGGACGCCACAATGCCTACAGGGACAGACTGATTGCGCCTGCGTAGCACACTCCCGTCTGCCTCACAGCAGCTCAGTGACGCAGCTGCCACGCTGGGCGGCGTCCACGGCTGCTTGGCCTTTTCCTCTAATCCACAATGGCCGCTGGGGCAGCTGCACTATTAAAGTTGCCATCCCAGCTATACGCTATCTGACTTTTACCCACCTGTGATCAGGAATAAGCTAACTCCTGCAGCATGCTTTGGAAGCTGGTGGCTGCAAAGGATGCCGCCATCTTCGGGATTCAATGGTGCACAGCCAAGCTTACAAACATGAAATCTGGCACTGTGGCAATGGTAGGGGTGGGGCATCAACAGGAACTCTTGCCAGAAGTTACCTAAATCCTTCCTCTAACCTGGTTCGCAATGCAAAGAACTCATGTTTGTTCAGCATCCACTGCATGCGATTCCACAGTTATTCATACTCTAGGTATTATTGCTCTGCTTAGGCCAGGGCTTATGCCATTCATTTATGACCAAATGGTCCACATAAGAGAATTATGCGACTGAACAAAAATGTGCTGTCCCAAATCATGTTTCAAGTAGTGTTTAGTTGATCCGCCAATTAACAAGATAACATTAGACTTTATAAATGGCAAAGTACGGCTGCTAAAACACTCCTTTTGGCCGCAAAACTGTCTACAGCGTGTAGCACTGCAAGATAATTATTCCAAGTACTTAAATACATTACCATCCACCTGCTTCGACTTCTATGAGCATGACCAAGTGGACTACTCCTTGGTAGACTTCTTTACGAACTATCTAGCATAAGAAGTGAAAGCGCCATTAATCACATTGGTCTGTTCATCTCTAATGACCCTTGGCTCCTTTGTCCGGGGGCCGTAGCCTGAGTATTGTATAAATGCATTCACCCCACCTTCTCTGTAGCAGGCAGGTGCTCTGGCTCTGGGACATCTAGATATTGTTGGCCTACAACTCCCATAATCCTAAACAAGAATGATCAAAGGCGAGGAACAATTTGAATGGTAGGCCAAAGCATCTTGTGGATGACAACACTGGAGCCCTTCTCCACAATGGTTCTGAAAACCCTTGATTCTACCATTGCTCCATGGCAAAGTGTCCTGATTGTTTCTTCAGTAGGACCCGACTCTGTACCATAACAGCTAACACGTAGTGGCACTGGTTATACATCTATATTTTTCCCCATCCAGGCAAGTTATGGGCGAAAGCAGCAGTCAGTAATGTATAGAAGAGCACAATTTGCTAGGCATCCTGCAGGTTGGTTAGGAGCAGACTATTAATCTACGGCCCATCTTAGACTCTTATCTATCACTGACAGACCAGACAAATGCCAACACTAATGAATGTTTTACCGTATTCAGGTTTAGTGCAAGCTATTGTCCACCTTTGACCTCCATGTTAAACTACTACCAGTCTGGCCATGTCTACATCTAGGGTGGAATATAAATGGGCCCCCCAGAATATCACATGCAGTGTCTTTAGCATCTGCAAAATGTGCGGCAGCTCGGATAGTATCTGTGATGCACCCGTGACATTATATCACTTCTGTATAGGTTCAGCTTCGCCGGCTGTCAATTGGGAGGCGGGCAACGTTATGGCACTTCATAGACTTTAGTCTCTATTTCTAACATTGAAGTTTTTGGTCAAGTTTGTGCCGCAAACACTGACTTCCGTCACTGTACCGCCAGTGGCCCCATGCTTAAGAAAGACCATGGACACAAGGAATTGAATTCCCTACTTCATGGAACCTTTTCCCTCTGGCTGTTTGGGTCATCTTGGATGATTCCAGCTTTCTGATGCTTGCAATTTTCATTGATCCCTTGGTTTCTCTCATAGGTTCACCCTGGTCCCACTGCTTGTAGGTCGTCTTTGTGCACTTATCACATAACACATAACCTACACAAGACGTATGCAAAATATTCAGAGAATGTCTTGCTTTGCTGGCATTATATGGCAAGACGAACAGTGGGAATCTGAATTAGCACCCGGATCACATTCCACGGATCGCAGGCTAAAATCGCTGATCTCAGCCCACCTTCCATGGAACCCGCAGGGTACCTCCCCACCACACCCGCCATATTCTCCCCACCTTTTCCCTTTTTTTGTTGAAACTTACCCCAACCGCCCTCCCCAGCCTCACTTATCTGACTGTGGCAGCAGCAGTAGCCGTGCACCGTCGCATTGGCTTAACTCCTCCATTTGCGGCCGCCATAGAAATGGAAGAGGGGCTGAGTATGGAGCACCGCCTTCCATAAGCATGGCGGCCATCTTGGCACAGTATTTTCTTTCAATGCATGGGAAGGGGATGGCATCCCATTCTTTGAACAAAAATACTTTCTTTTAACACCCTGGGTTGTCGCTTTGGTAACCAGGGGTGCTAATAGCATTAAAACCCTGTTCCAAGGGCTGGAACGGGGGTAACATTTCAGGGGCCCTCCTTATAGGCTTTCACTTCGCTCGGACCTATAACCTGGCTGCCGGGCTGTTACCGCCCGTTCCTATATTAAGCAGAATGCCTTCTAAATTGTCCACACACCATGCACATAATCTAATCTGTCTGGATGACATGTCCAGATACTTACGTCCCACATATGCTGTGGAGGAGAGCATCAGGTGTGGCAACGATGGCACAGTGTGGAAATGTAAACAGCAGGGGGTGGAACATCTGTAGGGCAGAGTGTGACAACACAAGGGTGTTGTCATGCTGGGGTTAAACTGAGTAGCATACATTATTTGGTACCAAAATAATTGTGCAGGCAGATCACAGACATGGCTCTTGAGAGTCATGAAGGACACCAGAGAAAATACATATCAAACAGCTACGTTTTTAGTCTGGAAGGCACCTTAATTATTACAATATCTTGTTTTATGCAGCACCTTATGCAAGATTCCTCCGTCTGCATGCACTGTAAAAATAGGTTTATAGTTGTCATATGCAGCTCACTATATCAACCTCTGACAAACAAAGGGTTGGGTTCTCGAGCCAGGATTCAAGCCGGTGTCCTGCAGGCTGAACATAGGTTTCTTCGTGAAAACACTTAACTCGCTGAACCATTGTAATGCCTCATCAAGGTGTCACATTTGCCAATGCACAAGCCAGCCATAAAGAAAATGCACGTCCTATCTCCCTGAAAATGTGTGCAGGTCAGTGACAATGAACCTCTGTGGGCCAAAAGTGTGAAAAAGTAATGGTGTCCCTTTGTTCAACCTGATTGCACCCACGGCTTGCATATACAGCGATCTCTTGCGTGGAAACCGTGTTATTGGCCTTTGGCATGCCTGCTGAGATATAAAGTCAGATAATGGACTCCAATACAATATAAAATAGTTTTCTCAATTCGCATATTACACAGGATTTGACCACATGAACATTTTTGTGATACAGGTTTACACCAGTAGAATGGGGGGATGCTCTCTGAGTATGTTGACTAAAGATGTTAAAGCAGCACAAGTCAAACACGATTCTTATAAACTGTACTCCTGAATCTAGATTGAATAATTGCTTATTTATAATGCACTTAATACCCAGAGGTTTCTAAGCGCGGACCCAGGGAGTGAACCTGTGTTGCTCCTTGTTGTCTTGCTCGCGTTGCCCCTCAGCTATCCTCCTGAGAATATGCTTTAGCAGTTTGCTTCCATTTTTCTACGTTGATGCTTGCTTTTTGGACAGCTTCCTGTTTTTGCCTAGGGCGCACACACTGAAGATCTCCTGATGTTTGATGTTCCCATGATGATGGACTGCATCTACTAGCAGGTCCTCATTACCAGCTTGTGGGAACAGATGTGATGTGTAGTTGTTGTTGTTCTTGTCCTTTCTGCCCAACTTCTTTCAGTATTACAGGGTGATGGGTAGGGGTGGTGGTGAGGCCCGTCCCGTCAGTTACATGTAGGGTGCCACAAGACTCCATCCTGCTACCTGTGCTGCTTCACCTCTGTGTGGAACCACTGGTGGTCTTCCTTAGCCAACTGATAGTACCACTGTTGCAAATGACACCCGGTTCCAGCCAATGTTTCCCACCAGTGAGAACATCTGGCCCCTGAAATACGCCCTTGACTCTATCGGGGTTGGACGTCCATGCTGTTATTGCAGCTGAACCCCTTCCTAACCCTCTGAGGAAGAACTCCACGGTTTGAAACAAATTTGTACATGGAAAAACGTTCATTAGATCCTCCTCCAACATACGCATCCACCTATGCCAGCACACTTGGTTTCACCGAGGCCCGTCAAGCCTATAAATGTGGACATAAGATCAGCCAGATGTAAGCTTTGCATCTTGATGGCAACACAAAGGGTTTTCTACCTCTGGATGACTTCAAGAGAGCGTACCAGGCTTTGATATTGACATGGGAGAAAACAGGGAATGCTTTCATTGACGGCCTACCCAAAGTGGTCCCTTTCCCATCTGAATGTTGAATCACATGCCGCTGTCACTTTGATGACTGGATCACGTAGATTCAGGCATATTGCACCAGGCACAAAACCTTGAAAGGCTGCCCTGGGTGTGCAATTTGATGCCATAAATACCTGAGCTCTTGGGGACTCTTGTCTAAAGATCTCTGCCAGGCCAACCTCCTACATATGTATGTTTCCCATGTCTTTAGGGTAACCAAACTATAAAACAGTATTGTTCTGTAAACTAGTGACTTAAGAGACTGAAAGCCGACCTGCTTGATCGCTAATTGGGAACTTTGCTCTACCTCCTTGTACCGCCTCGTACACATGACATGTGGCTGCTTTTCTCCCTCTCTTCTTTTTTTTCTCATTGGCCAGACTGAGAGCGCTTTGCAACCATGATGGTAGTAGCGCCTTACCGCTCCATTAAAAAGAAATAGAAATAAACTTGTTCTCTTCTATCAGATTAGGCGAAAATAATAAAACCCCACTTAGCTGAGATGTATTTGTAATTGTGTTCCTTATTGCTACTAGTACTTTTATGCACAATCTAATAGAGTACAGTGTTTCAGTGCCTTCGAGTGATATTCACTCTCTAGAAGCCTGTTACATAAATACAATAAGAACATGGGGCACTTATAAGTCATTGTGGACCAGTAAGGGAATTTAACTCACTTTTAGAAAGTGGGGAGTGAGGGTACAATTTTCTGAGGGTGTGCTGACCCCTGAACAGGGCAGACACATACTCAGAGTGTGTGTCTGCTCTACCAACACTATGAACTCACCATGTATTGTAATTATGTCAGGATGATTTCTCTTAGCCATGTGCTAAGAGTATGGGGGCACACACTAAGCTAAGGGTTCTTCATGAGCTTGACCATGATCACCTAAGGGTAACTGAGGTCGAGAAGTCTAGGCCATAATGGAAGCTCAACACAAATGTTCTGAACGCATAGGCTTTTACTACACCTTTACTACAAACTCAAAAAACAAACAAAACAGGTGGACAAGATCAACTAGTGAAAATCTGCAACACGGTGTGCGAAATATCACAGATATTATTTTTAGCATCACAGTGCCTAATTTACTAAACCTAGTCTAGGGCCTGCAAACATTGGTGCTCCAGATGTTTTTCACTCTCCTGATCCCTCTCCATTGACAACGCTGACTAGGGCTGATGTGAGTTGTAGTCCAAAACATTTGGAGAGCCAAAGGTTGGAGAACCCAGCTATCTCCGTATTTTGCACCGTATCAGAAATCATCTTAAATAATTCTCTGACCTTGGAAAATGAGAGCTTGTCCATGCCAAGATCACCAACACGCTCACCATTGCCAAAGACTCTCAAATCACCTTCCACTAACAGTCAGAACCCCACCATCCTCCTGGCCTTCAGAGAGACCCCAAAACCCCACTGTCATTGGCAGCTGTTCTTTATAAGCACCAGGCTTCTCCTCTTGGTTTGACAGCACCTGGGTGTACTTCCGTTCATAGTGTGTGACCGAGTGATATGCAGAGGATACCCAGCTCACACTACTTTAGGGTCATGATGCAGAGGATGCCTAGCTCACACATCTATAGTGTCAATTGTGAAGGCATCAGGAAGTAGACATAGACAACTGAGTTAAGCTTGATTTACAAACCTTTATTAAAACAAAAAGAGGGTTAGAAAAAGGCCCAACTTGTCCTATGGTAAGGTGGGATTTCCCTACCTAACTGAAACTAATAATAGTCTGTGTCACAAAGCCCAAAGCAAATGTCTGTCTGTGTTCAAAACCCATACTTGCCCTCACATCTACTTGCACATAAAGTGTAGGGATGTCAGTGTCAAAATTAAGAGTGTTCAAATAAAAGTTCAGAGCTTCTTCCAGCTCTTGGTTGGAAAAGGGGGTTTCCCTTGCCCAAGATTCAGGATAGTTCACTTTATCAAAAAGAGGGGTTCGCTTCCCCAACCTTTGAAGTCTCTCAATGTTACAAAACAACACAATTCCTTTGGATACTTCCCAGCTTTTCATGTTTCAGCACCTTTCACCAATTTCACCAATATCATAGAGTTCAGTTCCTTAAGTTTAGAACACACACGCTTTTCTTGACATTCAATCACCAGCTTATAGATGAGTAAAGTTGCTTTTTCTTTAGGTAGGTGTACTCGGTCTAGGCGCAGTGATCGGACCATGCGGTCCACCCATTACAGGTCACGCAACCTACACACCTTACTTGCTTCTTCTTGACAGTTACACTGCCGGTGTTTCATCTTCACAGTGGTATTGGACTTATCCTCTTGCAGCATTATTGATACTTGTTTTGCCACCATTCACTTGTTACATTTTCAAATAGTCTCAAAGCTTTTCTCTCATTCATATGGCACTTGCCAATGCTTGTTCTCTTCAGTCTAAACAGTGCACCGTTCCTTTTTATCAGGGAACTTCACCAGTTGCTTTCAATCTAATTGGTATTCAATCACGCTTACTTTCTTTTGGTTCGGTATTCCAAAAATGTTTCATTACATTCCAATCCGTTGCATTGAATATAGTCACATTAAATTCCCAGTTTACTTTACTGCTGGGATGTTGCACCCTGTTCACAGGCTTATTCACAATTTCACAGTTCACTATTTCCCTGACCCTTTCTTGGCCTTGTCAGTTTTATTTAGTTTGGTATTCACAAACCCTTTCATGCACTACATTCAGCCTTCAGCTTATCATAGTTATCATTCATCGTTATTTCAAGCTGGACTGGCATTCTTATTGCCTAAACGGTCCCTCGCTCAAATGCAAGCGATCCGACCTGCACAACCACGTGGTTCGAACCACAGTATCCCAGATTCATTCAGACTTTTTTACTTCATCGTGTACGCTGTCTCCAGGTGCTGTTCTCTGCGTCGGCAGGATCTCTGTGGCTGTCGCTGCTCCCGGCTCAGCACGCCTTTCTTCCAGGATCTCCGCCACCTCGTTTTAATGGAGAGGGAGTCTCTCTGACTCCAGGAGGTAGGCAGATTAGCCCTCCCACCGGAGACCTTTCGAAAGCTCCCACCACAATCCACTTCTGCTGCAGCGACTCTGCAGCTCGTATGTGCTTTGGGTACGCTTCTCCCTGGCTTCACCTCCAGCTTCTCCCGCAAGCGTTACACAGGCGATCTCATTAGCAGCACCTGAGCACGCCATTTATATCACCTCTTTGGCCTCAGAAGTAGGCAATCTACCTCTACTGCATAACAGTCTCGGTACTCTGCATCCCTCGTCCTCGTCCCAGTACCAGAGTCGTGTTTGTGTATGTCTGAGCTAATAAAGAGAGGATGCATGTCTCTAGGTTGTCTCTCCCTCATCTAAGTACCTGACTGGTGTGAACTGGGAGATGGTTTTCTGGAAGAACAGGGAAGGAATTGGTAATGCCCTACAAATGCCTGGGGATATTTGACTCCTTATAAAAGGGAAATGGGGAAACTGTGTCTGACCCAAGGGTGCTCATCCCCACTCCCCAAGCCTCTTCCACCCAGGTGATCCGCCTCACATATCCACCCCAGGTCAGGATCCGAAAGTGACAGTGTTTCCCTGCCCATCTGGGAGGAGGATATATTGGGGAATGAGTGTGGACGCCTCAGATTCTTCACATATCCTCCCCCTGTGCGGTTGGATCTGGCTGTTTCACTGGTTATCAAGACAGAAGTCAACATTTCCTTGATCTCGACCCTTCCGGTGTTCCACTGTAAAACAGTAGGTTTGTTAGATCCAAATACATGGCATATCTTGTGAATTTGACTCCTTCTTGGCTAATCCATACCAGGCGTGAATGGTCGGTGACTAGTCCAAACTTCCCCCCAACCCATGATGGCCCATTTGATAGCAAGGGCTTCTACCTCGATAATGGAATCGTTTTCTCTATTGGAATAATGTCCTACTTTTGTAGAGTATTGGATGTTCCAGGCCAGTGTGGTCTTGAGAAAGGATGGCTCCTAATCCCACTATAGAGGCATCTGTCTGAAGGATGACATTTTTTTAAAAATCAGCCACTTTTAGGATGGGGCCCAGACAGAGGGTCTCTTTCAGGGTTGTATAACACTCTGATCGTCTTCATTCCACCTGATTCCACCTGATAATCTGGGGTTCAGCATTTTTCAATTTGTCAGTGAGTCTAGCGGTTTTGCCCAAAAATTGGGGGATGAACCTACGGTAATAGCCGATTAGTCCTAAGAAAGCCCCAAGATCTGTTTTCATAATGGGTATAGGGCTGTCTAGGGTAGGGCACTTTATGTGGGAAGGAAGGATGTCGCAAGGGTTTTTTTGTGACAAATGCCTTTCCTTTCTATCTGTTCTCGAGGATTTGGATCGAGACTTACATGATTATTACGTGAGAATGGAAGATCTCAATGTAGTTGATGATTAACTGCAATTGCTAATTTCGTTGTGTGAGGCGGTGTGAGTGCGTGGAAGGTGTCTGTGGCCTCCGGTGTCTTTGTTTCGTACGGGCCTGTATGGATGTGTGAGTGTATATGTTATTTGTGGCCCTGTCATGTGTCAATTGGGTGTCAAGGAAAAAGGATGTAAAAACAAAAGAAATTGTGAAATAATTTTGCATCGTATGTTGTATTATGATTTTTCACTGTATTTCTCTTGCAGGGGAGATGGTCCGGGTATTCTCTGAGAAAGTTGCCATTTCCTTGGACTCTGTATTGGACGTTATTTGTATACATTTATTTCTTACAGATGCTATGGGAACCAGTTTGGGTCGGACTTGAGGGTGATGACCTTTGGGAGGGATTTTCTTCCAATATTTAAGGAGGTTATACCATTCTGGTTGTGCAATGGTAGTTTCATGCCCGAGGACTCTGGGCTGGATTTTACGGGCAACAATGGGGCGAAGAGTTTTAATGCTTTGTATTCCATATAGTTGTTTAGTGTCACATGAAAATGTTCACTGGGTATTCTGAGTGTTTTCTCATGTGGTGTGCCCGTCGTAAGTGTCCGTATGTATGCATCCGAAGATGTGCATGCTATGGACATGACCATTGGCTATTGAGTACCTGATAATTATGTGTAG
This sequence comes from Ambystoma mexicanum, assembly GCA_002915635.3. Lineage (NCBI taxonomy): Eukaryota > Metazoa > Chordata > Amphibia > Caudata > Ambystomatidae > Ambystoma > Ambystoma mexicanum. The sequence goes on from CM030325.1 coordinate 139,105,780, forward strand.
TCATGAGCGCCGGGTGGCTTCATGCTACTCAGTACGGGTTCGGTGATGTGGTAATTTATGTGTTTGTAGTTCGTAATGCCGGTGGTTGGATCAATACAGGTTGCGGTTATATATTGCCCGCATTGTAGAGTTTGATTCCGTGTTTTATGCAGTTGTATTTGTTTTTGCTGTATGATGAGCTATTTTACGGGTTGCCATTTTCCTTTTTACCCTATAGATGGCTGGGTGGATCTATTGGGTGCGAGTGGTGATGAGTTTCTCCATGGTGCGTGTGATGAAGAGTTTCTCCATGGTGTGTGGTTGCTTCTGTTGTAGGATAGCAATTTAATGTGATGTTATTTTACCAATGGATGGCTGGGTGGATCTATTGGGTGCCAGTTGTGATGAGTTTCTCCATGCGTGTAGGGTGCCGACCGGGCCTTGCATGTTATATAAGGGGAAGGCAAGTTTTGGCTTTATGCACATTATAATTTTGGCATGTTTTTGGTCATGCTTGCGTTGCTTTGCGACGGCAGAGTAGGGTTGTAAGGTTGGGTTGTTGGTCAGTAAGTGTCAGTGGTTTTGCTTAGTGCTCGTGCATTTAGTTTTTCATCTGCTTGAGGGTATGGTGCGATGCTGGTGGTTACTTACCTGTGGGTTGTTTAGTTGATGTTTTTCCTGGAGGATGATGGACTGTGTGTAGTGCTTGTCATTTGGATTTTGGACAGCCGGGAGGGTCCATTTCCTGTGGGTGGTGCTGCGGTGTGCAGGCTGGAGGTCCTCGGGTGCAGCATGGGGCAGATGGTGATTAGTGCACTGATGGTTGGGAGCGTTAGTTTGGTTTTAGATTGTCAGGTGTGGCGCCTGTGCTCCGAGGGCAGCTCGGGTGGAGTTAGTATTAGGGTTGGTGTCCTCGTGGGTCGGTCCTTGGTTGGAGTCGTAGGAACAAGGGTGTGCTGAACTGGTGTTCTGTGGTGGAGTTTGTGTTGGTGTTTTTAGGTGGGTATTGGTTTGGTGAATGTGTAATGTATAGGTTGCAATGTTTTTGGGTTGTTTGTTTAGGTGGCCAGTTAGTTTGGTGGTTGCCGGAGGTTACGATCTGGTAAGGTTATACGTGTCTTGGCACATGGCTTCTTTCATATATAGTGTGGATTCTGTTGCAGCAATTGATTTGCGGGTATGCAATTTTTAGGGATTATGATGGAGTGCACATCATGGTGGCCACATGTTGTGCATTCTGTGGTTGGTTGGCCTTGTCCTCTTTGAATTCTTGATTAATCAAAGGGGGAGAAGTGTTGTAATCAGTGATCACAATTGGAATGGAATGCACGCGCTTGCAGGAATGTATTGGTATAACTTGGTGACGTGCATGTGTTCGGAAGGAGTCTGTTGGTGAGTGCCTGCTGGTGGGAAAGCCGGTGTCTGTTCTCCTGCATGTTAACTTCTACTTGGAGACAATAAAGACATACAAAGTACTTACCTGAATGTGGACCCATGTTACTACATACCGCGCCTTTTCCCACGAAAAAGTCAAAGGATTTACTTTGTATTGAGACAATTCTTATTTTTTAGGATTAGATGTTAACCCTGCTGATTTTAAGACTCTCATGAATATATAGAGGTGATAGACATGATCCTCCCATGGTTTTACTGTGGATCACAATGTCGCCTATGTATTCCCCACAGAAGTCAGAATAAGGTTGTAAGATTTTGTCCACGAACCGTTGGAATGTTGCGGGGCCCCATGTAGCCCAGAGGACTTTGAAGTAGAACAGCCCTATGGGAGTGGCAGAGACAGTTTTTCTTTAGCCAGACTGTAGAATGGAACCTACCAATAGCCTTTTGTAAGATCTATGGTAGACAGATAGACAGCATTTCCAAGCCGATAATCGTGTAAGCATCAAAGGCTGATATTACATTTACTTTTCTGAAGTCAATACAAAATCTCCAGCTCCCATCAGGTTTGGCTACTAATATGATGGGGGAAGACCAGGGGCTAGTAGATGATTCAATAATATTAGCTTCAAGCATCTGCTTGACGTCCTGGATGATGGTCGCTTTCCTTGCGGGTGCATATGGGAAGATCTGGAGACTTGAACCGAAAGCCACGGCAATCATAAATACAACATTGTTGTATTTATGATTGCTGTGCCTTCCGTTTCAAGTCTCCTGAGCTCCCCCAACCCGGGGAGCCCGGGAGACTTAAAGCGAAATTACCAGCAATTAACATAACATGTTGTATTTATAATTGCAGTGGCTTTCTTTTTAAGTCCCCGGGCTCCCCTGTCTCGGGGAGCTCAGGAAACTTGAAACAAAAGGCATGGCAATCATAAATACAACCACGTTGTATTTATAATTGCTGATACTTTCGCTATCGTGGGAGCCTGGGAGACTTAAAAAAAAGTGCCAGCAATCATAAATACAATGCTGTTGTATTTATGATTGCTGTGGCTTTCTTTTTATTCCTCCCGAGCTCCCCTGAGCCAGGGAAGTCCAGGAAACTTAAAAAGAAAGCCACAGAATTTATGATTGCCATGGCTTTGTTTTTAAGTCTCCCGTGCTCCCCAGCTTGGGGGAGCTCGGGAGACTTAAAAAGAAAGTCCAGGCAATTATGAATACTTCGCGGCCGCCATGCTTGGGAAACTAGAAAAAAGGTGCAGCAATTATGAAAACCCCGCCGGCGGGCGGCGGCGTATTTATAATTGCTGTGCCTTTCATTTTACGCTTTCTGTGCTTGCCTGGGCTTGGAGAGCACAGAACACGTAAAATGAAAGTCAAGGCAATCACTGTGGCGGCCTTCTCTACTCATGTTAAGCTCTGCTCTCTGGCAGCAGTGATCAAAAGTTCCCAGTAGGGGGCTTTTGCTTGATTATTGACACCAGAGCAGAGCCTAACATGAACAGAGGAGCTGCTTAATTTCACAAATGGATGCTCCCATGTCAAAACTTTGAGCCTCATTTGCTCAAAATTGTACTTAGAAACTTTCTTTAAAAATATTTTTTATATATATTTTTGATTATGGCCCATCTTTTGAGACAATAACATTTTTAAGTGAACTTCCCTTTAAGTAGGACAATGGTGGAACCTTGACGGTGCATTTGACATCACAGAAACGGCAAAAAGGCAACTTCTGTAACAACTCCAACATGCACTGGGTTCAACTCCAGTACTGTGCGTATATAATACGCAGGACTGCTGATGAGATGGCCCCAGTGTCATTTGTTCAGTGATCATAGGTGTTGTCCCTGTGCTATAACCTTGGATTACTCTATTTATTTATTTATTTATTTTCATTTTTATTACGCGCCAACTTGCCCGAAGGCCCCAGGGCGCACACAAACAGACTAGACAGTAAACGTATGAGAGATACAGCAACAAAGAGTCTAGATAAGGGGTGCATTGAAGAGGAAGGTTTTCAGCTCCCTCTTGAATTCTGTGAGAGAGGGGAATTTTGTTCAAGTCCGGGTGGATGGCGTTACAAGTGGCAGGAGCCAGAACATCAAAATTTGTCTTACCATACTTAGCCATGGGGAATGGGGGTTGACTAAGTTTAGCCTGGTCTAGTGACCTGACGGAGTGCGAAGGCACATAGCATATCAGGGGCTCGGTAAGATAGACAGGAGCAGTGAGGGCCAAGCACTTGAAGGTGAGGGTCCGAATCTTAAATCAAACTCGGTGCCTCACGAGTATCCAATCTTAAGTTTTTTTTTGGCTTCAGTAATGGACTGTTGCCTCGGAATACCCAGCACTGCTCAACCATTTTGTGTGACCTGGAGGGAGGCAAAGTTGACTTGGCTGTGCCGACCAGCAGACTATTGCAATAGTCGAGGCGGGAGTTGACCAGGGCAGCTGCTAGGAAGGACATATTTTTTAAAGACAGAAAACGGCGCATGTTGCCAAAACGTTTGTTAATAAGGCCACATAATGCACGGTTTTAGCTACGTGCTACCTCATAGAAAGTTTGGCACAAAGGGTAAAACCTAGCGTTTTCATGCTCTTGGCCACTGGGACAATGGTATTAGCGATGGTAAAGCTGGTATATTCCAGGGCCTGATTTTTCAGCATATGGCTCGAGGCTGTGATAAGAATCTCTGTCTTCTCAGCGTTGACCGCAATGGAGTTTGCTACCATCCAAGAGTGGATGGTGAAGTATACAGAATTGATGGCCAACAAGTCCTGTGCATAGGTGCCTAAGAGCTGAAAGATGACCTGGGTGTCACCAGCATAATTGGTATACCTGACACCCAGGTCATCAAGAATCTTAAGCAGCGAAAGAATGTAAATGTTATACAGTGTGGGAGAGAGTGAGGAACCATGGGGAACACCACGCATGAGTGAGACAGGGGAAGAACGGGTGTTATCAATGGCGACACTGGCAGTACGGGGACCCAAGAAAGAGGCGAGCCATTGCGTGGCTGTGCTGGAATAGCCCACCAACCTGGTCGCCAACATTTTGTGGTTAACCAGGCCGAAGGCAGCCGACAGGTCGAGCAACATGAGAAGGGCTGGGTGTAGGGACTGATTTGGGTTTCCCGGTGTCATTGTTGGCCAGTTAGAGTGCATTTGACACTTTATTCATTGTTTAGTTGTGCATGTGAAACAGAAATGTGCAAATGTGAAGTTTGTGTAATGAGTATGGCTGAATAGTCGTGGTGAGTTTTAAAATAATAGGTGCAGGGTGTGCGTGTTTACTTGTTGTGTGATTAAATGCAATGATGAGGAGAGGGGTTTGAAGTGTGTGTTTGAGAGAGGCAGAGGCAGTGAGAGAGAGCGAGCGAGAGAAATAGGTTGTCCTGTTGTTTGATTGGCTAGAATGGTATTTAATGTTGTGTAGAGGAGCTGGAGTGTGTGTGTGTTTGAGGGAGGCAGAGAAACAGGTAGGGAGAGAGAAAGAGAGAGAGAGGTAATCTGTTTTTTGATTGGCTATAATGGTAATGAATGTTGTTCAGAGGGGTTGGAGTGTGTATGTGTGTGGATGCTTGAGGGAGCTAGACAGAGAGAGCGACAGAGAGAGAGGGGTGGGAGCTTCATGTGTTGGTTGATGGCTAAAACGGCCATGAACGTTGAGTGGAGGAACTGTGGAGTGTCTGTGTGTTTGAGGCAGGCAGATAAGCAACACACACACACAGGTCATCTGTTGGTTGATTGGCTAGAATCTTGATGAATGTTGAGCAGAGGATTTGAATTGTATGTAGTTGTGGGAGTGTGGGAGTCTGTGAAATATTTATGATGTTTACAGCTCAGACAGCTTGTTCAGAGGGTGCAGTGAAGTTCGCTAGGCTAAAGCCTTTCACACTGAGCTTCTCTCTGTCATGGTTCTGTCTTTATGTTAGGGACCTGGAGGCCTAGGCACTGAGCCCATTCCTGTGGTCAATTAATCTGGAATGGATTGGAAGGCAGGTGAATAAAACATAGATGTGTTTGGGCTTCTGACAACATATAATTCGGGACATACAATACTGCCTGGCGACTGGCTGTCACTCAAGTCCCATCTGCTGCTGACTGCTGTCTGCATAAATGATTTTTCAAACGTCATAAGTCTGCTATTCTTTAAAATGGTTTCCCAGTGTTTTGTTCTCTACAGACCGGGCCAGTTGCAGAAGAGGTCCTTCTTTGAGTATAAAGTTAGGATAATCAGTTAAGTTATAGGTCCATTTATATTTCATTTAATTGCATGTGCACCTTAGTTTTAGAGCAGAGACTAAACGATGGTTTGTTGTCCTGGCTATTGTTTTTATTTATTTATTTTTTATTACTGCTATATTTATAATACCATTAGATACACATGTCTCTCTTTAATTTACGGTTCGCTGTTGAATCCTTATATTAAATGAACAAGCGTGGAAGTCCCATGAAGTATACGGGCGAACGTGTCCATCTGTATTTATGTACACAGCTAAAATGACGCCTTAGGCGTCTTTAAGACTAAAGGTCACAGGGCGTCGTCTAAATTGGGTAGTTACAAAGCTTTATGACTCTTCCGTTCCATACAGGCGCTGAACATGAAGATATCATATAAGGAAAATGCCTGCCACATGCACCCGGATAATGCACGCTACATGGGCCCGATGTAGCATGTTGTAAAGGCCCAGTGTTTTTTTAAATAAATAATTTAGGTTTCTATTTCTGTTAGCTTTTACTGAAGAGAAAAAAACACATTCTAAGAATGTGCCGATGCTTCTGATAAGTGAGTGACTCCAATCGAATGCTTTTGTGGTAATTGTCATTGGCAGTTTTTTCGTTTAAAGTTCCTCATTCTTTTGGCATTATCTATGAGGTGGGTATACTTGCTCTGACAGATAATGGCTGCTCGTGTCCTTGGTTTTTTGGCAGCGTTGATTTCTTTTTCAGTAGCCACGTCATACTAGGATTGACTGACAGAAAATGCATACTCGACAAATGATTTAACGGGAACCTCGTCTTCTTTTTTAGAAGACAAATTCGGAGGACCTCATTCAAGAATACAACAACAACGGTGGTGTGGGGGAGGGGGTGCGGGGGATGGCTAATGTATGGGTAGAGGTAGTCTCGGTAGTTTGGGTAATGGACATTGGATATTAGAGGGGGTTTATGAAGCGCACTATCACCTGAGAAGGTATTAAGCGCTATAAAATATGAGTCCCAACACTGTATATAAAAAACCTCATCTTTCCCCCCTCCTCCCACTCCCCCCATATCTTTGCCAGTGATTCTGGATCTAAATGTGTCAGGGACGGAGTATAACTGACACCCAGGGATAACGTTTAAAGAGCATAGTGAGTTTCTTGGGTTGTCTCCCCCTAGCTCCCACTAACTTGTTATTATTCTATCCATTCCTCATTCCAGAAAGATCAGTATAGTCTCCCTCCTCTCATCTGGACAACAGAGGTTCCCATTCCTCCCGAATGGACCCTAAGTGGTCATTGAATAATGCTGCCAGATTCTCCATGACCATATCACGCAATGTTTTCTCCCCTTCCTTTTTCGTGGGTACCCTTCCACCCTTCCATTGCTGGGCTACCAGCAGTCTCCCTACACTGAACATTGCCTCCCACATCCTTGGGAATCTATATTCCCCCTGTCCTTTGCTGGGATGTGCAGGAGCATCTGGAGATGGTCCATACTAAGCTGTACTCCTGTGATTTCTTTAATCCATCTCAGGAGTTCTTCCCAGAAAATGTGTATTTTGGGGGCAGTGCCACCACATATGAGAGAGTGAGCCCACTTGCCCACATTCTCGCAGGCAGTGTGGGGGGAGAGGGGCACCGGCAAACATTCTCGTGATCTTCAGGGGATCCATATGCCAACCCTGTAAAATCTTATAGTTATGTTCCATTGTAGAGGCGAATAGATTTCTGCGAAAGGTCACCCTGAACAACTTGTCCCACTCCTCATCGGTTATATTGTACCGGGAAGATAGCTCAGCTGCAGCGTGTTCACCTTGGAAGCAAGATGACACAAAGCAACACAGGTTCGATCCCTGGGTCCGTGCTTGGAAACCTCTGGGTATTTAAGCGAGTTATAAATACGCAACTAAGACAAAAACAATTACGCAACTAAAAAGAAAAAAATAACTATTCCTGTAACAGCGCCTCAATGCCTGTGGCCTGTGTGAGCGCTTTAAAAATGCAAATTAAAACAATAAAAAAATGTATCCCCCTGCAAGTTCAATCCAGTATCTCTTAAACGTTTGTCTCCCTGTCATACTTAACATCACCAGGACCTTGTATATACTCGAAAGGATACCCTTCCGTTTGGTTGAGGAGTCAAGTACTTTCTCGAACAGGGTCAGGTATCTAGCCAAGGGATCACCCCATTTTTGATTTGTGAACATACCCTTAATCCGAAGGTAATAAAAAATTACTGTATCATCATGCAGTAATTCGTTTATTTCCTTAAAGTCCCAAAATGCACCCTCTTTGAACAGCTGGCCTTCCCTTTCAAGACCCTTGTCCGTCCACTGTTGGGAGAACCTCAATCCTTGGTGTGGCAGATCAAATGGAGGGCCCCACACAGGGACGTCATTTAGGGGTCGCCAGAGGTCGCAACTGCGACCTCTGGGGTCTCCCTCGCGACCTCTAAATTTTTTTTGTAATGCAAGCTCCTGTGCTGTGGCCAGCACCATGTGGCTCTTTACCTATGGAGTAGCCGGCTTTCTTGTTCAGGCCCCTAAAAGAAAAGGAAGAAAAATAAGAACAGGAGGGCCACAAGTCTAACACTTTCAGCAGTGACCCTAAATAAGAAAGAATAGGAATAACACATCATTTGTCTTTCTAGAATTCTATACATAATTGCTAGACTCATTAAAGGTTTATTTCAGGCACACTTCAGGGGGTGAGTCACTGATTTAGTTTGTTCTCAAACGCCTCAACTCAGCCTTTCATCCTTCTGAGGTCGATAAATGAGTACCAACACATGTTGGATGATATTAGGTGTATATTTTTTCTATATAAAGCGCTTAAGCGTAAGTGCTATATAATAACACATCATCATCATTTGGTCATGGACGTCTGCTTGCATTCACAGTAATTTGGTAATATGGGCCTATACACACTGATCTTAACGATACATATTTTTCGTAGTGTACAATGCTATGTGATGCCACTTCCTGTTTTGTCAACCTGTGAAAGATCGTGTTCCATCGCTTTCCCTGATATCACTTCGGGGTGGGGTCAAATGACATCACTTCCTGTGCAGTCATCAGGGGTCAAGGGTCCTATGATGTCCCTTCCGCTACCCCTGGCATTTTGGTGAAATGACGTCCCTGGCCCCACACTGAGGACATCAGAGACCCTAGGTGTCTTATTCTGCCACACTAATCTACTCAATCTACTCAATGCGCCATTTAAATCACTAAAGTACTTTTCCCGAAGTTTGGTCGGGCGAGGCAGAGAATGGGTAGAGAAGACAGGGAAGTACGTTCATTTTTATGGAAGTGATACGACGGTACCAAGAGAGTATCAATGGATGACAGCACTTAAGACCCACCTTAATTGTATCCGTCATGGGGTAATAGATTGCGTTGATATCCCCTGTCAAGTGAATCCCATTATATACATTGTTTTTACACCCTCACACCCATGTATCTAGATAGTGAGTCTAAGCTGGACCTACTATTCCTTCTGGGCATTATGCATGACATGTCTACATTATTTACAGCTAGAAATCCAGGCCAACACTTCCGCCAGCAAGGAACTAACATTGGTGGGATACCCTAAGATGTGTTCGCCCAAGAGGGACAGTTTCAACTCAAGATCTCCATAACTGATGTATGTAATCCACTGGGTTGCTCTAACTGATACGGCCCGCGGATCCATGATGAGGGAATATAGTAACGGCGAAAGGAGGCACCCCTGTCTGGTCTCTCTTGATAACCTAAAGGGATCTGTCAGTGCTCTGTTAACTTGTACCCTTGCCGTGGCCCCTCTATATAAGGCATCCACCCATCTTAAAAGGTTAGCCCCAAACTCCATTTTTTCCCCAGAACCTTCATTATGAATGGCTACTCCACCCTATCAAAGGCCTTCTCCGAATCTACCACAATCAAGGAGGCATCAATACCTATAGCTTGACCGCTGTGCATCAGGTCAATCGTCTTCCTAATGTTGTCGGATCCCTGCCTAACCTGAATAAAGGCCACCTGGTCCCCATGAATGAGGGACGAAAACAGCCCCTCCGGCCTACACAGGGACCTCATTTGGGGGTTACTGGGGGTCTCGGTTGCAACCCCTGTAGTCTCCCTTGCGACCTGTGGTGGCCTACGCGACCAATACCTATATTGAAAAAAATGGATGCAAAATCGGAAGATCCGAGCTGTGGGGCGGCACTTGGTCTTGTGCTTTCAAGAGCTCTGTCACTTTTCAGTGGTTGCCTAGCAACCATGAAAAGTTACAGAGCTCTTGATTGCACGGGGACGGGGCAAACATGTTCCCATGATGCCTCTCTGCGCAGGCACATGCCCACTGGCTACCCTGGGGCGTTGCCCCTGGAGAGGAACCAGGAACGGCAAAGGTAAGGAGCCCTGCTCAGTTGCCCACCTGAGGCTCCCCTCCTCTCTGCGCCTATGCTGTGGCTCCTAGCTTGGCTGCCATTAACCGTCAATGCCTGCAGGCATAGGACCACAAAATGAGCATTTGGATACATTGACAGCTCGCTGGCTACTGCAAAGTGCTGACAGCAGGGAAACCTTTGTTCTGTTATAACACGTCTTTCATCTTTCTGAAAGCAGGCGTTTTCAAATGGATTTTAATTTTTGTGCCGCAGACTTGAGTGTGTAATGTCTTTTTTTGGGTGGGGTCAGGTAGACTGCAAGGGTGAGTGGAACCTCAGCTCGTTTGTTGCTTTAGTGGAAGGCGCTATGTCTTGCATGTTACACACTGGTCGCTGCAGCAGGAGGCACACTGACACCTTGAGCTATCTTCCAGGAGTTGCACATTCTGACCTGCAAGACATATCATATCTCTCAAGGACCTCTAGCGTCCCGAGGGGGGGCGGGGGGCCTGGATCTTACACTGAGCCATTTCCAATTCAACATTCTTCCTTTAAAAAAATAGTAGATTTTCATGAATATTGATTAATAAATTTAACTCACAATTTAAATATGTTCCTGTCTTTCATGACATAGCTTGCAATAGATAAAAATGTGCTTGTGTCTGTTCTGACACTCTTTTAGTTCCATGGGCCACACCTGCACTTAGGCGCTGCCAGCACTTCTCGGGCACTGCCACCAAGTATTGCTTTTTTAAAATTGTACAGTGGTTTATAAAAAAATAGTACACATCAAATTATGATATCATACACCAAAGATACTAACACCAACAAACACAAAGCCCCGTATGCAAGTCTTGGTTCTTGCCCTGTTAGGTCTCCCGCTGGAATGCTCCTTCTACTTGACCAACACTGCCTGACACCAACCAGCCCAGGACTCAAAAGGTGGTATCGCGGGTACACGGCATCACCTTGGAGAGGATTTTAAATGTAGGTTTGGCGTGCTTAAAAATGTAATATGCACAGTGCCGAGAGCCACAGTTATAGAACTTCAAAGCACTGTGCATCACATGGTTTATGATTAGCCTGGTTCAATGGCACCCATTTCTTTGACTGCGCAATCGCAAAAACCTGGCAGTGGATGCTGGGATTTGAACCTGTGACCTGAGTGTAGGGCGTAGCGGGGTCTGGTTGCATACATTGGGCTCGATTTACAAAAGCTTTTTTTCAATCGCATTGAAAAACGATTTTGTATATTAGTCCAGTTGCTCTTTCTCTGATATCTTTTGCAGGAGGGAGCTAACACACTGAGCTACCGTACTGAGGAGGGAGCTAACACACTGAGCTACCCTACTAGTGAATTGCAGGAAAGGGTGCTGGTATAGTTGCAAAGGCATATGTAGTTAACACAATACAATTGAGCGTGACCTCGCAATGAAGCAAGCCATTATTTTAAGCTAATTCACACAGTGTTTTCCGATGGCATTTTGCCACTATAAAAATCTTTTATGAATTAGGCCTTAAGTGTCTGTGGCTCAACTAGACGTGACTCCAAGCCCTGGCTTCCCGACCCAACACTATTGTATGATCCTGGGTAAGACACTTTGCCTCTGTATGCCCCACTCCCCCCACCTGGCAAAGCTGGGAGTTCTTTGAAGCAGACAAAATCGCAGAATATTAAAAAAGAAAACGGGAGATTTCGTTTGTATATGTTTATTCAGTGTAAACTAGTTGGCAGTTGCATGCAGGCAAGCGTTCCACATGTTTAGGGAGAAGGCCTTACACGAGTTGTGGATTTTGTTTACAAAGCATATTATAAACAAAGGTGTGGTGGGAAGGGGCTGCACAGGTCGGAGATATCCATGGTTACCAAATCTAAAAATAGTGCATTAAGCAGATGAACAACTGTGTTCCTCATTTGCCAAAAAAGTCCAGCGGGAGAGCGAGGCAGACAACCTAGGATTTTCTATCTCCTATGCAGGGAGGGCACGCCAGGGAAAACCTCCTGGGTGGCACTACCCATGGGCGCATGGCTAAACGTGGCCCTCGGGTAGAGGATTTAGAGGGGAATTAGGGGAGGAAACGAATGAACGTCTCTCTCTCTCTCTCTGCGTCCCTTGCCACACTAAATATGTGAGAACTGTCTCACAAATGAAAATGCTTCAGAAAGCTTCCAACACTTGTAAATATATATAACCCGCTACAATCTATTTTTTTGGGCATTACCCGACAGGGGATGACTTTAGATTTGCTTGGCTGTGGCCCAGTTTCTAAGGTTACATTTGTTGACACACCTTCTTTCATTTCATGCAACAGCCACAAGTATTTTCTTTCCAGTGCATGCGCATCAGTTGGCCTTGGACGTCTGCTTGCATTTACAGTAATTTGGCGATATGGGCTTATACACACTGGTATTGAGGCTCCATATGGTGATCCATTCTTGTATAGAATGTATATCATATTACCGTGATATTGTAACCATATTGATTTTAGTGTGCTGAGGAACAATGTTATGTGATGCCGGAATTCCCAGAAAGCCAGCAAAAAAGCCTGAATGGGAGATTTGGCCGTAAGGCCTGCGGGGGTGTCACCCGCAACTTTGTTCACTATATTGTGAGTGGGAGGTGCAGGGGTGGCCCCCGCAGCCGATCCCAAAAAGAAAAAAAAGGAAAGGACCCTGCAGCGTCGGTTCCTGATCACGAAAGTGAAAGGGAACAGGCGTCTCAGGGACACAGCGAGTCGACGGCACACAGCGAAGTGCGCCGCCGCAAGGTAAGTAGGTGGCTGGGGGTGTGGTGGGGCCAAGTCGGAAATGTTCAGGGAGAAAAGACCGAAAGTTATTTTTTTTAAAAATAATCTTCGGTCTTTTCTCCCTCAAACATATCTGTGTCAGGCTTTCAACCCTGATCCTGTGATGCCACTTCCTGTATAGACAAGAGGTGAAAGGTTGTGTGCCCTCACATACAGGGATGTCACTTGGGTGTAGGGTCAAATGACATTACTACCTGTGATGTCATTAGAGGTCAAGGGTCGTGTGATGTCATTTCCGCTACGCCTGACATTTTGGTCAAATGACCTCCCGGAGCCTTCAGGCCAGAATTTTGGCTAGAATTTTCAAATCGTTATTCAGCAGGGAGATTGGGCAATTGGAAGAGCAACGGGTCGGATCCTTCTCTTCTTTGTGTATGGCCACTATGATGGCCTCCATTATTGTGTTTGGTAAAGCGTCTCCCGTTAATATTGTGTTAAATGACTCGGACCAAATCAGGGACGTCATTTCACCAAAATGCCAGGGGTTGCGGAAGTGGCATCACACGACCCTTGACCCCTGATGACATCACAGGAAGTGATGTCATTTGTCCTCCACCCTGACGCGGGAAGCGATGGAACACGACCTTTCACCCGTTGACAAAACAGGAAGTGGCATCACATAGCATTGTACACTACGAAAAATATGTTACGATATCACTATAATGTGATGTACATTTCATACAAGAATGGATCGCCATATTGTATCATTAAGATCAGTATGTATAGGCCATATTACTAAATTACTGTGATGCAAGCAGACGTCCATGACAAATGATAATGATGTGTTATTATATAGCACTTACGCTTAAGCGCTTTATATAGAAACAACATACACCCAATATCACCCAACCTGTGTTGGCACTCATTTATCGACCTCATTAGGATAAAAGTCTGAGTTGAGGCGTTAAGAACAGGCTAGATCAGTGACTCTCCCCCTGAAGTGTGAATAAACCTTTAATGAGTCTAGCAATTATTGTATAGAATTCAGAAACGACACATTATTTGGAATTTAGGGTCAGTGCTGAAAGTGTTTTTTTTTTCCCCCAGAGGTCGCAAGGAGACCTCAGAGGTCGCACTTGCGACCTCTAGCGACCCCTAAAATGACGTCCCTGGACCAAATAAGGTGCTCAAGTGGATGTGCACGTTTTGTAAAATTTGACTGAGAACCCATCACTTCCTGGCGCCATTCCTATTTCATCCTTTTAATAGCCTGTATGACTTCATTCCCGGTAATCGGCGAGGCTCAGTTTTCAGCCACGTGCTGTGGAATACCCAGGAGAGGAAACCGGTCAAGCAGTGTGGCGAGCTGTGCATAGCGCATCCTTTCACTTCATGGAAAAAAAAACTATAAAACTTCTCAAGTGTTTTACAATTTTTACCTCTGCCTCTTAGTGGCGGGAAAAATCAGACTCATATTGATGAGGTATTTCTGCTCATAACTAGGAGATATTTACTGCATGTGGTATTCCCAAGAATACCTCATGCAAATAGTAACCTAGATTTTATAATTTTTCTGGCGATGTAAACAAATAGCACTTGAAATGTTACTTTTATTTTTGCTGCTGCCACAACATTGGTTTTGAGGCCGGGAGGTTCTTGCTGTATGCCGCAGAGGCACCGCAGTGAACCAATCACTAACTTGCACTGTCAGGACGGAATGGGATAGGTCAGGATAATCTCATAAGCGAGAAATACTGCACAATTGCATTAATGATGACTTTTAGATGAAAGCAAAAAATACAAGGAAAGGCATTAAAGGTTTGTGGTACTTTTAGAATCAAGGGCATTTATAAAGGTGGTACTAAACTGAGGAACGCCGTTGCAATCTGGAAGACTTCACGTGATGTTTTGTTTGGAAAGAAGTTGTAGCTGCTCTCATAATTGTTTTTCTTATTTGACATATCAGGAGGAATACCGAATCCTGTGGTAGAAATGTGTTGGTCATATAAAACAAATCTGCAGTAATGCTTAATGTGATGCTATGTAGCCAACATCTTAAAGTGCAATTTTCTTTCTTTCTCCTAGGTCCAATGTGACAGCAACGGTAAGTATTCTACTGCTCTGTGTGGATCAATGCTTTCCTATCCAATGCAGGTAATGTTTGCTGCCACCTGGTGGCAGATGAAGGATCTTCAATCGTCTTTTGCAAGGTATTTTCCAGTGAACTTAATACTTTGTGTTTCCAAAGGAAAAGAGGGAAAAGATGGCACTTGAAGTTCTCGGTTCGTATTATAAGCTAGCAGTAATTAACACATTTGAGATTAGCATGAAAATATGATGATTTTCTAGGCGCTCCTTTAATTTCCGTTTTGTAAAAGAAACTATAACCATCACCTAGACCCAGAGGCTTTGCTAGGTGGGGGTTGACGGTGGGGCTATAGCCCCGGGTCTTTTGGTTGTAGCTACCCCACCCCAAATCCCTCCAGTCCCGACATTAGCTTAGCCCCTGATCTTTTCCAGACCTAGCAACACCCCTGCCCCACTTTTGCTTGTTTCTGGTGAACGGATATCAGGATGTTTCTCCAGCCTCTAGGATAAAAGCTGGGAGCTCTGGCCCAACTAGGCAAGAAGGGCTCAGTAAGCCGCCCTTCGCTTACCTACAAACAATATACGGCAAGCAGGGGTGTTGCTAGGTCTGGAAAAGATGCGGGGCTGCGCTAATGTCTGGAGACCCCAGTGACACCTCTGATGGCAAGCTCTCCAGGGGGGTGTGGGTGGCACAAGATATAGAATTCTTTTCTTGTCTTTGTTTTTGTTTTATACCTTCTTCCCCTTCCCATACCGCACCACCCCCCCTTGATGCGCATTGAAACACGTTTTCACTTTGAAATAGTTGACAAGTGAAACATCTCTTTAAAACAACTCCAATAGTCTTCAGTTCACGTTTACTAGCAAGGTAAACTCGCAGCTTCCCTGATAGTGGTCCCATTTGTAGACCCCCCCCCTTTCCTCATGTCTTCCTTCCTGCCTGTTCTCCCAGACGCGTGTGCCTGGGCCTATGTGTTCATTGTGAGATTCTCCGACTGCCATTTGGTTGAATCCTGTAGGTCACACGGAATTTCTGTTTCTTTAATGGGACTGGCCCCCATACTCCCCTCCCTCACCCCACTCACCCTCATACGACAGGCCCACTAAACCCACACATATATGTATATGTATATATGAAACAGAGGTCGAAATAACTGCAGTCAAAATAAATACGTAGCACACATGGCCTACTTGTCCCTGTGGATGCTGTTACATTGCTACTGATCGACCATGATTTTTGCCTAGCAGAGTTGAGTCTGGATTGTTGCTGAGTTCCAATCTACTGGGCACATCTGGTGTCGATATGATTTGATATTGCATTTGTAATGCGCCTATACATAAGTGTTTCAAGGTGCGACGAGGCAAGGGAGGGGGAACAGAGGGAAAACAGACAGCGATCCTACTAGGCCAGGTGTCATTCAGATCACGCAAGTGCAGGGAAGGGGAGGGGGTAAGTGCAGCGGAGGTTGGGGGGGTGAGTGCGGTACATGGGATAATAGACTAAATAACAGTAGGTAAACTACGGCCAACAGGAGGCAAATGCAAGGGTAAGTGCAGACATTGGGTGTCAAGTGCTGGTAGAGGGACTGTAGGGGTACAGAAACAGTCCCCAAATGCGAGGGTTGCCAGGAAGGCAGTGCAGGTGTGCAACTGGTGTGGGAGGGACCTGGGCCCGAGATCAGAGGGTGCCAGGTAACCAGTGCAGTTTCGGTATCAGCCAGGAAGTCAGCGGGGGAGAGGAGGAGAGAAAGCAGAAACAAAGAGAAAGGTTTTGACGTGCTTCCGGAACCGGAGATGATTCTCCTCAAGTTTCAGGGAGGCAGGGAGGCTGTTCCAGAGGTAGGCCCCAGCGAAGAAAGAGATCTACCACCAATGTGTTGCTTGGAGAAGCGACTGGCCGTGAGGGAGTTGGAGGCGGTGGAGCGAAGAGCTTGAGAAGGAAGATATTTAGGAAAGTATGGGAGAGGAGGAGAGACAACCAGTTCATAGGCTACTAACACCTGGCTCTAAAAGCAGTCCAAAGAAATCAACTTTACTTTACTTTATTACATTTATATTGTGCAGCCATAGACCCATGGGTGTGAGGGCGCAGACAAGACAGATAAAAGACATGGAATAACCGGGAAATCCCTAAGTATCTCCAGAACAGGGAAGAAAAGGCACTAAAAGATTTGAAGCCTACTATTTAAAAAGGAAGTTTTTGAGACCTTTCTTGAAGTTACTCAGGGCTATGGAGCTTCTAAGCTGATCTTGCAGGGCGTTCCAGAGTGCCATCCTGGACTCCACTCCGTTAACCTTGGAGTAAGTAGACCCACCAGAATATCCAACTCATCCCACTAGGATGCAAATTCCATAACATTAAATGTCACAGACAAAAGAAACATGTCAAACACCAGCACCCTACCGGTGCAAACAGGCCTAATGTCACATGCTATTGATGGCACTGTTAGTATAACGGATCCAAACAAAATGACATTCAGTATCCATAACTTTCATTCTGCCATTAAACATGCCGCCAAAATCTCCCAGTGGGTGGAAGAATTTAAGGTCTCGATATTCTGTCTAAACAAAACATGGTTCACTGACAACTATTCTACTTCCGTCAGCACTATACTACCACATCAACACAAAACAACTGGTCAATAATCCCACCAGGAAAAAATGTGGAAGTGATGACTTCTTAGTCCATGCTAATCATAACATAATAGCCATTTTGGTCAGCTCAAGCCACTCTTTCTAAATACCTGTTGGTACATACTACATTAATCACACCACCACTCTCAATGTTCCTATAGCATACCACCCCAAAGAACCAACTCCCATTTTCTTGCATCCAATTCTGATAAACAACAACATATGCTATCCCCCCACCATAACAATGTTGCCAAACTATTTGATCATATTCCCATGAACATGTCAAATGTGGCATGTGCTCATACTACTCACAATTTGGAAGGCGAATCCTCAGGAAGGTAATGTGCATGGTTTATTGATTTCACAGTGAGAATGCTAGTATCTATACAGCCTGTTAGTAATATTAATGTCTCAACAATAAAATACAGATGCTGCTGTGAACATGGCCAGAACGTGTTTCAATTAATCTGAAGGGGAATAACACACATCAACACCTCCCCTGTCTTCTTTAGGGATAATTAATCACAGTTGGTGTTTTCTTCCTGATAAGAATCATGATTCTTCTTGACATGTAAACAGTCATTGCAATCTATTGTGTGCACATCCAACCTTGAAACACTTAACATGAACCTTCCTTATGTTCTTAGCTAGCTGAGATATGTCACATGACTATGATCATGCCAATGCCAAAGAAATGGGTATGCTGGGCTATATCATTCTGTGGCTGGTGATGATGGTGAACCTTGGATTCTACTGATCACCCGCCACCGAGATGGCCATGTATGGAACATTATCTACACATTAAAACTGCCCCATAGTAGCACTATACACAATCTCCCTCCCCAGGAAAGATCACCAATTCCTCCTGAATCAACAGGAGGGTCTGCCGCAAATTTTGAGCAACCAGAGGGCGAACTGCAGATTAAAAATGTATTCCAGACCCTAAATTGTTGCAGCAAACTTCTGATTACTTCTATACAGCCTAGAGAAAGACATACCAAGAACCCTCAATGGTATTGTGCAAGCCAGATCCAAACCCAGGACTCCTCTCATTAGACAGGCTGCTAGATGATTGGATGAACAACTATCAATCATGAAAAATGTGGGAGAAACATTGAAAGCAAAAGGAGCAAGACAAAGCTGTATGAGGACAAACTAAGATGCAAAACCCTCAACCAAGTAGACCACCTCCTCATCATCATCCTCAAAATGGAAAGAAAAATGTTCTTCCAGAACTGCATCACACCAGCACAACATACATCAGTGTAAGTCTTTAAAATATACCCCGGGTGAGGAACCCACTTCAATGAAACACCAATCTGCTTCCCTCCGAAGATATGGTGGAATTTACCCTCAGCTTTCCAGCACAGGGTGAAGAGAATGCAATGCAGTGTTAAACTTCAAACAGGATGTAAGCTACCATCCACACCTGACAAAACAGATCTATCAATTCCTTAATTTTGATACCATCACTAATGAGGACATTTTCAACTTTTTAAGGATACTTAAGGGATCAGCAGAACAATACTACTCTTATCCTGCATCCCTGATTGAGGAATCACTGCACAAAGAATCAAGGACATTTGTGTGATTCTTTAGCAAGCAGAAACATCCCTAAAAACAGCAAAATTCCCATGATCACGCCACTCCTTAAAATAACAAATTCTACTCCCACCATTGCCGATAACTATACCTAATATTAAACATTACATTTATGGGCAAAATAATCAAATACATCATGACCTTCCAACTCATGACATGACAGGAGGCGATAACTTGTTGTGGAAGAACTAATCAAGACAAAGGGCCTGATTTACAAAAAGAATTTCAACAGGGCTTTCACATGTTAAAACATCTTTGTAAATCAGGCCCTAAATCTGCATTCTGATACCAAAATCTACTTCCCCTAAATATGAGAGAGAATCCTGGAATCCCTTGATAAGAACATCCCATTCTCAATCATCCTCGTTGATTTCTCAGCAGCATACAGTCAACCAACTGCAGCTTTTCAAAGACTACACAACATCATGGTTGTTTTCACTGTCCATTTTAAGTAGGTTGCTGACTATCTACGAGAGTGTTCCTTGCAGGATAAAATTGATGGATCCACTTCACCAATGAATCCATTAATTTGTGGAGTGTCTCAAGGCTCCACCATCTCTCCAAGGTTTTTCAACTCATATTTAAGTCCAATGGCTGACCTGATTGAATCCTTCAGAATCACTTCTCAAAAGTATCCTGACAATTCTTCAATCCTTCTGAAGATCGCTCCCAAACATACAGAAAATTACATCATCCCCACCTTTTGCAAAGACTAGAAGACTGAACAACAGAATGATTTCTTCATAGATACCTCCAAAACGAAAATAACATATACTCCTTATCCTCTGCAGTCCCACTGCAGTCCTTGTTCCATCTTTTGAACTTTCTAATTCTCTTCGTCTTAAAATCCACCCCAAAACACCCTTTGTAGGCCAATCTATAGATTTTAAATTTAGTTTTAAAATTAGTTTCTTTTTCAACAGCTATCTGACTTACCCTGAATGTCTGCTAAACCGGGCAACTGCATAACTTTTTCCAAACTTTAGTAATGTGTCATTTGAGCTATGTCTGCTTTGTAGAAATATTCACTTACCTTAAGCCAAAAGACCATCACTTGTAAAAATAAAAGTCTTTAATCCAAACCAAAATTCGATCTGGCCAACTCTGTTTGAAAAATTAACATTCCTGGTACTTATTTTTAATTATTCAAAGTAAAACACACCTTTAAATGTACACACATTTAATTAAATAATTTTGGTAACAAAATCTCCAAGTTGCTAATTCATCAACTAAAACGTATATGGTAGAATCTGGTCATCTTAGATTGTTCACAAAAGACACACTGCTGCTGTAATGACTATGTTGTGACCAATCCCTCCTGAGATGAGATAAATGAATGGGTTGATGCTTAAAGTAGACCATCGCTCATGTACCCAGGTTCATGTTGGTGGGCGGGTGTTTTGTTACATTGCCCCTTAGTTTATGGACTTTGAGTGAAGGAAAGCTAGCAGATAGTTGCAGAAAATGTGCATGATGTGAGATGTATGTGGGAGCACTAATTTACCGCTTCTAATAAAAGCTGCATGAGTTCTATACATGTATTTATGCAGTAGATATTATGCTATCCTGGTAAGGATTGTTAACTCTGGCAATTAACTTTTGGTATCCTGATTGTTGAATTTGCATGCCAATTTGTTTGTTGGCATTCATAATTGAGGCAAAACAGCCTTTTACCCTTTTTTTCTGGGCAGCACTGGCCTTCCAAATCTGTGCTTTTGTCTATAATTATGCGTGCATACGCTGTTTTGTGGAATTAATATCAAAAGTGATGGGATCATGTGAGTGTCAGGGGTGTTATATACATGAAAGAGAGTATGTTACCTAAGCAGTAGATTGAAGTCAATAAGTACTACTATGTATTGTAATGGAATCTCAGGGTGTGAATGGTGACGCTGGTTAAATCTTATTGGCAGGTGGCTTTCCTGGCCCAACAATTTTTATTTATTAAATACAGATATTTTTTATGAACCTGGCACCCTCAATTGAACAATATTGATTACCTACAAACTCCCTCCATTTTGTGACAAAAAACATGCAGGGCTGCACTGAAGGTCTATTTTCTAATAAATAGAAATAAGTAAATTAATTTAAACATAAACACATTATAATTGATGAAATTCCAACTTCAATGGTGGCTGTGATGAAGATGTAGCCATACACTGCCATTTAAATGGTCAAAACAGGCATTAACTTAAAAGTGAAATTTTAAAGCACGCACAATACCATATGTGGATTTGACTTGTCCTGAGCGTGTATTCACCATGCAATGAACAGTGTATTAGAGCTCACTGAAATTGTAATTTCATAGGAAACCAAATTAAATTGGACAACCAGGCAGAGAGATAGCACAGTGAGTACAACGCAACCCGCAGCAAGACCCCCACAACCACATCCCATAAGGTCCATGGATTGAATGCACGCACAGGACAATTTTAAGGCCATACACCCCCGGAACCAAGAGGCCAAAGGGGCACATCGGTGAATCAAAGGCACACGGAAGGGCCTCCCCACAAAAGGAGATATGGAACAGTCTATATCTCAAACCACCATATACCCTTAACCAGCATCCACTACTGGCCCACCATCACCAAACACTTGCTGTATTTGCTTTATCTCCTCTAATTTACTAGCACATGAACATGGCATCGCTAAGGAGGGTGACACTTACCATGGCCTCCATCCTCCCTCTATTCCACAACATATCTCCCTCAAACGTCCCACTTAGCACTTGGGATAAAACCCACCCTCCCATACCGTCCAGAGACCCGCACCACCCTTATCCTATCCTATCACCTATAGAATGGATAGTCAAATTTGCCACTCCTCCACACCCTCATCCCCATGCCCCACTTACTTGAGAAATACCAAATTTGTCTCCCGCCTGAACACAACACAACATCAAAGGTCTTGAACTTGCATGCCCGTGCCACTGAGAAATACTAGACTAAGCTCCCGCACCAGTCTCAAGCACACACCCCTGAGTAGTCTAACCCGACACACAAGGGACTGCAAATCACCACTCCATATTCCACTAGCAACCCTCACTGCCAACTCTAATGACCATAGCACCCCTTTATCATGTGAGCACCCGCTAGGGGACACAGGGGCCCCTGCCACAACCACTATCAAAGGTGCCCTCATTAACACATGGTCGCTAGCAGCCCATGCTCTTGATATTGCAGACATGATTACCTCAAATGACTTAGACCTCCTCGCAGTACAGAAACTTGGTTACACGCTGATGCCGGACCATCTATCTCCATGGCCGTCCCAGAGAACTACTCTAATATCAGAGCAGACAGAATACCGGGGATAGGTGGAGGGGTAGCTGTCATCGCTAAATCTAACCTGAACATCCGAGAAGTCACCAAACTAGACATACCCTCTGCTGAACTTCTATCCTTTAAACTCCCATTGTCCAGCTCCAGTACTATACTTGCTCACCTTGTATACAGACCACCAGGCACAATCACCTCTTTAGAGGAGGACATCTCCCACATATTGAACCCAGTTCCCAAATGATATTATTGGGCGACTTCAACCTCAGCCTTCAGGACCCTAATGATTCAAACGCTTCCCTGATTAATGACACTATCACACAATTAGGCCTGAAACAACGTATTAACAAGCCCACGCATGCTAAAGGCAGAACTTTAGATTGGCTGGGTGATGTCAACTGCGACATCTCGGTGACTGACATTACCCCTTGCGCTTGGTCAGACCATCATCTAATCAGCTTCACTATACCCATAACTACACAAAAAAGCCTACCACATACCATATCACTACAATCTCTAGCTAGGAAAAAACGCAACATCTCTATTGAGAATCTCAGACCATTACTGCACCCAGTCACCTCTGCTGCTCCTACCGCCCCTAACTTCAATCCCACATCCCTAGTCAAACTCTACAATGACACACTGGAACTAGCCTTGAATGAAATAGCACCTTCAAAACTAAGAAAAATTAAACCAACGGCACATATGAGCAAATGGTTCTCAGCAGAACTAAAAGCACTTCGGATTCTCAAAAGGACAGCTGAATCCATCTGGAAGAAAGCCCCCTCTATCACCACAAAAGAAAAATTCTCCCTGACAGCAGCTACATACGAAAACTGCTATTACGAATGCAAAACAAGAGATTTTTAATGCCAAAATACACAACGTCAAATCCGGCACAAAAGAGTTATTCTCCATTCTACGAGAACTGGAATCACCTGTGCCCCCAACCGATGATTGCATCAAGGACAAAACCTGGTGCAACAACATCCAACAAGCACTCTCAAATAAAATAGCTCTCCTGCAAGCTAAGATTGAGTCTAAAAAAGCTAACCTTGTGTCCAAAGTCCATGCAAGTGACACTCCCAGCTCACCCCACCCCGACTGCCCTCCTTCCGTTTCTCACCAGTCACAGAGAACAAAGTAATCAATATAATTGCCAGCCTAAAACCATCCAACTGTCTAGGAGACCTATGTCGGCATCAATTATCAAGGATGGGGACAAAGATCTAGCCCCTTTTATCACCTCCCTGATCAACTCATCGTTTAAAAAATCTGTAGTCCCACACAACCTCAAAGAGACCTGGGTTCTACCCTTACTCAAAAAACCAAACCTCGACCCTAACACATCCACGAACTACAGGCCCATCACGACTGTCCCCTTTCTCCTAAAAATAATAGACAGAGTAGCTTACCTCCAAATTCAACAACATTTGGAAGACAACAACCTTATTGGTCTGCGACAATCTGGCTTTAGACCCAGGCATGGGACTGAAACAGCCCTCCTGGATATACAAATCCAAATGGATGAAGCCAAAGACAAGGCAATATGGCCATTCTGCTCTTGTTAGATTTGTGTGCAGCCTTCGACCTAGTTGACCACCAAATACTTACCAAACACCTCTCTATAGCTGCTGCATTCTCACAGGATGCCACCAATTGGATCTGGTCCTTCCTATCGGACAGAACAACCAGGGTTTTCGCCCTTTCTGGCAGCGCCGCGGCGGACCCTGTACCGATCCCATGTGGAGTCCCCCTAAGTTTGTGCATGTCTCCCACACTTTACAATATCTTCACCAAGCTCCTTTTCGACCGCCTTGATGACTTAGGAGTCACATATACAAACTATGCTAACGACACCTAGGTCCTCATTGCGCTCACTGGGAGCTATGAGGAAGATGTTGCTAAACTAAATGAGAACTACCTTGAAATCCAAGCATGGATGGCCACTCATAGCCTCTGCTTAAACAACAACAAGACGGAACTGCTGATAGTTGGTTCACAGGCCCGTCTCAATAAACTTGACCCCAGATACCAATTCTTCGTCATCGATGGAAACATTATAAAAGTATCTAAAGAAGTCAAAACACTGGTTGTGTACCTTGACTCACCTCTGTGCCTCAAAAAACAAATTAATGCCACCATCTCATCCCCAGCCTACACCAATAAACGTATCAATGCCTGTAAACCCTTCTTATCTACCAACAGCCGCCTCACACTGGCCAAGGCTCTCATATTGTCCAAGCTGGACTACTGTAACACACTCTCCTTAGGCTCCACGAACCACAATTTGAACAGACTACAGATACTCCAAAACAACGCCCATAGATGTGCCCTTAACCTCCCACGCAAGGCCCACATCTCTGCCAGGAAGGAATTCCACTGGCTCCCTATCTGTGAGAGAATTAAACTACGAGCACTTGTTATTACCCACAAATGCCTCTACCTGACAGCCCCTCGCTACTTGTCTGCCAAATTTACTTGACAGAACTCTTCCAGACCAACCAAATCCCCATACCTACACCAGCTCATCGTCCCATACTTCAACCTGAAAACAGCAGGGGGAGCTAGCTTTCCTGTGCTAGCAGCCAAATCTTGGAATGCCCTACCTATGACAATCAGAGCTGACACATCATTTTTGTCGTTCCTAGATAAGGTAAAGGAACTACTCACAACCCAGCAATAGACTGTTAACTGCACTTAGCCAAATTCTGCGCCTTGTGCTCTCTATATTTAAAGTCTCCATGATCTAAGATATGGCACCACTTAGGCTACATGTACCCTTGTTGCCAATATATGCTTCTTTACCGACCTTTCTGTAACCTGGTACCTTACACCAACTATTGTTCTGTACCATTCTATGTTATACCCTGTATGTGCAACTATATGTAGCACTGCTGCAACTAAGACAATGCGCCGACTTACCCTAAGGTTTGGCTGTGCTATACAAATAAACAAACTTAACTAAACTAAACTAAACAGGGATAAAGTGGTGAGCCTGTGGCAAACCCACGGCCATCAAGTATGGGATTATGAACAGAAGTGGCACGACACAAAGACAACAGTGGGAAGCGCACACCACAAGCATTGATGTCCAAGTCTAGAGCCAAGACCCCAGCGCAGCCCCCTCCTCGAAGAAAGCAAAATCGAAATCTAAGACAGCTTTGGAGTGCACAGGACCCGACCGATACAAACAAAGGGGAGACAGGAACAGTCCCACACAAGCCCCCCCTGCAAACTATGGAAGACAACGCGATGACAAAAACGAAAATGCAGAGCTGCTTCAAAGATCTACAAAATCAGATCCTCCTCTCCATCCAAGAGCAATTTCAAACACTGAGAAACGACATGAAGCAGTCCCTCCAAGAGGTCAAAGTGGATATTGCTAAGCTAGAAGAGAGAACGGACACGCTAGAGAGAGTAGTGCAGCAGGTGGAAGAAGACACGCTAAAATCAGACGAACTGCTAGAACAACTTGCATGCAACTCCAACAATCTAGAGCTCCGGTGTGAGGATTTGGAAAATAGGTCGAGAAGATCAGACATCAGGATCAATAACCTGCCCGAGTGGGTAGAAGACAAAGACCTACAGGGAACGATTGTGCAACTTTTCACAGAAATTCTAGCAGAATACACTGAACTCCAAATAAAAATAGACAGATTACACCGGGCAGGCCCCAAGAGATCAGCAGAACCGGGACAAGGCCAAGGGATGTCTTGGCGGCCATAACTTCTCACGCTCAAAAAGGACAAATACTGCGCAAGGCGAGATATGCAACCCTGATGCGAGTAAACGGCCAAGAAGTCCAACTATATCAGGATCTAGCCCAATCTACCCTCCTGAAGAGACGGAAAATACGGCTGGTGGTTCAACACTTAACGGCAAACCAAGTGAGGTACAAGTGGACTTTCCCATTAAGTCTCCTGTTCACATGGGAAGGGACCCAACATAGGATAACAACATGCGAGGAACGGGAGCACATCCTGTGACTGCAAAATGGAGATGAATCAACTCATGACCGGCAGCATAGGAAAACAAGAGCCCCAAAAAGCCGGGGGATTGGAAAACGGTGACGAAGCAACAGATGAAATACACCGGAACAAGGAAATACAAGAGACACAAATAAAGAAAGATCGTACAATAAGGAGATCGAAAGTACAGATTAAGGGCAAGGACTCGGCTAGAATAACAAAACACAGGCCCTGGGAGGTCGAAGGAAGGCTTGTTTGGAACCTACAGTGGGGTTTAGGATCTCCTGCAACAAGGGACTGAGGTGGATAGGAGGTCAGGCGCTAAGGATGACCCGTCTGGGCGCACATAGGAACCTACCCCCCTCAGGGGAATGGGACATCGGGACAGGGAGGGGGGTGGCAGGAGGGAATGGATGGCAGAGAAATCACCAAAAACTAGATCATGGAACTCCAAGGGAGCGGCAAGGGGAAAGGACTATTGTTATGTGGAACAATGGATAAGAAAATTACGAACCAGATAAGGATTTTGTCGCACAATGTCAGGGGGATGAACAACACTCTGACAAAAAGGAAACAACTAGAATGGCAAGCATGGAAAATGAAGGCGGATATCGAGAAACACTTATAAAGAAGGGAGACAAATCACAGATAAGGATAAGGGGATTCTTACATATATACCAGGCTAATGCAGAGGGGAAAAGAGCAGGTGTTCTCATAGCAATAGAAGACAAGCTCAAGCTGAAGTGCAGATGACAAGACCGACAAGGAGGGGAGATACCTCTTCATGAATATGACGTTAGGAAGGCAGGCAGATCACCCTGGCATCTATTTACGCCCCAACACAGGACAGGAAAGATTTCTTAAAGGAACTCTAGGGGCTTTGGAAGAGTTCGCCACAGGAGCAATCATCATGGGGGGGCAACTCAAGATAGCATGCAACCTCACATTGGACAGAAGCTCAAAAACACGAACTGAAGCAGGTGCCCCCACGACAGTACTCAAGAAAGCCTTTGAAGCGCTGAACATCCACAACCGTGGCGGTCAAAGAAACGAGAAGCACAGGGATACACGCACTACTCCCACATTTATAACAAACAATCCAGAATTGACTGTATGTGAGCCTCGGCAGGAATAGTGAGTAAGGTGTCGGAAACAGAAATTGGTCCAATATCACTCTCGGACCATGCCCCAACAGAATCCACCTTCAACATTCTGAATCCTAAAGGAGGGGTCTGGACCTGGAGGTTCCCAACGGACGTACTACAAGATATTACGATAGTGGAAACGATAAAGGAGAAGATAGACCTCTACTTTGCTGAAAATGACTCAGGCACAACCCCCTAAGGAATAATTTGGGATGCATTCAAGGCGGTACTGCGGGGTGAGCTAATAGCACTGAAAAGCTGAAGAGACAAGCAACGCGCAAAATGGGAAGAAGAACTGGAGAGAACGCTAGCAGAAGTGCGAAAAGAACTCTTCAACAACTCCAACAGGAAGGCGAAACTAGCCATGAAACATATTCAAGGCCAATTGGGGATGCTTCAAACCAGGAAAGCAGAATTGGCCCTTCTGCAAACCAGACAAATGTACTATGTCAGCACCAACAAAGCCGACAAACTCCAGGCGCGGCAACTCCGTGACAAGGGTCAAAGGGCGACAATAATGAAAGTGAAAGACCAGCAAGGGAACATACAGATGACCAATGAAGAGATGGGGGAAATAATGAAGACATACTACCAGACCCTATACCAATCAGACAATCTGCAAGCAGACAAATATATTCTGGAGAGGACAAACAGCCAGAAGAAGCAATCCAGGCTATCAGCAGGCTACCGAAAGCGCCAGGCCCGACGGCTACACAGATTCCTTCTATAAAAAATTCTAGAAAATCCTGACCCCGAGACTGACCAAGCTATACAATAGCTTTAAGACACAGGGTAGCATAACCCCTCAATGAATGAGGCAAAGCTGGTGAACTTTCCCAAGCCAGGAAAGGACCCGATACTACCGGGATCGTACCGACCAATCGCCCCAATTAACCTGGATGGCAACTCTATGATATGATATGATATGATATGATATGGCATTTGTAACGCGCCTATACACAAGTGTTTCAAGGCGCGAAAGATACAAAGATATTGGTAGAAAGGCTCTCCGGACTCCTACCAACACTTGTGGCTCCCGATCAAGCAGGATTTATTCCAAGGAGGCAAACAGCGGACAATACGCAAGGGGAAGTCATCTCATTGAAAAAGCAGAAAACACACACACCCCGGCGATCCTGGTATGATTGGACGCAGAGAAAGCGTTTGACAGGGTCGAATGGACTCACATTTTTCACACTATGGAACGCATGGGCTTCGGACACTCATACATGCAGATGATCAAGGACAACTACAAAACGCCCACAATGAGGGTATCACTAAACGGCCTCTTATCACCCCAAATCGCTCTTACCAGAAGTACAAAGCAGGGATGCCCCCTTTCAACCCTCCTCTACGCATTATTTCTGGAATCATTGCTGATAAGAATACGAACACTACAACAGATCAAAGGCATTCAAATTGGAGGAGAAGAGCATAAAACAATGTCCTTCGTCGACGACATGCTAGTGGCCATGGCAGATCCGGACCGGTCCCTACCGGCCCTCCTGGAGGAGATAGACCGCTTCTGGACCGTCTGCGGATGAAAATTACCAGGAACAAGTCGGAGATTCTAAATCTGACAACGGACCTGGACAGAATCTCAAATCTGGCCCACACGACCCAGTTGAAAAATGCAAAAAGCAATATAACATATCTGGGGATGAAATTAAAACCATCAGTAAAACAACTATACGCAGCTAACTTCCCAAATCTGCTAATCAGGCTAAAAGCCGATCTAACTAAATGGTCCACTCTCAACATCACGTGGCGTGGCACGTGAGCCTACTAACAACAAGAACCCAGAAAGCACATATGTCACCCGAGGCAGGGGGCGAGATGGGAGGGGAGGGAGGACAAGTTGCGATTATCCCTGAAATTGTGCTTGGCAGTGTGATCAAATCCCAATCTGAAATTAACACTTTTGATTCTCAAGAATGTGATATTACACAAAGTTAAAAACGTCTACCATGGATTCAATATATACAGTCATTATCCCAGATGGGACGCACACTCCTTTATTTAGGAAGGAGCAACATTAGATTGAAAGACAGAATCATTTTTGTCAGAATGTACCATTTTGAAGAGTAAATGTGAAAATACAAAATACGAATTTGGGCATGCTCAATATTTGATGAGTAGGAAAACATCTGAAGTTAGGAGGAGGATGACAATTGTTAGGTTGGGTTAGTTAGAGACACAATCTAACAGAGCCAGTTGGTTTCAAATGTACAGTCTTGCACCTGTTTGCCTTTGCAATGAAAAGACCTTAGATACTTGCAGTCATTAATGTTTTATTTTATACTATTTTTAAAGAATTATTGTATCAAATTTTCATTCCTACCTTGAGTAGTTAAAAAAAAATATTACATTACGATTTGAGACACATCGTTAAAAAGAGGCGAGATTAACAGTATGTGCAGCACAATTCTAAAGCATAGTGAAAATTAGTTAGATGACAGGTTACCCGCTACATAATATCATGCATAATAAAGGCATAAAGATTACATATCACCATCAACTTTGTCGTACATCAAGTGGATGCATGCTTAATAATCATGAAGTATATAATCCCCTCTTACCGCAATTAAAGAGCAAAGCAATATAACTATGGAACAAGAGAATGAGACAAAAATGATGATCGATAAATGTATGTAAAGTTATACTTGTGACAATCATTCATTTGAACAGAATGTGTCTACTTTTTTAATAGGGTTGTTCATATTCATTATGCATGCATACAACAGCCCCAACTTTTTTTTTAAAGAAAAATAATGCAACTCCTCATATCTCAAAAAAGAATGCATATCTATTAATGAAAAAGGAAAATTAAGCAATATATCATATAAGTGAAACCGTTCTTAGATAGGTTGGTCTAGACATCTCTGAATTCTCAGTTCAATATATGAATGAACTGAGAATATGCTATGAATAGCGCCCATATAGCCAAACAAGTCGAGTCAGACATGTATTGCGGATCACTGGTCCTAATTTTCCATCGTTATTTTTTTTTAATTTTTTTTTATTATTTATTGTGATATTAAACTAACATAGTTTTTTTACACAATTACAGTCATATAAAAAATATATTTTCCAAAATGTTCTTATCTTCACAGCTTCACTACCGATAACAGACAAGAAAGAAGACATATTAATATTAAGTAAAACCTATCTGTTGTAGAACTCTAACTACATTTATGGTCAGGGCCGTTTCATGGCCCGAAGTCATTCGTACCCAAAACTCATCAGATATCAGCCAGTCACTTGAGCAAACAAAATGTTCCAGATATTTCTTTCGGGCAGCCCATGTGCCTTCACAGAATGTTAACAAATGCTCCAGTGACTGATTTTGGGGATTTTGACATTGTGGGCATAGGTGCCTACTTCTTTCACCCTGGCCCCAACGAGCTAGAACCTCTCCTATGTGGATCACCCCCAATCGAAGTCTGAGAAAGATTTGCCTCCCTATTGTATCCGGGAACTTCATCAAGTAATTTGCTACAGCATTAAGTTTCTTATCCGTCAGTGAGAGCGAGGGTGCCACGATTGAGGATCGTGTGTGGCCAATTGACTTTATCCAATCGCATGATAAAAGTTCCTTCTTAATCTTCATGGGGTTTGTAATTAAAGTATCTATCCCACTATTACATCTAATAAGGATTCCTTGAGAAACAAATTTTTGAGGCCTGTAAAATCCCTGCCGATTCTCGGCTCAAATGGACTTGAAGATCTTCGTATAGTGTGTTTCGTCTAGGATTTATTATCAGATTGTAGAGTGATAAGAGCTTCCAATCGGCAAGTGCCCCCAGTGAAGACAGACCTAGCTCTTTGGAACTATTGGACTAACACTCTACCCATTGAAAAATGCAAAGGGTATTTGTGATTCTGTCCACGGTTTCCCAGTAGAATTACAAAAGGCTCTTTGTGGATATTGAATAATGTAATATCCTTTATTATGTGAAGAATTTGCTCCCAAAATAGTTGGATGGTTTTGGGCATTCCCACCATATATAGATGAAAGTAGCTCTCTGAGATGAATCCGATAACATAGAATAACATGAATCTGAGTGAATTTGGAAGATATTCCTACATCTATGTAACAGTTTAAGACGATTTTAAAACCATTCTCATATAAGTGACTTCTGGAAACCAAGATTATTGCCCTCAACCAAATATGTTGCACTGATCTCGCATTACTTCCTTTATAGGTAGATTTTCCAATGTTTTTGTGATGTAAGTGATTGTGTTAAGGCCCCGTTATCATGAGCCTTATATCAATTAGACAACACTTTGTGCATTTGATGTGCCTCAAAGATGGCTAACATAGGGAAATGTTCTCTTCAAGCCCATTTGCTTATTTTAGGGTTAGACATCTAACATCGAAGTTGAACAAATCGATACCTTTCTTTTTCACAAATAATGAATTTGATTTTGCATGCATGAAATCGAGGGGCAAACAATAATTAAATTATTTGCCAATATACTTTAAACTACCCCATTGCTATTTTGTAAATGAAGTTGGTTCTTATCCTGCAGAAAATTCCAGGTCAGCCTTGGATACAAGTAATCTAATAATCAATTTAAATTTAAATATGACCCGAATGTAACTCAACACGTTCATAGCTCTGACGCATGATGTGGTCTGATCCACTCTTTAGAAAACCACCCCAATAAATAAATGAATGCATACATACACACACGCATACATAAATCACTAAGACATTTGATAGGATACAGAGGCTTCCTGTTGAAGACTGTCCCCTTTCCACCTGCAGGGCACATAGTACAATATTCTCTTCTGCACATTCCACATTCCCAGTATGTAGCGTTAGAGATTCATGCTGATGCGGATGATGCATTGGAGTTAAAGTTAATTTGAACACTTATTTTCATAAACATACATTCTCTCTCCTGCGTGACATAAAACCACTTACTTGCACCATTACATTGATATTGCTCAGAATATCAGTAGCATCTAGCATATAGATGAAATATTCATATACATTTCTCAAGAATGTTTAGTCTTATGCCTGTTTTGTCTTGTTAAGAGATATTGGGCCTCATTATGAGCATAGCGGTAGCCGTGCCGGTAAATACCGGCCACGGCTGCCGCCAGAGTTATGAATTACCAGCACCTGGCAATGGGTAATTACCGGGGCATTCCAGTCTTGGCAGACCCGGTAATTGCCCATTGCTGTGTGCTGGGAGATTTTACTCCCCATTCCAATTTGAGTCCCATTGGAATCAATGGGAATGGAGAGGTCCGATGCACCGGCACCATTCGTGAATGGTGCCGGTGCATCCGTCGAGTTCTGCGTGCGGGTGCCTTTCCGCCCACCAGGTCAGACTGTACTGGTACCGTTGTTACCGGACCGGCAACCTCGTAATGAGGCCCAATCCCCTGCAAATGATCTTCAGAAAAGTCCTACTACTGGTCAGTGATGGATATCTCAGGGCTGCCTTTTGAATCTCTCCTCTTTATCTTGCAGGAACCGGAGACTGCAACTCAGTAACAACAAGTACAACATCTACTGGTGTAACTATAACATCATCGAATGGTTATTCAATAAGCAGCATCACCTATGCAAATGGAACACTTGCATCCATGAAAAACCTGTCAAGTTCATCCATCACAAATCTGCAGCCTTTTACAAAATACATTCTAAACATTACAAATGGCAATGAAACCTGCAGCAAAATCATTACCACAAGTAAGTAACTTTTATCATTTGTTTTTGACTTATTTTATTTTTATGTTATTGTTTAAAGAGCAGACCTAGCTCGACAGCAGTGGGCGCTGTGAGAGTGTGGGTAGCCAGCATTAGGGCTGTCATCTTTTAACAGTAGCACAGTACTGCGAGGTCTGTGCATCGGTATGTTCGTCCTTTGAAATTAGTCCTTGGTCAGGTGTTGTTGAAAGAGTCATGTTTTGGTGTATGGCTATTTTTGGATCTTTGAGGAGAGGGCCCAGAGGCTCCATGTACAGGTTAACAAGGATTGGTGAGAGGATGGAGCTTTGGGGGTCTCCTCAGGAGACCTGGTGTCCGTTCTAACGCAACAAGTTCATTTGGACAGCCTAATGTCTGCCTGAGAGGTAGGAGGTAAACCAATTCAGGACAGCGTCAGGGAATCACATCCTATCAGCAAGGAAGGAGAGAAGGATGCAGTGGTCGAAGGTGTCAAATAGAGCTGAGACGTCAAGGAGAACGAGGAGGCATGAGTCGCCCTTATCCATGATTTGGAGGGAATCATCCACCACCTGGATGGTGGGTGTATCGATGCTACACTTGGGGCAGAACCTTGACTGATGGTCACCTAGGAAGCAGAGTGGTTCGATTCTGACAAGTAGTTGTGTAGCAACTACTTTTGTGCCAATAAATGGGAGGTTCATAATGGGCCGGTAGTTGGTGAGTTTGTCTGGATCTAGGGTTGTTTTTTCAAAAGAGGTCATATGAGACCACTCTTGCGTGTGACCTTGAATTACCCTTCTGTGAGGAAGCCATTGATGATGCTGAGGAGCGTGTTGAGCACCAGGCCCTTAAATTGTTTAATAAAGGAGACTGGGATTATAATGTCAGAGTAAGAAGTAGGTTTGAGACTAACAACCAATACAGAACTGTCTCCCAGCTAACTCCCTTTATGTGTGGAAGAAGACAATGGCTAGCCACACTTGATCCACCACACAAGGATGTCCCCATGGTATGCATGAAACTATCCAATAGTGTTCTCAGGTCAAAGTATGGTGCAGTGAGGACCAGGAGGATGCTATAGTGTGTCCTGGCATGAGAAATAGGGCGATAACGCTTCAACTACTGCTGTCCCACCTACATTACTCGA
Organism: Ambystoma mexicanum; assembly: GCA_002915635.3. Classification (NCBI taxonomy): domain Eukaryota; kingdom Metazoa; phylum Chordata; class Amphibia; order Caudata; family Ambystomatidae; genus Ambystoma; species Ambystoma mexicanum. Next base: position 139,140,028 of record CM030325.1, read on the forward strand.
TAACTGCACTGATGATGTGGCCTCGAGATCCCCTGGGCTGTTTTGGCACACAGGAGCTAAATACAGGCTTCATAGTGAATAACAAGTCCATAATTGAAATCCCTTCCATAGACAGACAATATCAAAATGAAAAGGTTATGACTGGTAACATTTCTCATTGGGTGAGGATCTTCCCAGCGACTTGCAGGTCAATGGTATAAAAACCCAGCAGGCTTTTTCTGCCTTTAATTTTTCTGAGGTTGATAAAATAAGTACTAATAATGTGGGTAGTAATAACACCTGCTGTTTGAGTAAATTCAGTTTGTGATGTTGTGAGTCATAAATATAGATTATTTACTGAGCAGAATAGAACAGCAAGAGAAGGTGGATCTTCTCTGTCATGGTTCTGCCCTGGCATAACCTTACTGAGCTCAAGTCTCCACATCTTGACACCCATCCACCCGCTAGGCTTGAAAGGCTACAAAGGCAACAAAACAGCAAAATGCAAACTAGTAAAATGTAACAATGTTAAAGGCTCAGCCAAAGCTGGACATGAAAACAGTACACCTCTATCAGCTAATTACAACTAAGAGGTTGGGGTTGGCATAATTCAAATTCCACTGAGGTTCCAAAAGATCAACTACTGATAGGGCTGTATAATGTATTTATTTATATATTTACTTATTATCTGTATAGTTCCAAAGAACAGGCCCAGAGGCATTCGGGTGCTCACAAACATAAATAACAACACAAAACAGAAAAATAGCAAAAAATAAAAATAGAAACACGAGAGCAAGACCACCTATCCACTTGAGACCAAAATAACCCACAAGGCCAATGCTAAATAAGACTATTAATTAGGTGAAAAGATGAGTCTTCAGGGCTCTCTTTGAAAGGTTCCAGAAGACGGCAATCCTGCAACTTGGGTGTCATAGCGTTCCAGAGGTTAGGAGCGGCATAATCTAAGGTACACTGCCCACCCGATACCCAATTCTTTCTCTGCACTATCAGCAAGTTGTTGAAATTAGTTCTCAGAGTTCTCCGTACAGGTAACCAAGAGGTTCTTTTGGGTAGATAGCTGGGACTGGTACCAATAGGCACTTGTGCGTCAAGGTAAGAAGGCGGAAGATTATCTGGGCTTCCACAGGTAACCAATTTTCATGATCTAATCTTTTGATTCCCTAACAATGGAGGGCAGAAATCGGTAGAAAATGATCAAGCCTCTAAGTATTTCATCCTGCATCCTAATTTTGAAAACTAAGCAGTTTCTCTAGTTAAAATATTTCTACACACTTACACTACAAGGACATCCTATATCATTTTATGGGGAATCTATGCTTTCACACATGCCTTTACTTGCTGGTAGGTATTGACTTCAAACTAGCATCTGAAAACCAATTGGACAGAATCCTAGCTGGTCGGACATGGGGCAACCAGAAGCAGAAAGACACGACAGGCACTTGTGAAGCAGCTAGGTCTTGTGCACTCATGAAAACTAGCACACCCATCGGGAGAGAGTATGCTATCCACTGCACTGCACCTGACAGCTCAGCCCATATCAATTACCTTTTCCTATGAAGGACTTGAAAGGATGGCATAACCAAAGTAGATATTGCCAATATTCAAATATCCAGCCACACCCTGATGCCGACATTACTAAAGTGAATATATTCAATGTTAATCTTTCCGACCACACTCTGGTCTAGGTCACAATTTAAGTGGATCTGATAAAGTTTAGACCAACTAGGACTTAACACGGCTCTCTTCCTAAATTGCTAAATCTCGCAAACCAAATGAAAAAAGGATCTCATATTTTCTAACATTACACAAAGGCAGCGCGCCATGTGTCAACTTGTGCTGAAGATCGTTATTTAAAAGATTTGCCTAGTGTTTGGCCTGGTGCAGCAATAGAAAACCCAACAGGAAGTGAATGTAAAAATGCTCACGGGGAAGAATCTAGAGAAGCAATTCCCATACCTGAGGAACGGAGGCAAAATGAGCACTATTTAGGACCAGACAAAGGTCTTTGAACAGAAGAGAAAAGTACGTTCAGCTTTTTATGCACCGATTAAAAACACTTCAACTCTCCTACAAGATCTTTGGAAGAAGTGTAATGCCGGAAGGCTACAAGTTGAGGAGCAAACTGAGGAATTCTGGAAATATAGCAGCATATATCATTTTGGTGGTGAAGCAGACACAGAAGCTTAGGAAAATGTCCCTGGGTGACGAGGCCTCCTGAAGCTCAGTCAAGAAGACCACTCATGCCTGGTAAAAAAAAAAAATCAGTTTTGCGGTTCAATTTCCATCATGAATTCGGGCCCATCGGGCCCAAATTATCTACCACTTGAGCCATCCACGAAGGAGATAACTCTGGTTCTTTGTTATGTATTTGAATAGTTCTGGCGGAATAATAATTTTCCAAGGGAAATTAAAGAATCTGTAAGAACGCTGATTCATAAAAATGAGAAAAACCTGTGTGCATGTGGAAATTACAGATCTACTTGAACACTGGCTAAAAGATTTTGACTAAGGCACCCACAATCCACACAGAGAAAATTACCCCTACACTTCTTCAACAAGAACAAGGAATCATGGTTGTGACAATGAGGGAAACCTGTGTATTATAGCTCAAATAACAAATGCTTCATGAGAACTCTCTGTGATCCCCAACATTGGTGAAGAGAAAACATTGGCAGTGTTTCCTTGTCATATGTATTCAGTCCTGAAAATAATGGATTTCTTACTATTGTTCATTAACTGCATAGAATCCCTTTACTTGTACTTATGGGCCGTGTTCGCCATTAACGGGCTGCAATAGCAGAGTCTGAGCATGCACATTAACATCTAACAATGAGGAGTTATGAAGTCAAGGGTAAAGAAGTTGGTGAGAGTTCCTACAAAGTTCTTCTCTATGAAGAGGATTTCAAATTGACGCTAGGGGGTCCACACTCTTCCGGCCTTATAGTGCGAAGCATCATTGAGTGCTTCCAGAGCTTTGCAGACGGTGCTAAGTGAAAACTTTGCTTTAATAAAAGCGAATTTTGAACAGACTGTTTTAGAAAGACCACTCTAAGACGGCTCCAAGTGGAGGGGGGCAGATAAACGTGAGTGTGTTTGCATTGTTGTGTGTGTGAATCAGTGTATCTGCAGTGGGGTTAAGGGGAATGTTTTGCTAGGAAAGGAAGGAAAGTGGGACTTGGAGTGAAACCCCCAATTGCAAAGAAATTTGGCAAGTCCAGGAGATTGTGTGGTGGTGGTGGTGGGCGAACAGATTCTCAAGGTTGGGGAGGAAACCCCACCTCAGACAATGGATATTTCTGCATTTAAATGCTGCATTAAATAGGGCAAATTAAATCAGTCTTTTTTGTGTGCAACCTTTTAAATGCGGAAATTTTACATAGAACCTTTCAGACTATCGAGTGAACAGGGACACATCAAAGCTGATTAGATGTCCAGGAAAGGACTAAATAAAAGGCTAAGGACTACAATGGGCACCAAATCATATAACATTCCTAGCTATAATACTGTGAGTGATTTTATGGTGGTCACCAGCAACATCAGTTCACTAATTGCTTTGATTGAATTGACACTGTTATGATGTGAAATATCTTTGGATGGATTACCTTCTTGGCAATGTTGAGTCCGTCTGAGAGACCGAAATGTACAATCTTCTCATTAACATTTGTTAGGAGCGATTTTCAGAACTGCCAGTGGTGTGGGGATTCTGACCAACCAAGTGGATGAGCTAGAGCTATTCACAGTCGGTCTTACCAAACACAGTCTGGGTAGCGTAAAATGTGCAGTAAGGCAGACTAAGGAAATCAGGGGTTTGGTATGTAAGTACAATTAACAACATTTAGAGGGAGCCAAGTATTTGAGGGCTACACAGATGTATAATAAAAGAGAAAGAGTTCAGCCTTAGAAACAGTGATGGCGCTCTAGGTGGATATTATTGATCAGGTTGACACTTAAAAAGGAGTTTGGGATGCTGCAACTGAGGGATGCCATAGAGGCTGACCTGGGCTTGGAAAACTTGAGAGGAAAAAAAGCCCTCCTGTCGCGCTTCTCAAAATATGGTAATGACACTAATAGTAGATTTCAAAGAGATATTTAATTTGAAGTTATTAGGTTCAAGTATAGATGAGACAAACAAGCCTTAATACGGTGGCGAAAGCAAAAGGTAAATCACAAACAGAATGGTTCTTATAGGAGTATTATGTCCATACACTAGTATGTGATGCCGGTACTGTATCAAAGTCCAGTTGGTTAACAAAATAAAGTGCCCTTAGTTGCATTCACTAAGTGTTCAGATAGTGATCCTGGTTTCCAGAAAAGAACAAGAAATGTTTATTCTAAAAGTAGATTGCACATTGGCTGAAACTTTGAATGTACTTAGTTGCCATCACTAAGTTCACTGGTACTTTGATGAGATCCAGTTGGTTTCCAAATTATAGTATCCTTGGTTGTGTGCACTAATGTAAGATGGAGAAAAAGCAAGATGCTTTGTTTAGATCAAGTTAGTTTCCAGGTTGTGGTGTCCTTGGTTTTATATACTGATGTGAAACAGAACGAGAGAAAAATAATTCCTCTGTTTGTGTGCCTTCGGAGTTGAAACAATACTCCTAGTTTCAAAAAGAAAATTTGTAGAGATAGTTGAGGCTTGAAACGTCCTTCAAAAAAAAAAAGAATTGCACATTAGCTGAAACTTTGGGTGTACTTAGTTGTCGTCACTAAGTTCACTGATAGGTCCAACCTAAATACAACCGAAATACTCTGATAATGGCACCAATTGAAGAACAGAAGGGTGGGGAGTCCCTAAGGATAGGAACACTTAACGTGAAAGGCCTCAACTCGCCGACCAAGAGATCACTAGTGGCAAGGAATTCCGCAGATCTCAAATAGACATTCTCCTCTACAAGAAACAAAGTTTGCCAAGGGGGAGGATAGAGGAATACTTGGAAAAAGAGGGGGAAAGGAATTCTGGGGCTCAGGCCCACTCAGGAAAGGCGGGAGTCGGAATCTTGATCAAGAAAGGAATCAATTCGAAGTGGATAAAACCTGGTCCGATGTAAGCGGGCGGACTCTCTTGATATCTGGGACAATCGCAAAGGTCAAAGTAACAGTTGCGGTAATATACTCCCCCAATGCAGGACAAGCCAAGTTCCTAGAAAAGACAATACCCAAAATAATGTTGGAGGCATCCGGCCAGGTTGTTATTGGTGGAGACTTTAACCAGTGGCAGACCCGACCAAAGACTGAGATAAAAAGCCAAGTTAGAAGGTGAACGCACTGGACTTTCTGACATAATGGAGATATATGACCTGCAAGATGTGTGGAGAATTAAACATCCTGATGAAAGAGGCGACACATTTTACTCCAATCCGCACAAAACATTCACCAGGATTGATTACCTGTACCTCACAAGGACCTCCTCGACACCACAACACTATCTGAAATAGTTACGATAACATGGTCAGACCATGACATGGTCCTATCAGATATAAGGTGGGCAGACTTACCTCTTTCAGGAGGGAAGTGGCGCTGTAATGAAAGCCTGTTGAAAGATTCAGTATTTAAAATTGAAATGGCAAATGAAATTGAGGAATATTTCAAACTGAATAACAATGGGGAAGTCTCCAAGCAGACAATATGGGAGGCGGGTAAAGCCACCTGGAGAGGCATCCTGATACGAGAAGGATCTACCAAAAAAAGAGAGAGAAAGATCATTGAGCACAGACTTAAGTCCGAAATATGCCAACTGGAAAGTGAGAACAGGGAACACCTGGGCACGGACCGCAACAACATCAACATAGCACAACATAAAAGGGAAGAACTCAGACTATTGGAGCACGAGCAAATTGCGCGTAAACTCTGATTCCTCAAACAGAAATTCTACAAGAAGGGGGACAAGGCCGACGTGCTATTGGCAGCCAGACAAGGGAACAAAGGGCAGAACGGAAAGTGAAAGAGATAATTGAAGAAAACCCTACGAAGCCCCCAACCCCCCACACTATCCCGGAAAGTTTTGCCAACTTCTACGAGGCGTTGTACACCTCGGAAGTGACTCCAGGGCAATCAGATACAGAACACTATCTTTCCCAGATAGATATGCCCAAAATCTCGTGCCCCGAAACTGAGCTCTTAGAATCTCCGATATCCGAACCTGAGGTCCAAGAGGCAATTAAAAGACTAACTGTAGGCAAATCCCCTGGAGAGGACGGTTATACCGCTGGGTTTATAAAACCTTCAGCGACCAACTAACACCATTCCTGACAGAGCTCTTTAACGAGATATTAGAAACAGGGACGGCCCCCGACTCCTTTACGAAGGCGCTCATAACAGTGATCCCAACGGAAGGAAGGAACTCCAAACTTTGTGGTTCATACCGCCCAATTTCATTGCTCAACTTGGATGCGAAAATTTACACCAGGGTATTAGCCGCTCGATTGGAAGTACTGATCCCTCACCTCATACACAATGACCAAGTCGGATTTATATTGGGTAGGCAAGAAGCTGACACCATGCGCAAAACGCTACATCTCATCCACTCATCACCAGAACTTCCAAGTGACCCTGCCCTACTGTCAATAGATGCAGAAAAGAAAGGCCTTTGATAGAGTGGAGTGGGAATTCTTGAGGGCAGTCCTTCGGAAGGTGGGGATAGGGCCGAGATTTAGGAAAGGGATACAAGCAGTATACACATCCCCAACGGCGTCTATCTCGGTTAATGGGGAATATTGCAGATGGTTTGACATGGGACGTGGTACTAGACAGGGGTGCCCCCTCTCTGCTATACTTTTTGCACTCTCCCTAGAACCCCTGGCCCAAAAAATACGAGCCGACCCCAGAATAGAAGGCATGCGATTGGGAACAAAAGAATATAAGATAGCACTCTATGCTGATGATATACTTTTACACATTACCAACCCCTCTGTATCTGTCCCCCATGCTCTCCAACTACTAGAAGAATATGGCAAACTCTCCGGGTTTAAGGTGAACAAGACTAAATCAATATTGTTCCCTTTGCAAGGAACGAAAGAGGAAAACAAAACTAAGTTCTTGCCCTTAGGCCTCAAACTCGAACACTCTGCCTTTAAATACTTGGGCATCCAGATCACCAAAAACATAACGGACCTATATGAAGCCAACTCTCCTCCAGAGCTTCTCGGCCGATCTGAACAGGTGGGACAAACTCACAATTTCGTGGTTAGGGCGGATTAACGCCATTAAAATGGTATGCCTCCCCCGATTCCTATACCCTTTCCAGATGTTACCTATCGAGATACCAAATGCATTTTTTGATGAAGCTAAAAAACTTATGCTTAGGTTCCTCTGGCAGGGAAAGAAGGCAAGGATTGTATTCGACACTCTGACGCTCTCCAAGGACAAAGAAGGAGTAGGTCTCCCCGACATGCGAGCATATTACAAAGCCTCACAACTACGTATCCTTATCCCACACTTACGTGATCACAACCACCTACAATGGGTCCACATGGACAACCATTACTTCACGCCGGCCACTGTGTCAGAATGGCTATGGACCCCTCACAAAAGGATACAACGGAAAATTAAGGGCCACCCGATACTGAGTACCATCTGGAACATCTGGCAACCAAGCAAGGCAATGAAAAAGATCACCACCTAGTCGTCCCCACTTAGCCATTTATGGTCCCCTGGTATAAACGATCATATACCTGAGGTAGGAAGATTCCAATCCTGGTACGAGGCGGGACTCGAAAGGGTAGGGCAACTCCAGCAGAAGGACAAATTCATTACTCTTCCAGACTTAACTGAAGCCCTAGGAATAGGTCCATTATCCACCTTCCAATACATCCAGATAAAAGGAGTCCTCACAAAATCAGCATGGAAGAAGTAACTCACCCATCCGAACAACTCTTGGATTCTAAGTCTGAAATGAAGGGTTTGATATTGGCTATGTACAAAGAACTTATCGAAGCAGGCACCGGGTCCACAGAACATCTTAGAAGCAGATGGGGGAGGGATTTAGGAGAGGAGATAGACCCAGAACAATGGGAAATGATATGCAAAAACGCATCAAAGACGTCCTTATCCAGCCAATACAAATCACACGCCATCAAACTCCTACACAGATGGCAATACGACCCACTCAAATTGGCCAAGATGTTTCAGACTCTGTGCCCGAGATGTTGGCGAGAATGTGGAGAAACTGCTGACTATTGGCACATGTGGTGGAGCTGCCCACACATTAAAGTATTCTGGGAGGAAGACCTGGCATTGATTAAAGACATAGATGGTATACAAAGAGACGTTGATCCACGTTTGGTTCTCTTCGGAATGGAAAAAAATGGGATGAGTGGTCTAGACTCAGGGGTCTTGCCCCACACCTACTACTAGCAGCCCGTGCACTCCTAGTAACAAAATGGAAATCCAAAAAGGTTCCAAGTAAGAAGGAATGGATCAATTTGTCAACCAACATTTACACAATGGAATTGATCACGGAATCCCTGCATAACAAAGCATCGCAATGTGAGACCTTATGGTCGGACTTTCGAGGCAAACACCTCTCCGACACGACAGACTCCCAACCCGAAGATGCTACAGGATCTTAATTGAACTAAGAATCCCAAAAACTCAGTACAGGACAGTTATGACCAAGAATCAAGGAAACCTCACAATAGTGAACCGAACATTACTCGCTATGAACATGTCAACAGAGAAATGATGCCGCAATGATGTCTGCCCAACCATGGGGGGAGGCGGGTGGGTAAGGAAGATGTTATACTGATTGTTACTACTAGAGATCGGAAACGAACACAAGAACGATCAAGTGTATAATGAGATTTTAGTTTTGTTCTGTTGATGTAACCATGTGCTAACAGAGCTGTAACAATTGAAACGCTTAAATCTCTTGTTCATTTTTTGTTTTTATTTTTATTTTTGTTTCAAAATCAATAAAACCAAATTAAAAAAAAAAGAAAAAGTAAAACAACATGCCTTATGATTATAGTTTTTACTTTAGTAATCCTTCTCTCACCATGAAAGAGAATTTCAAGTGATCTAAAGAGTTGTTAGGCAAGAATCGATGTAGTAACCCTGTGGGAGACTACACAACCCTTGTCCTCTTGGTATTAGCTAACCCACCTATTGGTATAGGCCTGTAGTACACAAGTTGGTAATGTGACTGACCAGCCAGGCTTATCTCACGAGGGGTAAATGCGAGATGCAGAGCTGTAGCAATGAAATCCACCAATACAAGTAGCCAAGTAACACTTACACTCAAGGTTTATGTTATAAATAATAATTTATTTATTTAACAGTAGTTTTTAAATAAGCATTCTTTAAAAAGGGAAATATATGTAGCAATCAAATACACCATAAAATACTTTTCCAGAATCTTTAGAGATGCTTATTACACACTTCCTACACCTGGAGGAGACTTCACTAACTAGGACAGTAATGGCATTTACATATCACTAGTACACTTTGTAGATTCTGAGGTTTGCAAAAAAGAAAGGTTAAAGGAAGTAAAAAGGTTAAACAGGTTCTCAGAGCATGTGAGCACATCATTAAATCTTGCAATGAAGTCTAGATAAAAACCTTTGCCATCAATAATAGTTAAAAAACAGGTTATCACCTATGAGGGACAGTAAGTACCAAAGTCAAATGGACTAGAAGAGTCTGCAGGGAGCCAGGAAAGCCAAAGTCAATTGGAGCACAGTCTATGGAGCTGAGGCACTTCTTAGATAGCAAATTCTTGCACAAAGTTAGGAGATGTTGAAGAAAAATCACTGTAGGGTCACAAGCTGTTACACTTAAGAAGGGTAGAGCTGAAATCAACTCTAGCAAAGTTGCTACTGCAAGTCTCAACTGAGAGAAGCAAACACAGGAAGTACCCAGTCGGAACAGTACCTTATGGTTAGAGAAGAGTGGTCCAACTGGCTTCTGTCTGGTTGCAGCCATACAGATCCTGGGTTCCTGTGCCTCAGTCGTGGGGACAAGAGGGAGGATTTCTGGAGGACTCCTGTGGCAGCAATTCGGAAGTCGGCGGCAGCTATGGGCTCTTTTCAGGTCAGCCGCACTTTGCGGTTTCAGCGTGCGGTAAACAGCACTACTGCGGATCTTGGATACCGGTTGGGCTTCCTTCACACCTTGAGTCCTGCACTCTGGTGAGGGGACTCAAGCTCTGGTTGTGCTGCTTCTGAGGGTCTTGGGGAGACACGTGGAGCTTCTGGCCAGATCACAGACGTAGCACTCGACTACAGATTTCTGACCCTAGGCACTAGGTTCCAGTACAACCAGTCAGGGAGGGTGGTCCAGTGAAGTTCGTCACAGCAGCAGGGCTTCACTGGGCAATTCAAAGGTCTAGGAGGATGCAGCAAGCTTTGTTCCCAGTTTCTTAATCAGGTTGTTCTTCCCAGTGGTCAACTCTGTCTTTAGTCCAAAACCGTCACCTTTTATGCCGGTTTCTCCCATTCTTGCACAGGCTAGCTGTCACTGAAACAGCTGGAGGGCTGTCCTTCAAGGACAGCCAGCCAATCAGGACTGGGTGCATTCAGGCATTCCTGAAGACAAAGGGCAGGGGAGTTTCGGGAACCTCCCGCACTTCGTGCCCTTCCGGACACACTGGAGCTAGAGGCAGGTTTCAGTACTGAAGCCCGCCAAATACAAAACGAACAAAGGGCTCAAACCTGTCTTGGCGCTCATAGTAAAACCCCAGAAAGACCTCACAAACAGAAAATGGAAACAAAATGGTCACCCATGGGTGCTATACTGCCACTGAGGATTAAGTCTGTTGTAGAAAAGCACAATGGTAGGAAAATTAAATCATTGCCACTAGCCATTTAAAGTAAAGCGGGTTACATAAAAAATGTTACATGAGTAGGTAGGATAAGGGGCTACTAATTAATCCCCCAGCACTCCACATACGATGGTGTGTGCTGGACCTACAAAGAGAAAAGGTAGGTAAAGTCAATTTCACTTTACTCTTCTTGGGAACTATAGTTCCCAAAAGAAACAGTATTTAAACCTCGGGAGAAATCTAAAGTATTTCTCTGTGACACTACACTGAAGGTGCTGTGTGTAAACATACAAACAGTAAATGCCTATGGAGTTTGACTGACTCCAAAAACAACGGAAACACATAATCCAAATCAGGTCAAAACACATGAGAGTGTGAGAAAAAGGGCTCACTCACTCCAGGGTTAAAATTAAAAAGTCTTAAAGTCCAGCAAATGAGCTGAAGATTGAAGGGAATTAGCACAGAAATGAGAATTCTCACTAACAAGAGTTTAGTCCAAAGATAAACAATACTTTAAGTACAATCTGTTTCAGCAAAGAGAGGGGGTCACTCCCAATTCCTACACACTAAGCGATCCTGCCTGAGGTAGGAATTCTAGTCCAGAATACCACCACCCATGGAAAGGTAATGGTAGTGCTATGGAGTTGACTATACGCCCATTTCATCACTGTAGTACAAAGGGGTAGTCGAGCACCAAGAGTGGTATGTACAGTCAGATCCTGAAATACAATAGTAAAAATGACCACCCCCAGGTAAGTAAGACATTTTGGGGGTGACTACTGTGAGAAACCAGAAGGCGTCTCACCCACTAGTCCCTGGGGATCTGTCATCCGGATTGCCAGGACACGGCAATGGCTTTTGGATCCAGTTCCTGGGGGTGGACCAGTGCGGGAGGATCAGCTGGGTTAGGGGTCTTCGGGGAGTGGCAGTGGGACACCGGATGGCGAGACGCAGTATCCCTCCCCTGTAATACCTATAACCCCTCCTACAAGGTAGGTTACGTGGAAACTTTACCCAACCCCCTTTCCCATCACAAACCCTTTCACACGGACAGCCCACTCTGGGAGAAAACAGACTCACACCTGAGCAGTGTACCTGACATGTCCCACTACTATGGTCAGGCAAAGTCAGGCAATTACTGACAATCACTCACACCTGACTTCCATTAAACTTCCCGACACGGATAAAAGGCGATACATGAGAGCACAGTCTGAGGGAGGCAATGCACACAAAGGAACATCTGTTTTGAATCGGCAGCTCAACGAGGGGAGAAAGACGAGAAACCAAGAAGGGTTTGCAAGGAGGGAAATAAACTTGACCTTTTTTGGCAAGAAACCATTACTTTCCAGAAACCTTCTAAGCAGAAAGCATAAGGCAAGGAAACCAGACTGAAGACTCCAACATCGTGTGTCAGAGAAACCGAAGGCCCTCCTGCGTAATGAATCAAGGTGAGGAGTAGCGGCAGCCACCGGGGTATCGCCCTTGGCTCGAAGAACAAAGAAGCATTAGAGAGATCAACACAGCTGGTGAGTTGGGGAGATCTATGCAAGACCTGTCTGTGTTGAAGTCAAGGTTGCAAGCGGCAACATTGTATAACGAGCGCTTGAATGAACATTGTTAAACGCATGTTATGAAAGACGCGAGTAAAGCTAAACTGCTGATGAATGTTTGAACTTGAGAAGGGAAGATACGATACTGTTAACAGAGTGGTCTGGCACCGTGAGTGTGCTCAATTGAAGGTCTCTGTAAGGTATCCCGCCAAGAGAAATGAAAGCCAAAAGACTGATGAGAGTATTGTATGAAGTGAATCAAAGTAGTCCTGCAATGGTTTAAGCAAAACCCATCACACATTCGAAAGTCTTTGATTTTGATATCAAGAGGACCCAAGCCTGAATGAGGAAGATCCATGGTCTGAGCCCAAACGAGAGACCAAGAGTAAACATTGTGGTACAAAGGGGTGCAACCCTGAAGGAGGGAGACCCATAATAAATACTGGAAGTGAGAACTTGTGCATGTGAAGATCCTAATAGAAATGGAACTTTGAGATGTGTTTGTTCAGACAGGCCCTCTTCAGTAAGAGACTGTCATTGGAAAAGAGACTTTGGCAGGAGGCTGTGATGTCTATGCTTTGAACCGTGTCCTCATGGCAGAGAAGCCAGAATGTGTGCAAAGCTCGAACATGCCGCCTTGCCCGGTGCTGAAAACGTGGGGAAGGGAAACCAACTGCTCAACCGTGCTGACATATTATATTATTTCTTGAACTCTTTTCTTTGTTGCATACATTATTGTCTCACCCACTTTTGTATTTAGAAGTAAGAAATGGCAATAGGCTTATTAGTTCAGGCCCTTTTATTTTGGCATAGACTCGACTAGGACTGTGTTAATTTTATTTGATGGTCGTAGCTTTCTACCATTCTTAGATTTAGGTTAGATAGGCATTCAACCAACCCATTCAAGTTCAATAAAGACTCTTGAACTGAGATCACTTGTGTCTGTCTTCACTGTTTGATACCATGCCTTCTTTACACTAATCACATTGTTGGTCCGGTTGCAGGAGGTCAAGTGGTCGCAGGTGCAGTGACTGAAATGGGTGCTGGGCTAGGGATCGGCTAGACAGCGGATTTGATCTCTGAAGCAGATGCAGTTTCTGATGATCTCGAGCTATACAAGGCAGATGATCTTGGACGATGATCACTGCTTCTTTCATGGTGGAGATCAACCCCAGGACACTGCAGGCAACGTGATTGGACAAAGAAAGTGCAGTCAGAGTTTGGCAGGCATGGATCCTTGCAGCGGTGGGAAATAGGCTCTAGCCCAGACAGGACCCACTTCAAGGCACAGAGTGCTGCCACAGGCAATGAGGTTCCTGGCCACAAGCTGAGGATATGCCAAGTCTCAAGCTTTAAGTCGAGTGGGTGTCCGCTGCAATTATAAGCCTTTTCATTGGATGTTCAGCTCCCAGCAGGATCCATGTGCCATAGATTTCCAGACCGTCTCCTAATAATTTCCACAATTCATGCAGGTAGTGGCTGTTAAATCATGAACTGCCAGATACCCTAAATCGACCCAGCAACAGATATTCACTTGGAGAAATGTGAATTGAGATGAAAATTCCAATTCGACTTTCACACCAGTTCAGTCACACAAAAAACGAATCAAGAATCCAAAGCTGTCATATCTATGAGAGTGATGTTCTGAAGTCATTCAGCCTACTGGAGATAGGGATTAATAAATGAAATTGGGCTCACCCTCTAGCCGAGGAACACTCCAGTGGACACAGAAAGGGGGCTCTGAAAGCAAATGGTTTAGATAACGTTTTACTGCACTTCAATACACCAGTGTTCAGGGCACCAAGCCTAAGGCAATTAACAAACAATTATGCCCTAACAATATGCAACTCTTTAATAAGGGCCTTGGTGACTGCATCTGGGAACTCGACTTTCAATTGACTGTGATATCCCAGAAAACAATTTTAAGTTCCATAGTGTGATGCATCAAGGGAATTCTTCCCTTCTCCCCAAGGGTGGCATCACCCTTTTAGGCTAGGGAGATGAGCCTGCTTCACAAAAACCCCCCTAGGTTATAGGCATGTGGCACCTCAATGGGAAAGACTCCGCCATAGGGACAATGACTCTGGTTCCTGTGAGGATCTCCAATAGTCATTCCCCATGGTGGCATGCATGGGACTATCATATTTGAAGAACAGTATAAAAACCAGAGACTTGGATGAAGACAAAATTAAAATATACTGTTACAAACAAGAAAGAGAGTAGGTCTCTTTAAATAGAAACTAGCATCCAACTGAGACTAAGAGGTTGAAAGGAGAGCCGAGGTGAGATAAAGCAAAGAAACAAACCTGGCTGGGCAACACGTGAGAGAAGCGGAGCGAAGGAGAGCCAATGAGCCTGGGAACTGCTCTGAGACGGAGAGCAAGACGCTGGACGCCCAGGGTCGATACAGAGTGAGAAACCAAGGAGACAGGACCTCCAATCCCAGTGGTGGCGTGACCACAAAGACTTTGTGGTGGGCCGTGCGCCAATACAACAATGGCGAAATCAGTATGCTGCAAATTCAGCAAACTGTCCAAATACCCAATTGCTTACCAGGTCGCACACAGAGGACCAGGAAGGTTAAAAAGGTGAACGGCCAAAGAGAACCCGAGCAAACACAGATCCCAAAGACATCCCCCCTGATACAGAGGTTACAGGGAGAACGGGAGAACCGAGAGGCCTCCTGGGAATCATTATGAAACAGGAGAAACTCGTCTCAGTGGAATTGACGAGACCGTGAAATTAAAGTCGAGGAACTTGAACTGTAATAATGTGAGAGAGTGAATCACCATAAAAGCCGGAAAATAGACCATTGTACTCCGGAGACCCCCAGTCGGCCCATAGAGCCGAGGTTTGCTCCGAAGTACTTTAAGACGAGATAGCTGCACCTTTGAGATGGATGGGGGTGCAGCTTTATTACTACAACACCAATCAATAAGGACAACTCAATGGTTTGGCAAAGGGAGTCTGTTTAATGACAAGTACAAAAAACAGGGAGTCCTTCTCGCTTTAACTCCAATGAACTTCATACAAGCGGTGACATTTATACTCAAAACTCGTCATAATTGACATATAACACTCAAAAGTTAATATGCAATTCTATTGGTTAGGAAAAGGTAAGTTTAATACAGGTGCTATATCTGTATATGGTAGCGGAGTGAGGGTATTGGGTAAACACTGTCAGGTGGGCGCCTAAGCCCTTCCTTCAAAATGACTACTGTAGACGTCACTAAAAGTATGACGTCCCATTGGTTATGCTAACTATAGGACCCTAGATTATTTGGTCCATTGTGATTGGGTTGGGACCTACCCCATGCATACATTTCCACTTTGCTTAGCAGCACGCAGAATGGTCAGCCAGGTGCAGGGTGCCCCTAGTTACCCGGCCTGCCTCCAATTAAGGTTACACTGAATCATCGCTTCAGCAACTATGTGTCAATTATTTCAATATGGTTGGCCTCGAAACTGCATCTTCTGTCTGGAAAAGTTCTGATATCTCTGCCTGGGTGGATGCCATGCGTAGGTGTGAACCTGTGCTCCTTCTCGCTTGGCTGGTCACGTGATTCCCACACTGTGAATTTGTCTAGTTTCTCTCAATTTGTGCATTTGATTCTTATTTAGCTCGCCACCTGCCTATGCCTCCTTATCTCGACCTTTTAGAGTCAGGATATTCTGTTCTTAAGTTTCAGTTATATGTAGCTACTGTTTGTTCCTTCTTTTGTTATGACCTTGGCTCTCCTGGCACGAGTTGCATCTGCCGAGTTTCGATTCAGCTGCCTCTTCTCGTCTTGCTAGAATACGAATCTCTGCTCATGCGGCCTTTAGTAACCTGGGTTGATTCTGCTTTTCGTGCAAAGTGGAATCGCACTTATAATAC
This sequence comes from Ambystoma mexicanum, assembly GCA_002915635.3. Classification (NCBI taxonomy): domain Eukaryota; kingdom Metazoa; phylum Chordata; class Amphibia; order Caudata; family Ambystomatidae; genus Ambystoma; species Ambystoma mexicanum. The sequence continues at coordinate 139,156,214 of CM030325.1, forward strand.
TGTGCTTCGTTTTGAGGTAGATTATGTATAATGGCGCTTGCCATACTATTCTTCTACTTAGCATAGCAAGCCGTATTGTTTTCTTAGCCTTCTTGCGGTTCCAGGCATATATACAGGTGTTAGCTTGTTGAATATTTTCATCCTGTTTACAGCTTAAGCTTCTTGGTATTTCAACATTGTTCTCCCTTTTAGGTTCACAATATCCTTATTCATGGAGTTTCGTCTATTTGTGTCATTGTCGGGTCGTTATTTCTTCTATCTGTACGCCTGTCCAGGTCTTCATCCGTCTTCCATTAAGACCTTTTTGGTTTCTTCCGGGACTGTACTTAGGCGATCTTCATTTCGTCTCATTTGCTGGTAGGGTTTTCTTGATGGATACCTTACTGTCCATGATTGTCTGGGTGTCGGTACTCCAATAGGTGTTGCTTTTCTGATAGGTACTGGGCAGAGCCCTACTGCGGCTCTCTGCTGATTTATTTTCTCATCATACGTCACATATCTTGGTGTGAACGTTCCTGGTACTTCTAAATGAGCAACTGGAGTGCAGGCTCTATTCGGGAACTCCTACACACTATTAAGACTGGGCCTGAAATACCCATGGGAAGAGGGGAACGTACCACATGCGTTAGGAGGCAGACACTGTAAACCAGAAAGAGAAAATGACTAGAGACTATTTAATGTTAATATTATATTATCTTAACATGCTGGATTATGGCCCTCATTACGACCCTGGCGGAGAACCATGGTGCAATTTGCACCATGGTCCATGGCGCTAAGCTGCCAACTCCGCCATGGTGGTTGGCGGACTTACCGCCCCATTCCGACCTTGGCGGGGCGGTAAGTCCCCAATCCCCATTTACCCTTCCCCATTCCCATTTTTGCCCATAGGGTATAATGGGAGTGGGGAAGGCGTTAATTACGCCACCGTAAATTACGGTGGCGTAATTAACAAAAGTCCCGTAGCGCCATGGATTTTTCTGCCTGCAAAAAGCAGGCGTAAAAATCACCATGGCGCTACGGGAACTCGTACTCAGGCGGAAAGGGGCGCCATGGTTTACGCCGGCGTAAACCCCTTTCCGCCAGGTTCGTAATGAGGGCCTATGTGTTTTATATGTTTTATGTCATTTTATGCATTTAATGATATGTGAAGGTATGTGTGATTTTATGACTTGTTTGTCGAAATAAAGCTTATGAACTGAACTAGTGCTATGTGGGTGCTCCCAGCCTATATAAATAACTAAGATGGTCGTCCATCGTCAGGAAGTCCTAAAATGAAAAATGTCAGCTGTCCAAGAACTAATGCTAAATTACCCTAGCACTATTCTAACAAACTAAGGTCAGGAGAATGTCTCCCTTCTCCTGATTGTCTTTTCTCACAATGTTTCTGCTTTGCTTCAGACGCCTCCTCAGGGGAAGTGACGCCGTACACAACATAATCAAATTCTTCAAATCCTCTGTGCCATTCCTGCATAGGGTACAAGTAGGTGAAGCGTCAGTGTCCCTTCTATGCATCAACTACTCTGCTATAGGCAGGATCCCAAATCAAAATTTCACATACATGGACCTTTCGAGCTTGGGGCTGATAAGATCCAAGTAAGCCTCAAACCTCTCCTCCATCTTGTTTGCAAGATAACATGCTAGGTATTCGGAAGATGTAGCTTTAGCCAAAGTATCCTGCTGCATCAGAGCCAATAGCCACCAAGACCCAAATCCATTAAGCTCCGCTTTACCTGGACTACCCACTTCAAATTTGTACCCCCTTGCTGGGATAACACATCCTGCAATGCTTCTCTGTATTTGAGTACATTTTTGTTAGACCAAACAGGACCCAGTAAAGAACTGGGCGCAGTTGACAGACAGACTCTATTCCCTGCCTGCCCATCTAAAGACGCACTGGCAGGCTCGAGGAGCAGATAGGCAATCCCAGTAACTTCTTCAGATACTTGTTTTCACTGACTGCAAGGGTTTGTATGTTCGTCTGCCCCCACAGCTCTGCTCCGTACATCGCAGCCTGCCGTGCCTGAGCAGTATATGCTTTAAGAGAAACATGCATGGCCCCATTTCCATGCTCTGCGGTGAACCTGACAAGTGCCCCGCTGTACCTTGCAGTGTCAACTTGATCTTCTTGAGCTGCATTGCCCAGCCACTGCTTGCCATTAGTCTTATCACAAGATAGTCAAATGTGGCAACCCGTTCAATCACCCCTTCATCCAGGCCCAAATTCAGTCCCTTTTGCTTCCTACTGCCATTAATATTGAAAACCATGGATTTTGTCTGCCCAACATGCAATGGCAAGCAATTCCTTTTACAAAATGCAGTGAATATGTCCAACTGTTTATGGACGCCTGCGGGTGTCAAAGATAGCAAAACTGCATCATCAAAATACAGCAGGGCTGGTATCCTTTCCCTTGCCAATGTCGGTGCATCCGTCTGAACTACCAATATTTCATTAATCATGCCATTAATAAACAAACAGAAGAGCTTGGGAGCAAGGACACATCCCTGACAGACACACTTAATTATTCTAATACTATTGGATGTTCTCCCATCAGTGCCCAAACTTACTACTGCAGTATTGCCAGTAACTAGGTTCTGTATTGCAGTCAGCAAGGGACCCGGGATACCCTGCTTCCTCAATGTCTCCCAGCTATGCTCCCTAGGCACAGTGTCAAAGGCGGTGCGCAGATCCACGAAGACTGCATACACACTAACTATTCTCAAGACTGCATACTTGTCACACATCAACCTTAGTAGAAGACTTTGGCCGACTGTGCTCAGTCCTTCTGAGAACCCCACCAGGCGATTATTAATTATTATACCACTACTAGCCCAGTTATCTAAGTATGATAGCAAAGCCCTGGCAATATGTGTCCCCCCTGCATCCAGAAGTGAAATGGGCCTGTATTTCAAGGGGTCATCTCTAGGGCCTTTTTTTCATAAATTGGGACCAACTCTGCTATTCTCCTGGACTCTGGAACTGCATTTATGCCCAGGATAACATTAAACAACCTGTTTAAATATGGCACTGAGACTGCAATATCACTCCTATAAAAGTCAAGGGGTACCCTATCTGGACCAGGTGCTTTACCCAGCTTCTGGCACAAAAAGGCTTTCCCCACCTCATCACATGTTCAACTCAGAGGAGGGTAATTTGTAACAACTCTGCCCATGGTGCACCTCTCACCAGGGCTAGTCTTACCAGACGTGGCCCCTTTCGCCCCATAAGAGACTGCTGCAGTGTTCAACACAAGCTTGCTCTGTGATGCAGACTTGCAGCATATTAGGTCCTTTTCACTTCCCCACCCCCAATAGCAATAGGGAAAGTTAGGCCTTTTTTATCACATAATAAACAAATTAGTGGCAATGTCATACAACATCTGCATCCTTATTCCGACCCACCACAATACCTAAAGTGATCATCTATATGGCTGATTGTCTCCAGAAATAGAAATATGCCTTGGACTCCTTTGGACTCAGAAATTTTAATTTTATGCCAAGTTCAGCAGGTCTGGCAAATTCTGTAACTGTAGCAGAGAGTGGGGCATCTGCACTTGTTTTATGTCATGGTGCCCTAACTTCATTCCTAGTTGGCTGAGGATTAAGGAAGTTACAGACCTGGTCCACAGCAATGATGTCCAGCTCAACCCAAAGCCCTTAAAGGATTTGGCATTTTACCAAATTCCAGTTCACTCAACTCATCATCATCATCATCATCACCATCATGTTTATTTCGGAAATGTACAAAGCTTTCCATAAAACCAATACAATAAAAAGAGGATAAAATGCATAACAATATAGATGCTAGATATATCCATCCCCATATCATGAAATCCAAAACAACCATACAAAAAACACATTTCATGACATATCCCTGAGCAAACACTTTCTAATATAAAGTGCTTTTTATAGGTAGGATAGAAGAGTCCACCCAACACATGGAGAGTCGGTCCTCAATAGAAAAATCAGAGCTGGGCGATATTGAACAAAACCTAGTTCACGCGACACAGGGTGTAACAAAGAGCCTCTCACTCTCTCATAAGATGGCCAGAAAAATATCAAGTTGGTCAGATCCGCATAGGCAGCATCGTACAACGCACAGGTCTGATTACCAATCTCCACAGACAATGCTGCCACCACCACCAGTAATAAGACACAATCGAACCTACCCCCGGTTATAATGACTCGCTCCAACAGTGACTCGGCCAACATTAAATGCTTCTGACTGACAAAGGACATGATCCTCATTAGCCCTCTGTTCTTAGGTTTCAAGAGCTCCAGGCTCTCTCTCCTTGCCCCTATGTAATCATGAAAACAGCTGGTCAGTAATCTTATCTCCCCTCGAGATATACAATTAAGAGGTGGGTACAATTGTGTAATTTTGAGTTCCATTATTTGTTTCTTAATGTGCCTCAACCTTACCACCAATGTCTTTGGCAATCATGAAGTTAATCAACTCGTGGGTAAGGACAGCTTTTTCATTGCAGCATAGCCTGAGCCATTGAAAAACCGGCTGCAGTGAGATCAGATCCTCAATTAATTTACAGCCCAATTCTAGGTGTACCCCAATGTTTGGAGCAGAGGATGACAGGCCCAGGATGCTTTTAAATAAATGATTCTCACCTACTTGAATTGAATTAACATTAGAATACCCCCATAACTCCATCCCAAATCTAGCGACAGAGGCTGCCTTGCCAGTGTACACTTTAAACAACAGGTCAATTGGTTTGGCTTTAAACAGGCCCAATGACCTGGTGACACCGCCCAATGCCTGCTTTAAATAAGACACCTGTTTGCTCAAATGCGGGTTCGGGCCAAAATTGGAAGGGAACCTGACTCCCAGGTAGTAAAAGTTATCGACCCTTGGGATCAAAGCGCCTTTGCAGTACATTGCCATGAATTTCACTCTACACCTCCCTTTGTGGTCCTCAACTCAGATTGTGGATTAAGAAAAGCTTTGACACTGACAAAATAGCTTGTTTCAAGATACCTGGAGTCCAAGTAACCTCTCAAGGGTAAAAGACTGGATAATAGAGACGGGAAGACTAGCCACCATGGAGCATGGGGAATCGGGAGACCTTCAAAAGAATATGTGACAAATTCCCAGATGCGTAGGAAGAACGAATAGTGGATGCAATTTCTGCTCTTTTTGCCCACCTTTTTATGTATAGTCCTCGTTTCCATACTAACTTCTTTCCTTTTGTTTCCTGCAATAGTGAGGGAAATATGTTAAGATTTGTTGATAACCATCATGTTGCCTTATCAACTCAATGCTACTTGCTCTTTGAGAACCGTTTGGTTATGTTTTAGAAGATTTTGTAATGCTGTTGCGTCCATGGTCTGTTGTTAATGATGATTTGTTTATGCTCTTGTGCTTAACAGTAGTTCATTAACTTCACTTTATTCCACCCCACTTCCAGAATTGTAACAAGAGGAAATATGCAGTTGGTAATGTACTTCAGGGGAAGAGAACCTTTCTCTCTCCGGATGTTTTGACCTACAACTAGGACTGGGTGTTATGGACCAAAAGTCATACCTCAATATTTTTTCGTTGAATTGTGATATACAATATATATCTCATTATTGTTTATGTGGGTTAAATGCTCAGTTGTCAGCCGCCAACTACATATGAGATGTCACAAACACCTTTATTTATAAAACACTGATCCAAATAAAGTGCAAATGCAAGGTTCCTCTTCCTGTTTGAGAATACACACAGCTGTGTAAATATCAAAATGTAAATAAAAAATGGTAGTTTAGGTAATAATGTATATATATATATGTATATATCTCTATGTTGATGATATTGTCTCATCCTATATCGATTTTGAAATTAAATCGATATATCTCCAAAACTCGATATATCGGCCAGCCCTACCTACAACTCCCATCTGAACTTCGCCATATAGTCAAAAGTGACACATCTAGAGGATCACAGGCTGCTTACTCCTGACGTACTTAATGAAAAATGTATTTGGAAAATCAATAATGGCTTTCTCTTTACTTCTTGAACATGGAACAACTTAGAAGAGTCCACGAGAAATACCCGATCTATTGCCTTATTCATCACTCTCCTGCTCTCCTCAATGCCATCAGCTAATTTCTTTGTACCTCGATCTGCCCTATTTACACCCCCTCTGTAATCTCCATTGTTACTGCTACATTACTGCTACATTATTGATTGCTAAAGTGTTCCATATTAAATACTCTGAGGGTCATGGAAAGATGGTCAGATCATGTTGCTAACGTGTAATAAATATGTGTTTATTAAACATATTTATTACATAGTTTTCACTGACAAAAAATGCCACTCTATATGTAGGTCTATTTCTAAATGTGATTGCTTGGCTGAATAGCTGAGGTATAGCCTATATCCTACTGTATACATCCGGGGTGTCCAACTCTAGGCCCCCAGGGCTGCAAACCTGACAGTTTTCAGGATATGCCTGATTAGTTTTCATGATATTAAATAGCATACATTTTGAATTGTTATATGAAAATGTATCTCATGAAGATTAATGAGGGATAGCCTGAACATCTGACATGTTTTCTGCCCCTTGTTGCCTGCAGTTGGACAACCCTAGTATACATAGTCAATGAATCGATTACCTCTGACTTTCATATTGTGTAATACGTGATATATTTTCATGCTTCACAGATCCTTCAATGCCAGAGTTCCTGAGCTTGAAAAATGTGCAGAAAAACAGCATCTCCCTTGAGTGGACGCCTCCTGCAAATATGACTGCTGCAGATTTCACTTACAACATCACATACAGTAGTTCACAGGGAGCATGGAGTGTCACAAACAGCACTGCCTATGCCAACCTTGTGAGCCTAGTACCTGGAACAAACTACACAATAAGCGTTGTGACAGTCGCTGGTGGTAATTATACCAGTTTGCCTGCTATCATATCTTCGTACACAAGTAAGTTGAGTTTGTATTTTGTATACTGTGTTAATGAATGCCCTACACTGATTTTCTTGTTTTCTGACATGTACCAGCAAATATGAACTCAGTATTTCCAAAACCCTAAGGTGATCTTGTGAATTCACAATAAGCTAAACGTAATAGTGCAAGAGCTGTTCACTACGTCCACTGCTTCTCTTCAAGCGTTAACATGAGGGAGGTATTAAAAGGAGCTATGATGATAACAGGACTGCCCCAGTTCTTTTGCTACAGATGCTCCCTGTGATCTGATGGGTGGTGCCATAAGCACCCCTCAATGTTCCCAATGTGATGTGTTTTGCCTAACTACAAATCATTGATGCTTTTAAGCTGAAACTAAAACTGCTAAAAATGAAGATGTTCTGCTTTTTATGAAATAGTGGGGACAACCCTGTTCACAAGCTTTTGACAGAAAGGTGGATTTAAATGCCTCAATATTTTGCAAATGGTTAAATGTGAATGCCCCTTTGCCTGCAAAAATTGCTAAAACATAGAAAAGGGAAGCTTTTCACTTCCATTGTTGTTGTTTTTTTTCCAAATATTGGCTTTGCAGTGGTACGTTTTCTGGGAATATTTTCCTTAAACAAATTGTGACTTGACCGTCTCACTCTTAACCTCAAAACATTGAAATGGTTATTCATCACGCAAGAAAAGTCTGACCTTGAACCATCATTTTAAGGATAGCAGCCTTACTTCTTCAGCATCATTTGTTGCGAGAGTTGGCCGTGAAATAAATATGAAATGTTGCAGAAAAAAGATCAAACAACTGTGTGAATTAAGGCACAACACAGACCCGTCTAGTCGGTTCTCTCTGTGATCCAAGAAGAAAAAATGCCCTACACGAGAATTGGATACGATAAGATCCATAATAATGTAAAACATATATCAAAGATTACAAAAGAATTGAAATATTCTGTATTAGTAGCCAGCAGGGGCCATGGTCTTGGCCTCCCAGCCAATGAGGATGCTCAGAACAGGGGCTTTACCACACAGTAAATCCCCAGCTGCCATCCTCCCCTGCCGAATAGTGAGGTAAGTTCTCCCCCATGGCCCACGTCCCCATTCCCCCTTTTCCACACATTTTGCCCCTTCATATCCCCACCCCATTTACCGTCCACTTCCATGTCCCTCGCCGGAGCCGGGACCAGTAGTGTCCCGATGCACGACTTGCCACCATGAAAAGGGAGAAGGGACTACATATAGTTCCTTCTCCCACGATCCATGGTGGCCATAATTTCTTTTTTTTAAAGTTGAGAAACGGATTACATGCCCTTTCTCAACTTAAAAAACCCCCACTATTCGTATCCCAGTACAACGTTCCGGAACTCCAATAGCAATATTACCCTCGCAGGGGGGGCATTACCTGGTCCGGCAATGCCCCCCCTTCTCTGGTGATATTGCTTAAATGCATAACAGTGCGGTTACTATTATCGGACCTTAAAAGGTGGCATTTGTAAAATGTGCCCACTCGTCAAGAATAAAAACATAGAATTTCTATGTGGCAAAAAATATGTCTATACTCCGTCATTTCGTCAGCTGTAAAACTACAGTCAATGTTCCTACAAGTGAATGTTCAATGTTCCTACAAGTGAATGTACTTGTAACTAATTGAATGTTGGTAGCTCAATCGGTCCTCTCTGAAAAATCATCTTCGGGTGACCAAGAATTGTTCGCTTCAGTAGACTTTCGCTTCATGTTAGCAGGAGAGACCCCTAATCTGAAACTCAAACAGATAAGTGTCATGGGCATTGATGATTCGAAAACTCTGCTTTTATGACAAAAAATGGCAAATATTTTCATTTGAAATAATGAGGGTATGTTCTCCTTGCATGTAATATTAATTGTGTCTATTGACTGTGTTTACATGTTGAGTGTTCACAAGGACAGCCCTTCTTCCTACAGTCTCCTCCTCATCTACTTCTCTTCTTTCTCAAAGCATATTTCCTTCAGCATGCATTTGTTTGCTAACAAAACACATTGCAATTTATTTTTCAAACTTTTCATCTAACTAATGTGGCACATACGTTTTCACACAATATGAATATGTTATGTTACTTGATATTTGTATAGCACCTTATGCATCATTGGTATGACCTCAAAGCGGTGGTAGGTTCAACGCCCTCGTGAACCGTAGTTCAAGTCAGTAGAGAGAGAGAGTGTCGTATGGTGCATCGGCGCACCAGATATGTGTGCAGCTGGTGTGGTTGTTGCATGATAGCTGCTTCTTAGTGGTAGGTGTGGTGCTGAGGAAATCAATTGGATGTGTTCAGTCTGGAGGGTGGACACCCAGAATGAGTTCTGGATGTGTTAGGCCTGAGGAGACGCCTAAGCTAGCCGGTATGTGCTCCGCTAGCTGTGTTTTATTAGGATGATGAGGAGTTCATGGGGCCATGTTATTATGAGACCAGCTAGACCGAATGTGTCATAGTACAGTTGTGTTCCAGCTGAATGATGGTGTATAAAGGAGAATAAGCGTAGTAGTGTAATATGGTAGTCATCAGTAAAGCGCCTGCAACCAAGCACGAGAGCAGGACAGGGGGCGTACATAGCGGCTTACATATATAAAGCGACAGGATGGATAGAGGTAAACATGTGGTACAGCTAACATGGTGATACAGGTACATAGCATATACATAGCATATATAGGAGATACAGAGATGTACAGAGATATATCCACTCCATCCACTCTGTCCTTTTCATCCATTCCATCCACTCCGTCCTTTCCATCCATTCCATCCACCTTTTCCATCTTTTCCATCTGCTCCATCCACTCCATCCTCATGGAGAACGGGTGTTGTCTCTATCCGCACCATAGATAAAGATATTAGTGACACTTTCTAGATTCAACTTTAACACAGTGGGGCTATTAGGCATACTTTCTAGATTCAAATTCAACACAGTGATGCTATTAGGCACCATGAATGATGTTGGGAATACCTTCTAAGTTCAACTTTAAAACAGTGACGCAATTAGGGCACACTGAGTGATGTTGGGAATGCATTCTAAGTTCAAAGATTTTGACCCTTTACCAACAAATTAAACACAATGGCCCAGCCAAGGTGAAGTGGCCAACGGTGGCAAATGTGGAAACAGGCCTTCAGCCCTCCGCTCTGTAAACTCTCCGGTCTCACTTACATAATTTGATTTACTTAGATTTGGGATTGCACTGGCTCATGACAGGATTCTCATAATACATGTAGTTAATTACAGGCGCACTGGGAGAATTTGCTTCCCATCTGTTGAGAGGGCCTGGGAAAACCCCAAAATTGCACAGAGGATCAGGAGTCAGAAAATAAACTAACTAAATAACGGAAGTAGAAAAGGTGAGAGGCAAACTCCAGCTCTATTAACATCCAAAAAAGCAGGGACAGCAGATAATCAAAAAGGTTGCAGCTCCCAGAGCTTCCAAACAAAACAACATCTTTTAAGGTGAACAATCATCATAACCGGCGTCACACTACAATCTTGGTTGCTAACACCTATGGGGTGAAGGGATTGGTCAGCAAGGATAACTATATATATGTTATATAGGGGTTCAGCTTTTAATTGGATAACGCTTGTCTGGTGGCTCCTCCTGAGACCACCTCTAAATTGATAACAGTAAAAAGGCATCATCTCTACGATAAACTATTGGTTGGAATAATATGTAAGGGCGGCCTAACATTGGGGGTTTGTATTGGTTGGCTTTCTACTGACCAACTTTTGGCACCTGACAGGTCATCAAGACATAAGCCAGACAGGACTAGGGGGAGAGGGGTCCACAGACTGCTTTCCTTTCAATTAAAAAGATACCAACTCGTATTGCTCGGCCAAGAGTCATTGTGTTTCCTCTGCAGTTGGCCTTGTGCAGCATCTTGTGTCTGGGAATATGCGTGAGGACTGAGGCAGGTGTCCTATCTGTGTCCATTACTAATAAAAAGACAGTGTTCTTCAATTATGGGTCATGTGTGGTGAGACCATGTTTGGAATTATTTCACCCTGCATTTGTTGGGATTTTAGCTAATATTAGTAGGAATGTTATGGTTTTCTCTACCTGTGCGGACTCTCTTGATCCATTCCCCATGAAGTATTTGGGTTTATAATTATCCTGCACCTGGATTACAAAGGCTCGTTGTTCTAATTAATCTAATAATTTATGGCTTGTGTCTTGGGAATTGTTATCTCATGCTCTCGCTGAGACGTTCGGAACCTCCTTAATTTCTTAGTAACCTTGGCTTCGTCTGCAAAGCTACCATATGAGCTTCTGCACAGATCTGTATTTCAGTAAATCTAGCATTTTGAGCTCTCGTGAAACCTTGAGTCCTTTCGTTTACTTAGAGGTGTACTGCGGCTTCCATTTTGGAAAGGATGGCAGCCTGTTACTGTTGTTTTTCTATGTTACTGAGCTATATATGCGTGTCATTCATGTTGCGTTCAGCTTACATATTGCATATGTTAGTATTCTTCATGTCTTTATGGATGCCATGTTAATATTCTTCATGTGTAAATGCATATTCGAACTTCTGTTACTTTCTTCATGTGATGTCACAATTTTAGCTTACTTTTACCTGTTCCATTTTAAGTTTAAATTGTGTTCATCTCTTGCTGTACCTGCTTAGGATATGGGCTGTATGGTTGTCTTAGTGAGTAACATTTCTCACCTGGCCGGTATTGGATCAGGGGAGGGGCTGTAGCTACGCACAACATATTCATCTGTCTCTCAACAAAACATTTTGATATATTGACATCAGTGTGCTCTCCATGTGTGAGTTTATGCACCCTGATGAGGTTATTTTTTTAATATGTCACTAGCAACAAATACATTTTGTTTTTGCACATTTTAATACACTTCCTTGCTCTTTTCTCCCTTGAAGAGCTTGCTCGCCATCTGATCGTTCTAGCACTCTGACATTACTATGCATGTGCATGCAGGTTTCAGCATTCAGATGGGCGGCGGCTCTCGCTCTCCACCAGGGATGTGGATTCATTGGATCTGATTCTTTCAATATATGTGCCTCCACTTAAGGTTTCAATTCTTAAGCACATAGTGATTCTTTCTCTCAAAGACACCTCTATCTTTTTTTTAAAGAAAGTGCATTCACATTTCCTACAATGGAATTCATGCAATATTGTTAGTTATTTAAATTGGCATTATTTTAATTCACTTGTGTCATCTATCTCACCTTTATATTCCAAAGAGCCCTGATGATCGCAAATAAATAGGTATATGTGTTTAAATAGCATACTATATCCGATTGGAATAAACAGCTAGAAGAATGAAATATGTTTGCCTATCACAAGGAAGGGAATACATATTTTATTTAACTGAATGGACTCATTGCCAGCACCTATCCTTGCTATAGTTATAATCACTTGTAAGATGGATTCACACATGTACCAGTGCTGCCATTATATTATATGCATCCAAAACTATGTGGTGCTTCTATCAGATCCCACTGCAGTTTAAAAGCATATACTCTTGTGTTATGTGCACATTTCATTCATGACATCCAGTATTCACTAAGGTATAATCAAACATGCATTCTTTACTCCAGGCATCATACAAACTGCTAGAAAGGGTCAACAATTTGGTTATTGACCAAAACACAAAGTGTTCTTAATTTGTAGGCCTATGCACTCGACACTTATGGCTAGTCCTTCTTCTTTCGCTCCAGACAGTATGCAGAGCAGTATCTAGTGTAGTTTACTTCGGTACTGCCTGATCCATATGCACCACATACACATGCCTATATTTTGTTGGTCTAGTTATGCACCCCCTGAACAGGTCAATCAGTTTCCCAAGTTGCATTTACCACTAGGGGTATTTTGTTAGCCATGTCTTCAACAGCTGGTGAGGTCAGGCAGACCAGGATAAAGCATGTGGGATTTGCTGCCACACACATTTGCCTTCACAGGTGGGAGCCTGGCCTGGGTAGCCATGTGTGTTGCAAGCCCCAGAATTACTGCCCAATCGCCCCTCTTTTTATTGCTGGTGCCTTGTCTTCAACTTCCTGGGGAGTCAGAGAGGGTGAAAAGAGGATTTGCCACCCTGTGTGCCTCCCATAGTGGCTCAGTAGCTAATAATTGACTTCTGTGTTGCTAGACGAGGGACAGGTGATGGGAAGTGCAGAAAGTAAATACAGCTCTTAGAGAGCTGTGCATGATTGCTGTTTGCAACTCTCCCTCTCTGGGATGCCAAACCAGGAATGGCAGGAGGTGCCTGTGGGTTCCCAGGGAGTTGCCAGGCATATCCTGGTGACCCCAAATGACGTCCTTGATAAATCTGTGATATCTATTATGATTTGGGTCTCAATGCTCCACCAATTTAGAGATTATTAAGACATCTGACATTTTCCTCCTTAGGGCCTGAACGGATACCACTTGGGAATATTACTGTCATAAACAATCACTCAACAAGTTCCCTGCCGATCAGCTGGAACCAACCCCCTGGAATCGTGGAACTATACACTATCGCCATTCAAGGAGCCGTCAACCAAACCAAGAACAGCACAACTGCGCAGCCTGTTACTTTCACAAGCTTGCTCCCTGGAAGGGAATACACTGTCACAATCACAACAGCTAGCGGCCCTTACAATGAGACATCAGATCCAGTGACTGGAGTAACATGTAAGTGTATATGTTGCAGTGTACAGATTTATTGTTGAAAGTGTCAAAACAGCCACAATACATAAGGCAGAAAATAATGTTTTACTTCATGGTGAATTTTACCTGCACTTTTATGAGGTTTGAACAATAGCTTTACATTGCCTGTGAAGGCATATTACGTATGCCTTATCTGGAAGTGAATATGTACGCTACATGTATGTACAGCAGCGGCATGTATATTGCATGTCCATTTGGTTTTAATGCCTTACCGCTATCATGGACCTTAGAAGTAACGTATATTTAAAAAACTGCCCTAAATTCCTAATGAGGCCGTTTGTGTCATCTGGATTCTCCTTTACATGCGTTTAAATTAAAACTAATTCTGAAAAACATATGCGTTGTGGTGGGAAGCTGGCTAACCCCTTACACTGGCAAAACATAGGCGCGCTCGACTTTCCCCAAATGTGCCCTGCAGGAAAGTCAAGCTTTTGCTGGCCTGACCTGCCTCTTGGGACTCCAGGGACATTTCCCAAGTGTGTAACCCTGCCTCAGATTGCAAAGCAGAGTTGGAAGCCTGCCATCTCGTTGCCTGTGAAGACTCACGAGAGGAGCTTGGCAGCCACTCACAGTCCCTGGTCCATGCCAAAACAGACTTGAGGACCTTTAAAAGTCAACGCTTTTTCCATGCTTCCTTTGTGGGCTATATTGGGCTGTTACTATAGGAGTGGCCAGGACATGCTCACAGGCTGGGTTTTTGAAAGATATGTGCAGTTCTTTTGACGAGTTTAGAAGAGATTAGGAGTTTTTGGAAGAGTTTGTTTGTGGTGTTATTTTGTGTTTCTTGACCCTTGACTGACCTATCCCCTTGTGTTTGCTTGGGTTTGTGCTTTTGGCCCCCTCTCCATTATTCTCTTTTACACTTACTCCCTTTGAGAAAAATGCATTAAGGCAGTTCCTCTTCTACTGTGCCCTGCTCTCTGTGTGCCACCCGAGGAGATTGCATAGCTGTCTGCAGTTTACGCGTGTGGTTTGGGATCACACTGTATGATATTGTAATGTATTGCACAGCGTGTGAGATGAGATGTGAGAGACTAGAGGTATCAGACTAGAAGGAGAAAGACGCTGCGAGGACCCGTGTGGAGGTATGGGTGAGGACTGGTTCAGGTGCGCAAAGAAAGGCAGGTGAGAAAAGGCACTGGGCTTGGCGGGTCAGGTCCGATCACTGAAATAATGGACCTGACTGACTGAGCCTTTACAAATACATCATTAAGAAACCCAGTGCCTAATCCTACACAAGTAAAGATTACACTGCTACTATTCATACATCGCTCTCCTTGGAAACCTTTAATTTGAACAGACTTGAATGGATTTCCGTGGCGTTCACTGGAGTATTATTTAGCATAATAGAGCTATTGTTGCCATACTACATAGGGGAAGCAAAATCTTAATTAAGCAATATGCCCTGAGCGGCGGGGGCTTTACCGACTCAGGTAATGCCCCGGGGCCCATAGATATAGGCCCCGAGCGAAGCGAGCGGGGCATATAGCTATTAGTACCCCGGCCCGCAAAAATTGTGTGGCCGGGGCACTAAAAGGTTTATTTTTTTCCCGAAACGCTGTGGCGTTTTGGAAAAAATAAAAAAAAAGACGTCAAAGAAAATGGCCGCCATGGAAAGGGAAAAAAGAGACAGTTTTCCCTTTCCATGGCAGCCATCGGGACGGACGTGCTGGAAACAGAAGTGTTTCCAGCACGTCCGCTCCTGAAAAAAAAGAAGGTAAGTGGGGTTGGGAGGGCAGAAGGGAGGGAAAAAAAAAAAAAAAACAACGTACCTCGGTCCCCAGCGGGATGATGATGGTACGTCTCCAGCCGTGTGGGGCTCCAAGCAGGGATGGCCCTGCTCCGAGTCTTCACACGGCTGGAGCCTTTCATCGTCCCCCGCCGGGGACCAAGGCATAGAAGGCGAAGAAGGTGAGTGGGGTGGGGAGGGCAGGGAGGTGGGAGGAGGGAGGGAAGGAAGAAAAAAAAAAGCCTTACCTCTGTCCCCAGCGGGGGGAGAAGGTGGCCTCTCAGCCTTGAGGAGGCTTGGAGCAGGGATGGCCCGCTTCGAGCATCCCCATTGGCTGAAAGGCTGCCACACCCCCCCCGCCGGGGACAAAGGCCGTGGAATCCCAACGGAGGGATTCCCGGCCTGGTAACGACTCGGCGAGGGCCAATCAGAATGGCTCTTTCATTCTGATTGCACCCTCGCCGCGTACCTATAAATATAATGGAACAGATTCTCAAATCTTTTTTTTTGGCCCAAGTGCTTTGGTACACTAGTGCATATTTTAATTTTCACCAAAAAAAGGTGTATCCAAATCCACAAAGGACATCAAAATGTATTCATCTTAGAAACCCACATTCGTATGCATTTTTTACCCATTTGAGCATTTTCGCAAATCAGTACGCCTTTCTGCACATTTTATAGTTGAACCCTGAATTCACAAATGTGTTGCACTTTAAATTTTGCTGAAAACGAAGGCATTTCCCTGTGCCTGTTTGGAACAAGCGAAAGGGGAATCACATTGCATGACAGGGTTTTTCTTGCCCATGCCATGCATTTCTTATTTAAGTGTAAAAGCAGCAATATGAACTGCTTCTGTTCCACTTTGATTTCTATCCCTGAAACAGGCATAGACATCTTTTATCTTTTTCTCTATGAAATTTGCTCCCAGCCCCACGTGATTGCTGAGAGCCAATCCCACATTGTATGCATCTTTGCTCTGTTCTTGTTCCCATCAATGAAAAAAAAACAGGTCACCTTTGACAATTAGGTGAGCTGCACTTTCCTGCAATCAGCGCACATGACAAAAGTGCATTCTCTTTTTCCATTTGTAGCCATTTTTTTTATTATATACTTCAATATCTGAAAGGTAAAAGTATCACAGTCCATGATAAAGGAATGGGCACTTAATGTTCTATAAATATAGAAACTTTAATTAAGCACACCATGTACAATAATAACTAAATAGAGAACACTACAAAACTCCACCCCTGTAGAACGAACACAGAATATGCAAGATAGCAAGATGCATCACTCTGGGTAGTGAGACGGGGTAAAAGAGGCAACAAAAAATACAATGTTCAAAAAGGATATGTTCTTGAGTTGCAAAATGGAATTAATGTGACCCAGCCAGTCTCTAGAGCTCCGAATCGACTGGGGGACAGTTGTCAGGCACTGATACCTTTTGCAATGTCTTGGCGGTCATTAAACAATGGTGAACCAGGCTTCTCAGCACTGTTCGGGAGTCCTAGTCAGCTCTAGATGTGATAGTCACAACCATCCAGCAGCAAGCAGAAGTCAATGCAGCATCGAACTCAAAGAAGTCTGCAATTCGAAGCAGCTCAAGCGATGCGGATCATGGATGCCAACAGGTACGGTTCGACAGTCGAGGATCGATGGTGGACAGGCTGGTGAAGAGATGCGCAGTTGAGGCGGCTAGTTGTGAGCCAAAGGATGTAGTTCAGGAAGACCACCAAATGAAGGTTTGATCATTGACTCGATCTGTGATGAAGGGCCTGGTGGTTCAAACAGCATTTCAAACAATGCAAATGAAGCAGTACTTCTTAGTCTGAGCAGAGACAACAATGCTCTTCAGCTGGCGCTGTGCTGCAGTGAACTTGTTCGAGTGGGCGGACTCTGGTTTGAAAGCCGATGTGTGCCAAAGGCAGCTCCTGAGGGTCCTGTTGTTTTGAACTGGGTTGAACACACTCAAATCACAGCTTGCAGTGTTTAGACAGGATAATTGCAAGAATCCTGGTTGTCTTGGCAGTGGGGATCTGTGAGTGTCATCCCAGCGTCTCATGGACAGGATGAGTCCTTTTCTCAGGTCCCCACACACGGGTTAGGCTGGCACACACCTTCAGAGGTCCTTCAGCATGGTGGGATTACGGGCAGCAGTTTGGCTGGTAGAGAGCAGGTCATGATCCAGCAGCAGATTCATCCCCATTGGACCAAAGGATGGATAGGGGGTAGAGCTTTCCTCTGCCTTGGACCACCTCCCTTCACCTCACAACTGTAAGACTTTGGAAAGGATTTCTCTCCCAGCAAGGTTCAACAAAATCTTCCTGAATGTTTGGTGATTGGTCAAAAGCAAGCCTGAATTAAGTGTACCATCCCTGATCTTAAAACAAGTATATTTTGTCATCTGACATCACACCCAAAGTGCTTTGTGCTACAGGAAGTGGAGGGGACAGGAAGGAAAGCTAGAGATAGAGAGACACATGATGGTCGAGCCTTCCCTTTTCAGTTGAATCAAAGGCCTTTTGGTATGCAGCACCCTAGTGTGAGGCTACTCATTTTTGCCAGTGGGTGTGCCCTTTGATTCCTATTCCCAGGACAGCTTCTTGTGGAGTGGCTGTCTTTCTGGGTAGGGTTTTATCTGCCATCACAAAAGAGCACAGAGAGGCAACAGCCAAGACTACAGTCTTGCAGTCTGCAGTAGGGCAGCATGTCTGTGGCAAATACGCATAACCCTTACACAGCTGAGCTGGGCTCACAGGAATGACACATATTTGATATCAAATCGATGTGGCTGAGATAAGTATGAGAGATGCTGACCACCATACCCCAAACTCAGGTATGGCATATATTTCCATGTTAGTGTGCCACCAGGACAACATCCTCTTAATGATGTGGTTTTTCAAACAAGGGTGCATATCTTAAATGCAGCATGTGACCTGCAGAGTCTTGACTATCACTACAGCTGTCAGGTGGGCACATGTGTCTTCTGGACCTGCTCTCTTCCACTAGCAGAGCAGGTGCTGCGGATCAGGTCTACATTATGCTTTTGCCATGGAGCTTTTTAAAAGGGAATCTGATTAGATTATCCTTTCTAAAATGGGATTACTCACATCATTGTATTAATTAAAATCCAAAAAGGCAGTGCTTCTACACCCTTGCCAGGTTGCAATTCCTCACACGCCCCTGCCAAAACATTGTGACTAATTTATTTATTTGTTTCTAAAAATCACAGGGAAAGCAATACATTATTTTCACTAAAATGCATACAGAATTTACCATTAATAACAGAGTGTAGGACATGGATGCTTTACAATGGAGTTTGAGAATGTAACTTGAAGACCAGAACAGGATGGTGGAGTAATTGCTGAATTAAGGATGGCGGGGTGATGGAAAAGTGCTGTAGGGTTGTCAATGTAGGGTAGGTTGAGGGGGAAACCAGGATGATGCAGCAGCTTAGAGGGCTAGGAAACAGGTTGGTTCTCCAGAAAGGAGGGCTTTGAGGTTGGATTTAAAAAGTGGTAGAGTTGGAGTAGTATGGAGAAGGAGAGGAAGTAGGGGAGTTGGAATAGAGAGAGCCGAAATGAGAAGGAGCCCAGGGTACTACAGTGGTGGCAAGAAGGTGAACTGTGAATGGTCTTAGCGAGTGAGGACGAGAGTAGAGAGTAAGAGGAGCAGGTAGTTAGGGTGGGCGGGTCTATGGATAGTTTTGAAGATGATGAGAAGTTTATACTTAGCCCTTTGTTTCATAGACAGCCAGACAATCTGGCGATGGACAGAGGAGGTAGAGGTAAAGCGAGAATGGTTGAAAAGTGTGCAGACTGCAAAGTTGAGGACTTTGTCCACAGGTGAAAAAGCAAAGTTGGGAAGGTCATAGAGGAGACTGGCACAGTAATGAGATCTAGAAACGACTAAGAGGCGATTGGCTGTTTAGCAGTATTGAAAGATGACAGATGTTTTCTGATATTGAGGAGGTTGAGTCTGGCTGCAGTGTCAGATTTGGAGGTGAAGAACAAGAAGTTGTGTGATGGATCAACAATGACACCAATGTTATGAGCGGAAGCAGAGTAAGGAATGTAGTCAGGAGAGAAGAGAAGAGAAGAGAAGAGAAGAGAAGAGAAGAGAAGAGAAGAGAAGAGAAGAGAAGAGAAGAGAGGAAAAGACAGCCTGTTTGGCTGGGAAGTAGAGAACTTCAGTCTTAGTGGAACTGAGCACCCAATGAGTGTTACACCACCCAATATTTGGTGGCAGAGAGACAGTTTAAAATGTTTTAAAACAGCTTGTCGAATAAGGAGCATAGCTCGTCCTCAAGGCAAAAGTAGCTACGAAGGCCAGGCTGCCAAATGATATTACTGTTGCCGGCACTTGGTCCCGTGGGTTTATCACGGGATTAGCAGTGGTGGTAGGCTGTGTAAATTCCCATTTCATTGGGGATTATATGCAGAATTAGCACATGCAGAATTACCAGGTGGTAATGCCGCCAATTCCTGGTGGTAAAGTGGAGGCAGATCTTCCACTTTACCTCCAAAAATCAGCCTTATTACCACCCAGTAAATCCACTGGTGTTAATACCAAAATGTTATAGTTTGGCGGTGCCGGAAAAATGCAGGTACCGGAATTGCCTCCACTTTTTCCCCTCACAGCCAAACTTGTAATGAGGCACGTTGGCTGTACTGTTTGAAGTAAATAGGTAAAATAGGAAATGTCCTCATTAGTAATGCCCTTACAATGTTTGGTGGCTTTACGTTATGGTAGTATTTATTCATCATAGTCCTGCTGTTTGATGGTTTTGTTGTTTAGCATGCTTATTTTCTTTCTCTTCAACTCGTACATTGCATGACCCCTGCGGGCTTTCTTCATGAGCTCCTGCCTTTCCTTTGGTGTGTGCCTATCTTCTTGATGCCCCTTCTTATGCCACTTGCATACACGAGACGCATGAGCAGCACTGGTAGTTCCTAGACCTAGATAGGAAGATACATGACAAATGTCTCCTGGGAATCTGTGTGCTGCTGCAGGACAATGGAGCAATTGAAAATCAATGACGTAAAATCAGTATATCATAAAAACAGCTCACTCAACTAATGTAAATGTGCCCTTAAATGTAAAAGGACTACAGCAATGCTCAATGCACACTCAAATGCATCTGTACAACCACAAACAATATGGGAGGGTTCTGGGTGGGGATGATCTGAGTGCAGAGACCACACAAGTGAGACAGGTGCAGCAATAGGGGTCAAGTTCCGGGGAATAGCTGCCCTTGACATATCCATGAATCCTGAATAGAGAGAGCCAAGAACATGCTCTAGTGCAGGTAATATTGCTTTGTAGAATATTGGCTGCTCGCCCCACTACTTGGAGCAGTCCAGGAGGTATGGGGCATGACATCAATTGCTCCTGGAGACTTGCTTCATAGCAAAGAAGATTACTTAATTCAGATGTTAGTGGTGGCGGTTGAGTTCCACTCCTGCCATTCATCTAATTTTCCTGATCTAATCAGTTGTATCCATATGAATTGGAGGGCAGAAACGGGTAGGAAATAATCAACCCTATTTCTACACAAATACCCTCCAAGGAAATCCTATATAATATTATAATATTATGGGGACAATAGGCTTTCGCACATGCCCTTACTTGCTGGTAGGTATGGCCTTCAAACTAGCATCTGAAAACCAATTGAACAGAATCCAAGCTGTTCGGACATGGGACAACCTGAGGCTGAAAGACACTATAGACTCTTGTGAGGCAGCTAGGCCTTGTGCACTCATGGAAATTAACACACCCTTTGGGAGGGAGTATGCTGTCCACTGCACTTCACCAGACAGCTCATCCCATATCAATTACATTTGCCTATGAAGGAATTGAAAGGATGGCATAACCAAAGTAGATGTTGGCAATATTCAACTATCCAGCCAAGCTCTGGTGCCGACATAACTAAAGTGGATATTTTCAATGTTAGTTTTTCTGACCATGCTCTTGTCTAGGTCACAATTTAAGTGGATCTGAAAAAGTATAGATCAACTAAGCGTGGACTTAACATGTCGCTCTAACCAAAATGAAAAAAATGATAGCATACTTTCTAACATCACACAAATACAGTGCGACATGTGTCAACTGTTGATCTGGTGCTGAAGGCCATTATTCAAAAGACTTGCCTAGTAATCGGCTCACTGCAGCAAAAGAAAAACCAACAGGAAGTGAAGGTAAAGAAGCTCACAGTGAAGAATCTAGAGAAGCACTTCTCAAAACTCAAGAACACAAATGGACAACGCACTGACATTCAACGATGAATAGAGCATCAGAAATATGACATCAATATCCTCACACATCGAAGGCAGAATAAGCACTATTCAGGACTAGACAGAGGTCTTTGGACACAAGAGAAAAGTATGGTAAACCTTTTATGTACAGACTAAAAACACTTCAACTCTCCTACTAGATCTTTGGATAAAAGCTTAACGCCGGAAGGCTTCAGCTTGAGGAGCAAACTCTTTGAGGAATTTCTTCAAATATAAAAGCTCATAGCCTTTTGGTGGTAAAGCAGACACAGAAGCTTAGGAAGATGTCCTTGGGTGACTAGACCTCCTGAAGCTCAGTCAAGAAGACAACTCATGCCTGGTAAACAAAATTTGGTGAACAGATTTCTAGGGGTGGGGGGATGAAACCCCACCTCACAGACATGATATTTCTGCATTGACAGCCGAAAGAATCAATTTTTTTTTTGTGCAGCCTTTAAAATGCAGACATTTCACATAGAACCTTGCAAACTGTTGAGTGAACAGGGACAAAACAAAGCTGACATAGATGTCCAGGAAATTACTAAATGAAAGGCTTAGTCACGAAGCCTACAATGAGCACCAAATCATGTAAAATTCCTAGCTATAATACTGTAAGTGATTTTTATATTGGTCACCAGCAAAATCAGTTCAGTAATTGCTTTGAGTGAAGTGACACTCTTGAGATCGGAAAATATTCATGATGGGAAATATCTTTGGATGGATTACCTTCTTGGCAATGTTGAGTCTGTCTCAGAGACCGAAGTGTACAATCTTCTTATTAACATTTGTTAGGAGCGATTTTCAGTACTGCCTGTGGTGTGGGGTTTCTGAGAGGCCTACCAAGTGGATGAGCTAGGGCTATACACAATTGGTCTTGCCAAACACTCTCTGGGTATTGTAGGCTGAGTAGTAACGTAGACTAAGGAAATCAGAGCTACAGTATTTAAGTACAGTTACAACACTTAGAGGGAGGCAAGTATTTGAGGGCTGCATAGATGTATAGCTGTATAAAATACTCTATCTATTAGGCCCAAAACATGTGCAGATAAAAGGTAAGGAATACTATATAATACACACACTGATACCTACACATAGATAGACATAATACATTTTTTCAAAGGAGGACTACACAATACTTTACACTTACACACAGACATAAACAATCCTGCAAGTAGTAGAAAACCTTTCTCAAGTAAAGAGCGAGAAAAAGTGGTTAAACAAATAAAAACAATCTGCCTTATAATTATAGTTTTAACTTAAGCAATCCCTTCCTCGCCATGAAAGAGATTTAAGTATTTTAAAGAGTTTAGTCCAAAGATAAACAACACTTCAAGTTAAATCTGTTTCAGAAAAGAGAGGGGGTCACTCCCAATTCCTACACACTAAGGGATCATGAGATGAGGAATCCTAGTCCAGAATACCACCACCCATGGCAAGGTAATGGTAGTGCTATGGAGTTCACTTTGCGCCCATTTAATCACTATAGTGCAAGGGGGTGCACCAAGAGTGGTATGTACACTCAGCTCCTGAACAGCAATACTACAAATGACCACCCCCAGGTAAGTAAGAGGTTTTGGGTGTGACTAGTCACACTGTGGGTCCTGATGCAGAAGGTCAAGTGGTCGCAGGAGCAGTAACTGAAATAGGTGCTGGGTTAGGGTCTGGCTAGGCAGCAGTTCTGATCTCTGACACAGAAGCAGTTCCTGGTGATCTCTAGCTGCACATGGCAGATCATCTCAGACAACTTTTTTTTATTGTTACATGATTTAGTTCATTACAAACTTTTCAAAAATAAATATAACGCTCCCTTTCATTTCCTATTGATTTTCTCCCAAGCATGCACATTTAAAACACAGATTTATGCATTCTCATTCTCAAGAAATGTAAGGACTTCTTGCATCAGTTTACAAATTGTCATGGGTTGGTGCTCTCCGACAATCAATTTAGACCACTGGTCATCTAAGAAAGCTGTTTTCATTCTTTCGAGAAATTCCAACAGCAAGTTTGTCCTACGCAAAGTTAGGTCTCGCCACTGCAGTAATAAATGTGTTACAGTCTCTATGTGGTTACGGTTTTGGCATAATCTGTAATGAGTTTCAGATTTAGTTACTAGGTGTCGTGTCGTCAAAAGCTCTCTTGTTGGTAAAATATTTAACTGTATTCTCATGAATAATTCTCTTAATTTGACACTTGGAAATTTTGCTAGATAGGCTGAGATTTGGCCAATAGGTATTCTCTCGTATGATAGCAGAATCAACAATTTGTATGTGGATCATAGGTCTTGAGTGTTGATCCAGTGCTTGGATGAACTTTTTCACCTTTTCTGGATTAATTGTCAACACATTTTCAGTAATTTCCAAATGTTGTAACCATGTTTGACAGGATCGTTTCCACTTCATGTAAATCCAGTTGGGTTCACCAGCAAGATTGGGACGTAAGATTTGAAACAGTAATAGGTCATCACACATTATGCATTTGCAATAGAGTGATAAGGATTTCCATAGGACGATTCAAATCTTAATGATGTATTCAGATTACTTAAGGGAAGTTGTAGAACTCTCTTCCAAAATTATCCTTCTACGATGTTCCAAAAGTGCCATGATAGGTTCAGTGCTGATTCTGAACCATAGGTGACGATAGGAACAACCTTCTGTTTATAAAAGGTGATGGTTGGTGTCATGGTAAAGTTTCAGTATTTATTTTTCAATAGGCGAGCCAGTGCTGTTAATGTTTTGGTTTTCGATCTTATTGCAGCGATCCAACCACTCTCATCTATATTACAGCTGATATGGGCGCCTTGGTAGGTCATTGACTGAACTCTGCCTAGTTCTTGATTTCCCAGAAACCAACATTGGGTTAATCTATTTTGGCATTTCATATTTGCCATGACTAGAGCTTTTTTTTACATTGACTTTCAATCCATTCTGCTTCATGTAGAGTTCTAGGGCATTGATTTGCTGTTGTAACCCGACCGCTGTCTGTTTCACGATGACAAGGTCATTTGCATACAATATCCATGGCAGCGGTGTGCTATTTATTTTAGGAGGAAAAGTTGTTTTGCTCATGTCAGATAGATAAATGTTGAACAGCGCTGATGCCAGAGGACAGCCCTGTTTGAAGCCCTTCAAGGTCTTAATTTTGTCTGTGAACGTGCTTTCTGAATACAGCGGTTTTATTGCTTCTAGGAGGTCTTTTGTACATCCCTATGATTGAAGTGTGTACCATAATCTCTCTCTGCTAATACTGTCAAAAGCTTGTTCTAGGTCCACGAAGTCTGTATATATTTTAGATTTGGCCTTGATTGATTTTAATTTTACCTGGTTTAACAGAAATAAATTCCGGTTTGTGCCCGCTCCTTTTGCAAATCCTTCTTGTCTCGGGTCTAATCTGGTGGATTGTTTTGCCCTTGATTGTAGTTGGTGTAAGAGAATGGTCCCAAAGATTTTTCCTAATGTATCTAATAGGGCTATTGGGCGATACATTTGAGGTTGTTCTCTAATTCCTTTCTTGGAGATGGGGATGATTATTGCTGTTTTCCAGGATTCTAGTACTTTTTTGCTGGTTAAGATGTTTGTAAACATTAGCATACAGAACTATGCCCAAGCTTCAGGATTGAGTTTCAAGCTAACGTTCGTAAATCCGTCTGGTCCTGGTGCACATATTTTTAATCAGAAACAAGACGTCTTCCTTTGCAAATTCAATTGCCCATGGATCGCTTGTTTGGCGATCTTCCATGGCTTCATTTATTGTGGGCCGTGCATATAGTGCTGCATAATGAGATTGATATGCCTTTTCAGAGACTGCGTTTGGGAGTGTCGCTAATTGAAGTGTCGAGGTGTTATTTAGCATTGACCATAAGTCGCAAGTGTTCTTACTGCAGATTGTACTGAGCATTTGTTCCACGTCATTTTGAGCAGCCCTAGCATTGAAGGCAATTAGCCAGTTCATATAGCTCTGCTTTCTAACTCTACATAGTTCAAGTTTATCATCTCTATGTAATTTGTTCAGGTTTCTCATGTCTGCTGGAAAGATTTGTTGCACGCTGATTAGCTCTTGATTATAGACATGTAGTCATGTGAATGAAGGTTTCCCATTTTTTGTGTGACGTTCTTTGAAGGACATTAGAATGCTCGTATAATCCAACTTTGAGTTTTCGAATCGAGATTTGAAACAATACTTCTCAGTTATGATTTCAATGTCTGAGGCTTTTAATCCTAATATGTTGCCACCATTAGAGAGTTGTATGGGTGCATTATAAAGATC
Source organism: Ambystoma mexicanum (assembly GCA_002915635.3). Classification (NCBI taxonomy): domain Eukaryota; kingdom Metazoa; phylum Chordata; class Amphibia; order Caudata; family Ambystomatidae; genus Ambystoma; species Ambystoma mexicanum. The sequence continues at coordinate 139,182,060 of CM030325.1, forward strand.
TGCGGTTGGCAATAGAGCCTGTTTCCATGACAGGGCCAGTAAATGATGGTCACTTATCTGATTTGAGTTGATTATTAAGGTGTTAATGAGGTCTCTCATGTTTCTGGAGACAAAAAAGTAATCAGGATGAGCAATCTGCATCACGCCTGACCAAGTTGGCTTTGCTGGTGTGTCCCCTTTAACTTGATCATTTAGCATGAAGAAGTCACGAGGATCTAGTTCTTGAGTCCACAAGGATTTTCTCCCCGTTTGTTTGGCACGCTTGATCCAGTCCACTCTTTATTTACACAATTCATGTTTAAGTCTCCACAAATTATGATAAGAGGATCATTAAATTGAATGTAGGTTTTGCCAGTCAACGATGTAAGAGTATTCAAGAAATGTGTTTGTTCAATTTTGAGCGGATTCCAATATAAGTTGAAAATGATAATTGTTTTTTTTTCCCATTGGGACCATGTTGGGTCCATTCCAGTAATAGTATTTGTGTGAATGGGTTGGGATTTATTTCTATAATCACTTCTAAACCTTTTCCCACTTTTATTAGAGTCAAAAGGCCAGAGTACGCCCGTCCCCTTGCGCCTCTGGGTGCAGGATTTAAAAACACATCAAAACCCTCTGCTGCTGATTTGTTCTGGATCCAAGTCTCTTTGAGACATAATATATCATAATTTGCAAGTTTATGGTATCTTGGTTAAGGTGTTGGATAAATCCTTTGGTGTTCCAGCATGCCATTTTCATTTCCTTCAGTTCTAATGGTGCTGAACATTATCTTGAACTTGAAGTTGCCAAGGAGGTGGCGAGCCATGACCAGTCTTGGTCTTGTTCCCGTTGGGAGGACAGTGGAAGGTGCAGAATCATTTTTAGTCTCGAAAGTCACTCTTATTCTTGGTATTTCCCTACAGTGAGATTTCTTTGAGGGCAGGTTCTTCAAAATTAAGGCTGTCTGGAACTCGTTGTCTGTGCTTGGTTCTCTTTCAATCATTTCCTTGTGTCTGTCGCCCGTTTGAGGTTGAGCTCTTGGTCTTCTGTGGTGAATTAGCAGGTAAATTGAATTCTTCACTAATTTCAAACCCATAAGGTTTTAGGTCTTGTGTTTCGCTCAATAGTGCGTTTTGAATAAATTTGAGTTTAGATGTAGTATGATCCAGTTAAATCTGATTTAATTTGCAAATTGTACAATTGGAATGTCATCCGAGATTTTCAAACTACGATGTAGGAGTTTTATAACGTTGGCTCGGTTCAATATTAACCCATCTCCACCAATGTTCCCTGTAAGGTGCGCGACTGTGCGGCGCGCACTTTTGATTGTGAGCCGTGCATAGTGCTTATTTTGCCGCGCTCTTGCTCCAATCATCATTTTGTGAAAACAATTATTATATTATTTTTTTTTACATTTTATTTTTAAAATAAAACTCTCATTTACGGCTGGCCACCAAATGTAAATATGGCGGGTTGGCGGCCAGCCTAGATACAGGCCAGGAGGCAGCAGCAACGTTTGTGATTACTAGGTGACACGAACTTTGCTACGGCCTCCTGGGCTGCTACACGTGCTGGTGATGGGCGTTGGCGCAGGGCTGCACTCTGCGCTTGCGCAGGGAGCCTAGCCACCGCCCTGTCACACGAATGCACGTGCCCTGCTGCTCGGTCTCTCCTTGCCTTGCGCAGTAGTCACTGCCAGTAGCAAGTTCGAGAGACCCCGTGCCTGCATGCGGAAGACACTGGCTGGTGATGGATGACGCCACACCACCTGCTGGAGCTTGTGTGACCCCCCATCGGCCTTCACCCCACCCCGGTGTAGAGAGCTGGGAGTCTGTGAGTGTGCACCGCACTAAGGTAGGTAAAAATAGTTTGGAAGGGAGTGGGAGACAGTATGGGCCAAAAGTCTGCAATCCACAAAACTGAGGGCCCCCCATTGGGGGGCTCTCAGTTTTGTGGATTATAGACTTTTGATATCGCCTCGCGTTGGGCAATGGGAAACATGGCAGGCATTTTAGAAATATAACAGCTTCAAAAACGTTGGCATCAATACTGATGCCAACGTTTTTGAAGCTGTTATATTTCTGAAATGCCTGCCATGTTTCCCATTGCACATGGCAGGCATTTCAGAAATATAACAGCTTCAAAAACGTTTGCTCAATACTTCTAAAGTATTGATGCCAACGTTTTTGAAGCTGTTACATTTCTGAAATGCCTGCCATGTTTCCCATTGCCGAACGTGAGGTGATATCAAAAGTCTGTAATCCACAAAACTGAGGACCCCCAATAGGGGGCCTTCAGTTTTGTGGATTGCAGAAAGGGGAGCGTTCAATGACCCCGATGTGGAAACCTGTGTGTTTTTTTTCTAAGTGCTCTCTGGCGAAATATTACAAAGTTTTGGTTTCTGGGAGACCTGGGTGCTCTGGATTTTCCACAATGCGTGCCTTTGGTACACCTATTACTGTGAATGTAATGATGCAGTTATCTGGTTATGATCCTTGAAGTGGTTGGCCTCCTCCTCTTGGAGAATGTCCACAGGTGGGGCCAATTGTGTTGTTGAGTTTGACGTCCCTGGGTGTTGGGGTTGGGCAGTATAGGAAGGAGTTGTAGGGGGCACAGTTGGTGGGATTAACACTGAAAATGGTTCACAGGTGCAGCCCCAAGTCTGCAAAGGGGATATGAGGGAGTACAGCTGGAGCCTAGTGATGGTGGATGCAGATTGGACAGGGGTTAATGGCATTGTGTAATACTATTAGTTGGAATGTTCGCAGGCTCCACAACAACCCGCAGAAGGTGAGAAAGGTATTGAGTTACTGCGAACGTCACAAGGCTAAAATGATCCTGTTATAGGAAACCACCTAGTGGGGTTTGCAAATGAGTGTGTGGCAAAGACTTGGGGCAGTAGCACATATTGCACATCTTTTTCTATGTACTCCATTGGGGTCATCATGTGGCCACTAGCCAGAGAATCCTACCAACCCATCCCCCGGCCCTGCTTCACCTCGCTCCTGGCAATACCCGGCCCACAGTAACATCACCATCCTTGCAAGTGATTATTATTCCGTCCGGCACTCAGGTTACACAACCGCAAACTGTCTCTTCAACCTCAACCAAAGGAGAGCAAACATGTCAAAGCTAAAAACACCAACCGGAGAGAGACTAAAGCATCCAGAAAATTCTTAAGAAACATAATTTTACCAGTGCCATCTCTTAAGGGTGATATGTCTGTTGCTACTCAGTTACCAGTTTAATGGTATCCAGCCCACTAATTGCTCATTTTACTATAGCCGATATGATAACTCAGTGGGATGAGCGCTCGCTGCTGTGATGTGTGTGTGATCTGCAGGTTGAAATCCCAGTAAGGCCATCTCATCCTTTCATCCTTCCGAGGTCGATAAATGAGTACCAACACAGGTTGGGTGATATTGTATGCATATTTCTTCTATGAAAAAGAAGAGCTTAAGCTTAAGTGCTATACAATAACATATTATCATTTGGCCATGGACGTCTGCTTGCATTCACAGTTATTTGACAATATGGATCTGGACCTGCTGTTATTGCACATAGCGATCTACAAGAAGGCAGGGGTGCACCCAAGTCAGAATGTTGGGGGGAAGAGTTCTAACCCTTTAAATTTGGGAGAGGTCAGGTACCAACTTCATAGATTGTGGGGTCAGAGCAAACTTACTTGTGTGGGGTCCTCTAACTTTCTTCACACATCCTAATGAGACTATTCTAGTGCAGCTTCAATGTTACTAGCAGTTAACTCTCCTTCACATCTGAAACCACACAGTTAAGGGGTGCTGTGAGAATGAGCTGTCTCCTGCCCCTTAGTACCCTTCTAATCATTCCCTGCCCTGAGTCTGACATGCAAGTAATAACCCCATCAATTGCCTAAAAACGTATGCATATGAATGGAGTTGCTAAGTTAACAATGAAACCCTTTACATTAGTAATTGCAGAGACATTGTTAACTGTGCAGCTGCGGCGAGAACCGTTTTTCGTCTGTGCCCTGCCTGCCGAAGGGTCTGTAGTGTATGTCAGGCAGGTAATGTCATCAACATAACCCAACATTTCGGGGGGCGAGGGTGGGGGAGGGCTAAATCTCAACCTGCCCACTTGTACAATGCGCCACCTAGCTACAGCCCATGATGTCATCCCCAAAGTGGCAGTGATTTCTATAAACGAAGAATTATTTTAAGTTGTCCTTGGAGAAACACCAGAAGATATACTTACTGACATTTTATACTGGCTGGGCATGGGCAGGGCAGGATGTTTAACAACTGTGGATATATCCCCCAAACTGGCACTGTGCAATCTGATCACTAAGACTTGCTCACTGGTGGGGCGCTGCGCCGCCGCCGACCACCCCTGGTCTGGCAGCACATCACTCAGTAGCGCACATGACTGAAAAACATCCTGCACACAACTATTCTTTGGCGCACACAGCCCAAAAAAATTAGAGGGAACATTGATCTCCACTGGTCAGCAGTCTTTCAATCACAAATGTTAGACCTTGCTTTTTGAAGGCTAGACGCAAGGCGTTATCTTGAGTTCCATGTTTCACTTGTTGGTTGCAAAAGTTGTTGGATCCATTCAATATAGGTGAAGTGTTTGGATGTGCCAGAGCCAATCGTTTTTGTTCCAAAGTTAGAAATGATGTTTTAGATCACTTCTTGAGTTCTCTGCATTGGAAGATCATGAAACGGTAGGAGAGAGAATTTCTCTGTTGTGGCAGATGTTAGTACCGTTTGAAATTCATTTCGGGCTGAACAGATTTATCGATTCATGTTCATTTTGGAAATCAGGTTCTGAGTAAGTTATAGTGTACGTTGTGAAGTCCATTGGCGTAACCAAGTCCGAGATGTTTTCTTCATCGGTCATCTCGCGTGTTTCCTTGTTGCCATCACTGATGGACTTCTTTTCAAGTCCAATACAAGCAAGGTAGTTGTTTTTGAGATGTATTTTGTTAATTTGGGTCTGTTGGCTTAAGCAGCTAGCTTTGGAGAGCTCAGAGGTTTCCGCAAATTTCTTACAAAAGCGCAAGATCCATTTGATTTGGATTTGGATTTGTTTTTTTTTATTTTTTATTTCTTCGTTGATTGTGACACTGTTCTCTTTTGGAGCGATTGTCTCTTTCTTGTCTGATCAAAAATGGGAAATAACATCAGTTCTTTCCTCGATTGCATGGGCAGATTCGCTTGAAACTATTGTAGTATTGGGTATTGTTTGTTGAACAGGTGATGGAGGTAGAGCTTCAGGCGGATTGATCAGAATAATAGTCTTTGCAGCCAAGACAGACGGTATATTTCTGGTAGATTTATTGGAAGTCCTTTCTTTTGACAAGTTTGAAACGGTGGCTACAAATTGAAATTGAGTGGGTGAAGATGTTTCTATAGATGAAATTGTGTTCATTTTCCTTGGTTGCAATGTGTTGGTTTATTTTATTGATCGTTCCATGTGACAGGTAGGTCGAATCTGAGATTGTGCATTGTTGAGAGGTACTGTCATATGGTCTTGATCTTGTGAGTTTCTAAGCCATTTTATAGATTCTAAAATGGCATCTATCATGATACATTTGTCGTTTGTCTCTGCTCTTGCTAGATCGAATAGTCTAGCTTGCCATTGAGCAGATAATTCAGCTTCTTTGTTTAAGCACCTCTGCACGTCCGCTCTGAAGGATTCTAAGAATATTAACTTAGTATGGATTAGAGCCAAAAGCAGACGTTATGTTGCCTGTGTTTGAGCTGCAGTCGGTCCCACAGGGACATGGCAAGAGTCTGATTCCTTAGTCTCATTTGAGAGAGAGTTGAGAGTGGACGAAGCGCTTCAAGTGGAGGTCGAAGTTGAATAAAAAGGCAGACTCCTAGAATTGTCAGCCATATCTGATTGATTGAAGTCACTCGAGATGTGTTTGAATTCATCCGCTTGTTCTTTATGGTTTTCACAAGTTGGTATGGTGTCGGATATCACACGGTTCCCGGGGAATAATCGAGTCAAAGTGTCGTCTGGCCTGATAGGTCTGCTTTCTTTGACCTGGTGGGGAGTTGACTTTGTCGTCGCTGGGTCACTATTTCTTGAGTCACTAAACTTTTTTTGTCATTCAATTGCCATTTTAATCTCTGCAATGTCCTGGGATAATCGCGCCGCCAAATTGGCGTCCTGTGTTGATATGTTACACAGATTATTCTTCTCGCCAACAAGTGTGCTCACAAAGTTTGCTGATTGGGTTCCTAATTCAAAACACTGATATTCTGGTGATTATGGGCGCGTGAATACCTTTTACAGAATTGCACAAACATCCTCCTGGAAGACTGACATGTTTTGATCAATGACTGCTGCTGGAATAGCTTGTTTTTTAGAAACATAGTGTTGCATTGATGTGTGCTGGTTTTCTAGCAGCAATACCGCGTGATTATTGGTGGTTGTAGTAGCCATGGTCGTGGAAGGAATCTTGATTGGAGTAAGTGGTGATGAAGGTTGCTTATCATGTAAGCTCACGCTTACAGGCAATATCTGGATATGGGGTAGAGTGGATATTGTTCCCCCCCTGTATCCTTCTGGTTTGCGGCCACCTGTTCTACCATTAGCTCAGTTGTTTGGAAGGGGAGGGGGTCACTCTGAAGTAAGGTGTCCATAGAAATAGCGATTATTGTATTGAGGCTTGCATTCACACTTGTATCTGCTGCTAACGAGGGGACTGGTTCAGATGGTTTCTCTACTATCGCGATTGAAGCTAAAGTACTTTGATCGGGCGTTCGTGAGACTGCTTACCTCAAGTGTATCCATCAATGTAGTCGAAGTAGTCGCTGGAAAGCCTTCTCTCAGTTTTCCTTGTTGCCGGGTGCAGGGGCCGGTAGACGTCAACATCTTTAAAGTGCGGTTGTTGTGGTGGTCGCAATGCAACAGTTGTGCTGTTTGTCAACCCAATGATGAATGCAGCTGTAAAATGCAGGAATGAACTCGCTTGCAGTCACTGTCACTGTCCACCGAACACCGAACTCTCCGCACGCACTCTGTACTGCTCTGCTATGGAACAGTGCTTCTGAGTGTTGGGTCCGCCTCCAGACAGCGAAGGACAGGGTAAACCGACTCTGTAGTAGCAGAAGAAGCACGTTGGAATCCTCCTCACCACACCGAACACTCAGCATGCACTCCGCACTGCTCCTCTATCGAACAGTGCTTTTGAGTGTTGGGTCTGCCTCCAGACAGCAAACGACAGAGTAAACAGACTCTCTAGTAGCATCAGCAGCACATTAGAATCCTCCTCACCACACCAAACACTCAACACGCACTCCGCCTCCCTCCGCTATGGAACAGTGCTTTTGAGTTTTGGGTCTGCCTCCAGACAGCGAAGGACATAGTAAACAGACTCTGTAGTAGCAGCAGAAGCATGTTAGAATCCTCCTCACCACACTGATCGCTCAGCACACACTCTGATGATCTTGGACTATGACCACTTCTTCTTCCATGGTAGAGGACAACCCCAGGGCACTGCAGGCAACGTGAGTGGACAAAGAAGGCCTGGTCAGAGGTTGGCAGGCTTGGATCCTTGCAGCGGTGGGGCATAGGGCTTTCTTCAAGGCAAAGCTGCTGCTGAAGGCAATGAGGTTCCCGGGCGACAAGCTGAGGATATGCCAAGTCTCAAACTTTAAGTCGAGAAGGTGTCCGCTGCAACAACAGTGCCTTTTCAGTGAATGTTCAGCTCGCAGGAGGAATCATGTACTATAGAATTCCAGACCTTCTCCTTATCCAAAATCTGGACTAGGGGGTTTCCACAGCACACCAATGGAAATAATATTAACCATTCATACACGTAGTGGCTGTTAAATAATGATTTGCCAGATACCCTAAATTGACCCAGCAACAGACATTCAGTGGGAGAAATGTGGATTGAGACCAGACAATCCCAATTCGACTTTCAACCAGTTCAGTCACACAAAGGACTGATCATGAATCCAAAGCTGACATATTCATGAGAGTGATGCTCTGAAGTCATTCATCCTACTGGAGATAGGGATTAAGTTAAAGAATAATGAATATGGGCTCGACTTCTAGACGAGGAAAACTCCTGTGGACAAAGAAAGTGGGCTCTGAAAGCAAATGGTCTAGATAACGTATTAACTGCACTTCAGGAAGCCAGTGTTCAGGGCACGAACCCCAAGGCAATTTACAAACAGTTATGCCCCAACAATATGCAACTCTTTTATAAGTGCCCTGGTGACTGCATCTGGGAACTCGACATTCAATTGACTGTGACATCCCAGAAAACAATTCTAAGTTCCATACTGTGACGCATCAAGGAAATTCATCCATTCTCCACAAGGGGGAGCCTCCCCCTTTGAGGCAAGGTGGGTGAGCTCACTTCGCAAGACCTTCCCTAGGGGTCTGGGCAAGTGGCAGCGCAATGGGAGACACTCCCCCTTAGGGGACAAGGACTTCTGTTGCTGTGAGGAACTCCTTAAGTCATTCCCCCTGGTGGCATAGATGGGACTATCAGATGTGAAGAACAGTATAACACCAAGAAACTTGGCCGAAGGCGAAAATAAAATATACTGTTACAAACAAAAAAGAGAGTCTGCCTCTTTAAAAAGAGACCACCATTTAACTGAGACGAAGAGGCTGAAAGGAGAGTACACACTGAGGTCAGACGAAGCAGAAAGACGCTTACGCATGCATGGGAAGCTCCCTGCCAGCTTAACACCTGAGAGAGGCGGAGCGAAGAAGAGTCGCAGAGCTTGCGTCTTTGGGAACTGCTATGAAAGTGAGAGCAAGATGCTGGATGACTAGCGTAGATACGGAGAGAGAAACTGAGGAGACAGGGTCTCCCAATGGTGGCATGACCACAAAGACTTTGTGGTGGGCAGTGTGCTGATACAACAAAGCTAAACCACTATGCTGCAAAGTCAGCAAACCATCCGGATACCCGCTGGTTTACCAGGTTGCACAGAGATAGGACCGAGAAGGGATACCGGAGAAGACGAAAAGGTTAAGAAGGCGAACGATTGAAGAAAACCCAAGCGAACCCAGACCCCGGAGACATTCCCCCACAGATTCCGAGGTAATAGGGAGAACGGGAGAGCCAGGACGCTGCCAGGAAATCATTATGAAACAAGAGAAACTCTCAATGGAATTGACAAGACACAGAAAATAAAGTAGGGCAATTGAACTGTAATAATGTGAGAGAGCAAATCACCATAAAAGCTAGAAAGGAGACCATTAACACAGGGCTTCAGATACCCTGGGAAGAGGGGAACGTACCACATATGCTAGGAGACAGAGACTGTAAACCAGAAAGAGAATTCTATGAAGGGAAGAAAAGTTAATGCCCATAAGAGAAAAGATACACAAATCAAGCCACCCCAAGAGAGGGGGAACATTACATACCAAGAAAGTATATAACAACTAAGGAAGAATATCTTACAAAAGTACAAAAAGCACTTCACTCTGGAGCAACCGATAAGCCAGAGAGTTAAAAGTGATTCCTGGTTTACAATCAGTAAGAAGGAGGGAAACCCCAGAAAAGTTATGAAAGAGCTACAAGAACTTATACAGAAAGTGACTAGAGAATATTTAAAGTTAACCTACTAAAAGAAAGTCTGAAGCAAAGGAGAAACATTGTGAGAAAAGACAATCAGGAGAAGGGAGACATTCTTGTGACCTTCGTTTGTTAGAATAGTCGTAGGGTCAGTTAGGATTAGTTCTTGGACAGCAGCCTTTTTTCATTTTATGACTTCCTGATGACAGATGACCACCTTAGTTATTTATATAGGCAGGGAACACCCACATAGCAATAGGGAAAGTTAGGGATTTTTGTTGCATTTAATAAACAAATGAGTGGCAATTTCAATAATGTGGGCCTCATTACGACCCTTGCGCTCCGGAATGGGTCTGGCCCCCTTCATTCCGGGAGCGTGTGTTACGAGGTTCCCTTTGCGGGACCCGGACCAGACGTCTGGTAAAACCAGACGACTTTTCCGGGTCCCGCGAGGGGAAGAGGGAGGTAACAATGGGACACTTATAATGTGCCCGTTGTTACCTCCATCCCCATTCCCACTGAGCCCTATGGGGGCTCAAATGGGAATGGGGAATGGTTCCTGCAAAGAGGACTTACCGGGTCCTCCTATGTCAGAATGACCCGGTAAATCCCCATTGCAGGAACCCGGTAAAGGAGCCCGTTTTGGAGGCAGCCATGGAGCTAATAGCTCCATGGCTGCCTCCAAATTCGTAATGAGGCCCAGTGTCTTTGTTCTTATTCTGAAATGCCACAATACCTAAATTGATCATCAGTATTACATGTGTAGCTGATTCCTTACCTTCCAATATGGCTGCCACGGATCAGATTGGCCGATCAACACCAATGTTACCCCTGACCAGTGGAGCCAGAAGGCAAATCCGGCTCCTCTCAAAGGCCACTCACCAAGGCTTGGCAACCATGTCTGCGTCTGCCGGGGGGCCTGGAAGCAGCCTTATGCCCTACACCCAGCCTCCCTAACAATGCCTGCATCCTCCCCGCATCAGCCACATGTTAAAAAGATTATGCCTACATAACAGCAGCCAACTGCACAAAGCAAGGTACCGATTCAACTGTTCTTGTGCTCATCATCCTGCGGAATAGCAATCCCGATTGCCAATTTATTCCCAGCCTACTGCCAACAACCCCTTCCTAAACCTGCTTTGCTGCAGTAGTGCTACAATATCCCAGCCTCAATACCCTATGCTGCATGCTGAGACTCTCAGAGTTTCACCTGTCTGTGAGCCCTACTCATGCAAGCCTCCATCTGCCACTTTCACAAATGGCAACTTTGTTCCTACACCAAAACATATGGCCAACTGCCCGCTCCCCGCTCTGCTCTAATTCACTGGACGCATGCTCACCACCAGGTTTCAAAGTTACTTGTCACACAAACTCCTGGCATAAACTCCCCACGCGATTTGGATTCACCAACAACTCCTGGAATTCCACTAAAAATGACCCACGCCTCTCCCCCCAGGCTCACATCTGGCATGCCCTACCCTGATGCCTAGCTGTCACCTACTCTCCCCCTCACCTACTCCAAAAATACCCATGCCCACCACCGTCCTCCCACTTCTACTCCCATGGTCACATCCACCCTCCGACTGCCGCTTGACACAGACCAAGCGCATTTACAACTCTAAGCCCCCCAAGGTTGCCAACCATGATGCTTCATGTGACCACTCCCCCAATTATCATGCTGCCAGGCTTACCACCCCTACACCTGCAAAGCTCACTGCCACTATTTGCTCTAACTATCAGCACCAGACCATGCCTAGCGCATTCCAGACGTGAGCGTCAACGCACACCCACTCCGTCAGATACTGACTCACCATGCAGCAGCTCCTCTAGAAATGAGTGGCTAGCTGCCCATACCAGCCCCCCATTGCCTCCACAAGTACAGCATCCCCCACTACAATCCCCACCTATCTCACAGGAACCCTCACTGACTGAGCCCCAATCCCTTCCCCCACATCCAAATAACTTCTCTAGTGCCCTCATTAATACACGCTCCCTTACTGCTCACCCACAAGACATATTTGAGCTGCTACTGGAAGAAAACCTTGACATACCATCACCGAAACGTGGCTGCACGATGCTGCAGGCCCCTCGATATCTTTAGCCATCCCCCTGGGTATACGATCCTTAGATCTGACAGAGCTACTCAACCTAGCGGCGGAGTCGCTAACATTGCCAAATCTTCCAAACCTATCAAAGCCTCCCCGCTACAGTCTCCGCCAGTCTACGGTCTCCTGCTCACTAAATTGGAACCGAGCCCTCAAACCACCATAAACCTCCTCCTCTACCATAAGCCCAGCCAAGCCAATTCCCCAGATACTGACATCCCCCTTCTCCTCAGATGTCTTGTCAAACTGAAAACCAAATTCCTACTTTTTGGTGATTTCAATATTGGTCTGAATAACATGGCTGACACATAAGCTCTACTTGAACCCAAGCCAACTAAATCTAAAGATGATCGTATCGTCTGTGTGACTACCTTTACGGACCAGAATTTTGAAATCACCAACATCATAAAGAAAAACTGGAAAATGTTCAGAACCACGACACAACCTCTCTCTCTACCTATTTTTGCTTACAAAAGGAGCACCACCATTGGCAAAATAGTTAGCAACAGCAAACTGAAATCGGTTAGCACTATGGAACCCAAACTTACCACCTTGTGGGGTCTCCCTGAAGTCACCGGGCATTATCCCTGCAGAACATGTGGCGTCTGTAAATTAACAACTAGAACCAAAGAAGTTGATGTTGGTCTATCAAAGCTCTGGACGCAAAAGAACCTCACCAATTGTAATACCGATTACGTGGTATACATAATTACATGTATATGTGGATTGCATTATGTTGGTAAAACTGTCAGAAAAGTAAAAACACGCATAATTGAACATCGAAGCTGTTTGAAGAACAGAACTGAGAATGCTCCCCTGGTGGAACACTTCAACCTTCTGAAACACAAACACGAGGACTTCACATGGACGGTCCTCCAGGCCTTGAAAGGAACGAATAACACAATACGGGAAAAGAAAGTGTTGAAAATGGAACAAAAGATGATTTTCACCCTTCACAGTGATGTTATGGGGCTCAACGAGTCGATTGATTGGTATAACATCTAGTTGCCTTTTGTTATTCTTCACTGGTTTGTTCTGATGTATGGACTATCGACTGTCATTCTTTTATTTATTGTTTTTCCCCCTGTCATTTATTCTGACTTTGGTTACATGTCATTTTTTCTGACTTTGGCTGCATCCGTTTTGAGTTTTTTGGGTGAGACATTGTGATCCCCTCATGTGTCCTCCACTAGTCCTTTTGAGGTTCAACCCTTTCCCAGTATATTGTAAGAGCCGCCTTCACATTTAGAGCCACAGAACTTTCCCAAGGAGAATAACCGGTCTACCGTTTCTACTTCTCCACTCTAAGATGGCCACCGTCCTCCGCTGACTCACGGCACTTTCCGGGCAGCACCAACATAGTAGAAGGACTACTCGGGGTCTCCTTGACTACCAGTCAGCATCGGCCGCTCAGTGTAACCACTGATCATTGTCTGTATGCTCCTCCGTGCGCGGTAGACTGTGATACTTTGCACCTCCGCAACGGGTAAGTGACCCGGGGTTTACTCGGCGGGCGCCTAGCTTCACGCCTCCCTCCACAATACCGGATCCTTCTTCGAGGGATTGCTCACTTTCTAACATAGTGCGTACCGTTTCTGTCCCCTTCTTTTAGTGCGGACCGCGGAGTTACGCCCCGTATTCTCACCGGCTGACGCATGTAGGTAAAGTTTAATGATTTTTCCTGTACTTGTCTGTACTTGCACTTAAGTCACCGCGGTGCCTCTTTCTTTTGTGCCTTACACGGAGCGGGCCACTTTGCATTTAACCTACCGACACCTTACGATTCACATATCCTTAGAGTCACACCTCTGTTTTGCTTAAGCCTATAGTCCCCACACCCTACGAGCAGGGCCACTTGTTTGTACGGTCAGCCTTTATCACAAGCCCCGGAACCACACGGTCCACAGTTGCACTGTCCTTCTCTCTCGATTTTCCTGGCGTAACAAACTGCCTCCGGATCCCCCACTACTACGAGTTGCTCCCACCTTCTGATACTCATGGGTGTCTCTTTCCCTCTTTTTGCTGTTGCGCTGTTAATACTAGTTGGCTTTTTATATTGCAGCTCATTCTTCAGCTGTATTGTGCTTTTTACATCTCTCGTAGGGTCGCGATGTTCGCCTCCCCATACCTACTAATCTAAGTAGAGAGCCCCCACCGGCACCCTGATAGGTAACTATACTCCTAGATCGCTGCCTAGCTCATTTTCAGAGCTTACCAAAGTACCTAGTTATCTAGTAGCTAATCCTTTGATGTCTGTTTTTATCTTTTACAGGTGCTTTGATACTATAACTGTACTGTGTACTACACCAATTGTAAAATAGGCTATACTGTATAATATTTACCTCCTGATGAATGTTCCACACTTTGTCCTATGGAACAGAAACATGTCGAGACACATCTCTGTACTCTAAACAGGCATTCTAATTCATGACACATTGATCCATGTTTGGATGGGTACCACACCATTTGATTGACAAGTACCCTCAGCGGTCGTATTTTTCTGGTAACATCTTTGTACACTGGCCATATAAGCCTGTTACGTATTTCCTATTGTTGTTTTGCACATTGGAAGTGATATTAACAAATTTTGTATTATGGACCAATCTATTTAATTGGACGTTTTAAACTTAACGATGTCTTTGTTATTAAAATTTGATACTATTTTTTAACTACGTCTGGTCCCTCCTATTGTATTACTAAGAGTGTATATGCTAGTCACCCCTAGTACCTGTTCTCTAACTTTGTCTCCCTATATATTGACACAGCCCTTGCCACCTATCTACAAGAACTGAGCTTTGCCCAAGCTGTTAGCTCCCCCACACATGTGAAGGGCCGGACCGTTGACTGGGTCACACACCTTAATTTGCCCATCACGGTCACCGCTGAGCTGCTTAAGCCCACCATCTCCTCTTATCTTCCTACCTCAGCTCGATGCCTAAAATACCCTGCTACTTCATACTATCGACCTCCACGCACCTCTCCAAACCACACTCCAAAAGAAATCCTCTGTCCACAATTGGCTCACTGAAGAACTTAAATCCATATGCAAACAAAAATGGCCTATAGAACATCTTGCGTGGAAAATCCCTTCCCTCAATCACAAAGAAGTCTACTTCACTGCAGCGAGAACCTACAAAGCTGCCATCCACCAAATCTACAATACCAGCTCTAACACCAAGGAGCTTTTTAAAATCTTCAAGGACTTGAAGCCCCAGCACCCCCTGTTGCCAGCTTCCCAAAGGAAAAAAATCTGGTGCATCACTCTCCAATCAGCACTGACTGACAAAACCACCAAACTGAGAAACAAAACCAGCCTTAAGAAAACCCTGCCCTCCGCCGAAGACACCTCCCCCATTCTCCCAGCAGAACGCCAACCCTCCGCCACCCCACTGTTCCACTTCATCCTATTTTGTCCCTCTAATGTCCACTCCATCATCCAACACCTTAAACCCTCCAATTGCAAGGGCAACCTCTGCCCTTTCCAGATAGTTGAAATGTGTGCTGAGCCCCTGGCACCCATCATCTCCAAATTTATTAACGCCTCCTTTGGCTCTGGTACTGTCCCCTTGGCCATCAAGGAAGCATGGGTCAGCCCCCTACTTATGAAACCCTCTCTTGACCCCACCCTCCGCACCTACTACCGCCCTATCACCACAGTACCCAACCTCCTCAAAATTCTAGACCGCATAGCATACTCCCGACTCAAAGCTCACTTGGAAAATTATTGCTTGTTAGGCTGTGGGCAATCAGGCTCAGACTAAGGCATAGCACTGAGGCTGCCCTCCTCGACCTTAAGATCCACCTCAATGGTATTCGCGATACCGGTGGACTAGACATCCTCCTCCTTTTTGGCTTCTCTGCTGCCATTGATCTTGTTGACCACAACATACTTTGCCAACACCTCACCACTAAATTCAACTTCTCCAGATAATCCACCAGTTGGATCACATCCTTTCTTGGCGAGAGATCCTCCAGGGTCATCACTGGTTTGGAAGTCACCAATTCCACTCCTGTTCCCTATGGTGTTCCTCAGGGCTCTCGCATCTGGTTTACCCTGTACAACATGTACACAAAACCCCGATTCTACCACCTGGACAACCTTGGGATCCTCTTCACAAACTTGGCAGACAACACTCAAATCCTGCTAAAACTCACTGGAAGCCACACTACTGACTCCGTCAACATCATCCATTGAGTCTACAGCATCATTTAGGCCTGGATGGCTGAACACCAACTATCCCTAAATGATGACAAAACTGAGCTCCTCATAGTGGGTTCCCCACACCGACTCAATTGCTTGGACCCTGCGTTTGCTTTCTTCTCCATAGATGGCAATCCTTCCAGCATATCAAGCCATGTGGAAACCCTAGACTCATAACTAACCATGTACAATTGTACAAAAGGTCCTCATCTCCTCAGTAGCCTATACTACCAAGCTCATCAACCTCAGCAGGAGATTGCTATCCACAGACAATTGCCTTACCCTTGCCAGGGCCATCATAGGGAGCAAATTGGATCATTGCAATGCCATTCTCGCATGCACCTCATCCAGAAACCTCTTAAAACTGCAATTGATTTCAAATAATGCTCTCTGGGCTATCTGGAGCCTAAAATGTTCAGGCCACACCTCTCATATCAGACAGAAGACATACTTGATGCCAATTAGAGCCTGCATCAAGTTCAAGATCCTGTCATTAACACACAAATGCGTCCACAACACTGCACCTACCTATCTCACCCATCGCATTTCCAAAAGACCTAAACCTCACAGCCTACACTCCTCATCCACCATGACTCTAGCTGTCCCCAGATTCACCAGGAAAAGATAATTGATTGCATTGATGTCCAGGGGGAACCAGCTTCACGGTCATCACCCCCACTCTATGGAACACCCTCCCCTCCCATATCCAAGAAGAAATTCCTACCTAATGTTCAGAAAAAAACTAAAAACCTGACTATTTGACAAATACGACTGATGTGACATTGACTGACCACCCGGATTTCTACCCTCTTTGACGGACCTTGTACTATTATATTGTTTGCACTGTGTTACCTGTTTCATACTCTGTTATTACTGTGGTTGCTTTCTTTGTTCACAAAGTTGTACCAGCGCTGTGATACTTATGGGTTTGGGCGCTGTCAATAAATGCAATAATAAATAAATGTGGCTGATTGTCTCTGGAAATAAAAATATGCCTTGAACTCCATTAAATAAGAAATTGACATGTGATGGCAAGCTCAGCAGGTCAGGCAACATTTGAAACTGTGACAGAGAGCGGGCCACATCTGCACCTATTTTATGTCATGTTGCTCTAACATCATTCCTAGTTGGCCAAGGATTAAACAATTTATAGACCTGAACCTCAGCATTGATGTCCAGCTCAACACAAAGCATTGTTTTACCAAAGTCCAGTTCAATCAATTCAGATTGGGGATTAGGGAAAGCTTGGACTCTGGCAAAATGCTTGTTTCAAGATACTTGGAGTCCAAGTAACCTCTCCAGAGTGAAGACTGGATAATAGAGATGGGGAGACCAGCCACCATGGAGCATGGGGAATCGGGAAACCTTCAAGAGAATATGTGACACATTTCTGGACCCGTAGGAGGATTGAATATTGGATTCAATCTCTGCTCTTTTTGCCCACTTTTTTATTTATATTCCTCATTTCCATACCAACTCCTTTCCCTTTGTTTCGTGCGATTGTGAGGGAAATGTGTCAAGATTTCTTGATATTCATCATGTTGTCTTATCAACTCAATGCTACTTGCTCTTTGGTTACATTTTAGTTGATTTTGTAATGCTGTTGCTTCCGTGGTCTGATGTTAATGGTGATTTGTTTATGCTATTGTGTTTAACTGTTGTTTATTAACTCCACATTTTTCTACTGCACTTCCAAAATTGTAACCAGAGGAAATTTGCAGTTTTTCAATGTACTTCTGGGGAAGACTACCTTTGTCTCTCTGGATGTTTTGGCCTACAACTAGGGCTGGGCGATATGGACCAAAAGTCATGTCACAATATTTTTGTGCTGAATGGCGATATACAATATATATCTCAATGCTCTTTATGTGGGGTAAATGCTCAGTTGTCAGCCGCCAACTACATGTGAGATGTCACAAACACCTATATTTATAAGTCAATGATCAAAATAAAGTACAAATACAAGGTTCCTCTTCCTGTTTGAGAATACAAACAGCTGTGTAAATATCAAAATGTCAATAACAATTGTAGTTTATGTAAAAATGTATATATATATATGTATATATCTTGATTTTAATGATATTGTCTCATTCTATATCGATTTTGAAAATATATTGATATATCTCCAAAACTCGATATATATCGCCCAGTCCTACCTTCATCTCCCAGCTGCCCTTGCCGTATAGTCAAAGGTGAGGTATCATTGAAGCCATAAACCAACACACCTAGAGAGTCACCACAGATGGCTTTCCCTTTACATCTTGGACATGGAACAATGTAGAAGAGTCCATGAGAGATACCCAAACTTTTGCCTTATGCCCAACTCACCTGCTGTCCTCAATGCCATCAGCTAATTTCTTTGTACCTGACTCTGCCCTATTTACATCCCTCTGTAATCTCCATTGTTACTACTACATTATTGATCGTCAATGTGTTCCTTATGAAATATTCCGTGGCTCATGGAAAGATGGTCAGATTATATTGTTAAAGTGTATTAAGTACATGTTTATGAAACATATTTACTACTGACAAGGTAAAAAAATGTAACTCTATGTGTTGGTCTATTTCTAAATGTGATTGCTTGGCTGAACAGCTGAGGTATATCCTATATCCTACTTTATATATCAGAGGTGTCCTACTACAGGCTCCCCGGCTGCAAACCTGACGGTTTTCAGAATATCCCTGATTAATATTCATGAGATAAATGAGCATACATTTAAAATTATTGTATGCAAATGTATGTCATGAATATTGAATGACAGATAGCCAGAAAATCTAACATGTATTTCCGGGGTATCCGGTTAAATTGTCGAAAACATATTTTCGAAATGCCAATTTGTCGAAAACAAAATGGTGAAAAAAATGTTTTCGAATGTTTTTTTTAACATTTTATATGTTTTTTTTGTTTCGTTAGTAAACAAAAAAGTGTCAATAAAAAAAACTGGGGGTTGGGGGGCACCCCCCATTTCAAAAATAAAATTTAAAAAAAAGCATTTGAAAAATAGTTTTTTCGGCAAATTTGTGTCAAATAAATAGCATTTCGAAAATATGGCATTCGACAAAGTCACTATAAACCGTATTCCGGCTCCCTCGATGGCTGCAGTTGGACAACCCTGGTATACATAGTCAATGAATCGATTCACTTTTGAGTTTCACATGATGTAATACGCAATATATTCTCATGCTCCACAGATCCTTCAATGCCAGAGTCACTGAACTTGAAAAAAGTGCAGAAAAACAGCATCTCCCTTGAGTGGACGCCTCCTGCAAATATGACTGGTGCAGATTTAATTTACAACATCACATACAGTAGTTCACAGGGAGCTTGGAGTGTCACAAACAGCACTGCCTATGCCAACCTTGTGAGCCTGGTACCTGGGACAAACTACACAATACGCATTGTGACAGTCGCTGCTGGTAATTATACCAGTTTGCCTGGTATCATATCTTCATTCACAAGTAAGTTGAGTTTCTTTTTTTCTATACTGTGTTCATGAATGCCCTACACTGATGCTCTTGTTCTCCGACATTGTACCAGCAAATATGAATTCAGTATTTCCAAAACCTATGGTGATCTTGTGAATTTATTTTCTTTATCAGCAATAAGCTAAACGTAATAGTGCAAGAGCTGTTCACTACGCCCACTGCTTCTCTACAGGCGTTAACACAAGGGAGTTGTTAAAAGGAGCTAAGATGATAAGAGTACTGGCCCAGTTATTTTGCTAGAACTGCTCAACATATGTGATTTTGTGGGTGGTGCCATCAGCACCCCTCGATGTTCCCAACGTGATGTGCTTTGCCTGACTCGCAAGTATTGCTGCGTTTAAGATGAAATTGAAAAGGCAAACATTTCGATTTTTAGCTTTTTAGGAAATAGTGTGGACAACCCTTGTTCACAAGGTTTTGACAGAAAGATGCCGTCACATCCCTCAATGTTTTGCAAATGTTTAAATGTCAATGCCCCTTTTCCTGGAAAAATTGCTAAAACATAGAAAAAGGAAGCTTTTCACTTCCACTCCTCATGTTTTTTGTCCAAATAATGTTCTGTGTAGTGATAACAGAGTAGGTTTCGTGGGAATATTTTCCTTAAACAAATTTAACTTGGCTGGCTCACTGTTAACCTCAAAACATTTAAATGGTTATTCATTACCAAGAAAAGTCTAATCTTGAACCAACATTTTAAGGATATGAGCTTTACTTCTTCAGCATAATTTGTTGCGACAGTTGGCCGTGAAATAAATTTGAAATATTGCAGAAAAAATATCAAACAACTGTTTGAATTAAGGCACAAAACGGCCCCATATCATTTCTGCTCTCTGTGATCCAAGAAGGAAAAAAACCTCTACACGAGAATTGGATATGACTAGATCCATCACAATGTAAAACATATATCAATTGGAATATTCTGTATTAGTACCTGGCGGGGAGTTGTTTTGTCCTCCCAGCCAATGAGGAGGCGCAGAACAGGGGCTTTACCACACAGTAATCCCCAGCTCTAGACCACCTCAAAGCTGGAGGCCCCGATCTTCCCCCACCGGATAGTGAGGTAAGTGCTCCCCTGTATCACACATCCACATTCTCCTACACCCTCCCCCTTTTCCACACATTTACACACCTCCCATCCCCGCCCCACGTACCTTCCACTTCCATGTCCGTCGCCGGTGCCAGGAGCAGAAGTGTTGCTGGCACGTACGACTTGCTGCCATGGAAAGGGAGAAGAGACTGCATGTAGGCCCTTCTCCCCCGATCCCTGGCAGCCATATTTCTTAGTATTTTTCTTTAAGTAGGGAAACGGCATACTCATCCAGGGACATCATTTCACCAAAATGCCTGTGGTAGCGGAAGTGACATCCCATGACCCTTGACCTCTGATGACATCAGAGGAAGTGATGTAAATTGACCCCACCCCCAAGTGACATCACGAGAAGTGATGGCACACAACCTTTCACCCCTTGAAAAAAAGGCAGTGACATCACATAGCATTGTTCTTCAGTACACTAAGAAAAATATGGTTACAATATCACTGTAATATGATATACATTTCATCACCATATGTAGCGATACTATCAGAGCGTATAGGCCCATATTACCAAATTACTGTGAATGTAAGCAGATGTCCAACACAACAACCTGGACTATTATACATTACTCGGGCTAGCCTCTAAACAGACAGAGCATCACGAAGAGGCCTAAAGCCCAAAGCACAAACATCCAGTGCCTGCCAAGTGTCTGGCCACAGACTATGAACAACAACTGACCAACACAAGCCCAACCAGAAAAACAACGGTCTGGATGGTTGCCCGGAGCTGTGTCAGTGGTTATGAATAATTTGAAACCTTCCAACCATCACCTTTCTGTTTTGCTTATTTGGTAAGTAACCCAGAGTTTTGTTTGTTAGATGGGAGATTGAGGGGAAGGATGTGTTGCAGGTGTGAGAAACTCATAGTGACAAGTAAGACAGACACAAGTGATCACAGTTCAAGGGTGTTTATTGAACAATGAATTCAGTATGCGGGTTGGAAAAACGCCTAATCTAAACCTAAATCTAAGCTGGGAGCACGCGTCAACCATCAAATTAAAAACAAGGCAGTCCCAGTTCATCAAAATAAGCAGGGCCTATACTAAGAAACCCATTGCCAACCTCATAACTAGCACAAAAAAGGGGTGTGGGATATTTCTCAAGAAAAGAAAGAAGTGTTCTCAAATATTATGTCAGGATGCGGTAGCCTGGGTCTACCTTCCCCACGTTTTGACCACGGGGAAAGATGGGAGCTTGGAGTACAGTACAGTCACGTGTTTACAAGCATGAGACGACAGTTCCAATGGCAGTTCTGAGGATAGTCGATGGCCAAGTCTTGTTTCCTGTGAAAGTTTCTTGGCTTTGAGGCCTGATGTGGTCAAATAACAAAAACAAAAGTTCCCTTAACAAATGAAAGTTGTTTCCAATGTTCGCTGGATGGCGGGATCACCCCTTGATCCCATTCTTCTGGGAGTCAACCCTTCTCAATCGCTTATCACATTTTCACGTAGGGTGACGATTTCAACCCTCGGTCCCCCTCTTCTTGGGCTCGGACCCCTCTTGACTTCATATTCACTTTACTCTCAAGTGTTACCGGATTCACTTCCCTTGTTTTCTCTCGATGCAGGATTCACGTCCCTTGTTTTCTCTTATTGCAGGATTTACTTTCCTTGCTTTCAAAGTGCTTGTAGATCAAAGTCTTTCGATTGTACAGGGAGTTTGCTCAACCCTCTTTATGACCACTTTGACCTATTTCTCTGGCCCTCCTACGGCCTTCTGGTACTTGTAGTTTCTCTTATATGGGGCTCGACCAGAGTCTCTTGAATTAGCACGCACACGGTGCCGGTTTCCCTTTGCAGCTGGTCTCCCTGTCTACCTTTTTACAGCTCATTCAAAGTTCGTTAAACTTGGTTCAAACTTGTCACTATGCGCTTCTCATCCAACACAGCCTGATTCTTACTGATTCTCTCCTCGACTCACCGGCTGTGATGAAACGCTTGGCTGTTGCCTCTCTGGAGTCAAAGCCAGTACCACGGGCATGGGAGCTTCCCTCACTCCTGCTTATCGGCATAGGTTTGCCCTGTGTACCGCTGACATCTGCTGCAGGACACTTGTGCTATTGTTCACGGTCTTAGGCTCTCTTCCACGAAGACTCTGCGGGTCTGGGACGAAAACAGCAAGGTCACTTCTCTCCTTGCCACCTTCTCCCTTCCCGCCGCCTTTCTCCTTCTCTAGAACTGCTGTGTGTTAGCTGTCTCGTCGTTGTGTCTGCCGTGCTCGCCTTGCTCGTACTGTGCTCGTTTGCTCCACCTTTTATTCCTGTGGGGAAAAGGAAGGGCTGTCAGGTGTGTGTTGTTCAAGTTAATCGCCTGACTTTGCCTGACCCTCGGGTTGGGACATGTCAGGTACACAGGCTTAAAATCAGTCCATTTTCTTAGGTGTGAAAAGGTTTTCGTGTGGAAAAAGGGTAGGTGGGGTTGGAGTGTCAGAGTATCCTACTGGACGGTATAGGAAAGGTTTGTGTAATGAACGAGAATGACAGTGATGAAGAACAGAACATAGCGGATTGTGCAAACAGTAGTGATCTGTCCTAATAAATTGGGATTTTGGAAGATGACAATCAGAGGGACGGGATTGCTAGGGTGTGCGGAGTAAGCAGGAATAGCTGGGGTCATGACATGAACAAAGGGGATTGTGGGAATCATAGTATTTTATCTGATCAGGTTGGGAATACGGAAAATAACAATCAGAGGGACAGGAGGAAGTAGGATCGGGAGTACTCGAATGAAGACTGGTGAAACAATCATTCTGGGAGTTATGCTTTTTGGATGTAATGGAAATTAGGACTTTGGAGGATTGATTACGCACAGAGGGGTTGTTGGATCTCGGCCGGAGAGATCTAATGGGAAGAAGGGAGGCAGATGTGGCACACTCCATAAAGGTCTCAGGGATCTCACTCTCCTCATCTTCTCCCCCGTGCAACATATTGCATCTCAACTGGGGCATTCCCGTCAGCATAACCCTGGTTACCCCTATCCAGGTGATCCTCCCTCGCTCGTCCACCCCCAGGGTTGGGATCTGAGAGTGCAGGCCTTCCCCTGGACACCTGAATAAAGGTTTCCCGAGGTCTACTTGGGAGAACACCCTCAGGTTTCTCACACAAGTCACAGTAATTCTGTTTAAAAAAAATGTAAACGGCAGCAGCAGCTCCGTGACATCACCCCTAGAAAATGCCAATTTTATTTTCTTTGGTCCTTTATATCTTGCTTAATGCCAGCCTCCTCCAGCTTCTAAGCACTGGAACAGGAACTGGACCCATGTTGCACTGCATCCTCTTGTTCCCAAAGCAAGAGCATTGCCCCTGAGCTATCCTTCCAAATATATATTTTTTTTGATTGAAAACCAACAGATGGTTTACTTCAAAGGCGGAGGTCAACTTCATGTAAATTAATTATCTCACCTCATGTCTATCTACAGTGTGCCTGTGATGCAGGTCTGGCAGATCTGGGCCAGGTCACACAGTGCCCAGGCAGGATTGGTGGCAGAAGCCACTGGGGCACACCCCTCTCATCACAGGCCCAGTGGCTCACTGGATGTACAAAGTAGACAATGAGAAACACTGATGACATTTGCATTCATGCTGTGCTGTCACTGAGTACTGCAGGCTGCTCTTACCCATTCCCAGCTAACTAGACTTAGCCCCCATACCATTCCTGTTGCTACAGTACTGGTTATGAGCTGCACAGACAGCCCCACCTCTGAAACCAACCATTGAGGCATTCTTCACTAATGGACTGCCAACCTGTTAGTGATGGTGGCTTCATGGTTTTTCCTGCATCCCTGTTATTTCTGCAGCTAATGATATCTAGATTCCAGGTGAAAAAGGCAGTAGCGCATTTAGCTGCATTTGCAACCACTTTCTCAGGTGCAACACAGATATCTGCTCTTGGCACTGCCTATTTTTCCATTGGCCCAGGGTTAGCAAGGACAGGTCTAGGGGTAGCAGAGCTGGAGCCAGGGGTAGCAGCTGCTACTCCTGGAAACCCCCAAATGGCGTCCCTGTACTTGTCCTTTCTCAAGTAAAAAAACACAATTAGGATCCCTGTACAATGTGCTGGTATACTAATAGCAAAATTAGCCTTGCGGGCGCAGGCGGGGGGCTTACCAGGCCTTGTGCTAAGTGCATAACATTGCAGGTACTATTATCAGGCCAATTCCATGAAACACCATCTCAGAAGAGCATTTAATATTCATATGATGTTATGCCCAGATTTGATTAATTCTATTGCTATTGAAACGACACGGCTTCCAACTATGTTCCAGGCACTATAAAAGGTGGCATTTGTAAAATGTGCCCGCTGGTGAAGAATACAAATATAGAATTTCTATGTGGCAAAAAATATGTTTATTTCACTATTTCTTCAGCTATAAAACTACAATGTTCCTACAAGTGAATGTTCAAAGTTGCTAGAAAGGAATGTACTTGTAAATAATTGAATGTTGGTAGCTCAATCAGTCCTCTCCACAAAAATCATTTCAGGGTGATCAAGGATTGTTCCCTTCATTAAACTTTCGCTTCACGTTGGCAAGAGAGACCTCTAACCTGAATCTCAGACAGATGAGAGGATGAGAGTCATGGACATTGATGATTCCACAACTCTGCTTTTATGACAAAAAATTCAAATGTATACAACTCTTTTGAGCGATAGAACTCCAGCTCAATCCAGATACTGAGATCCATGTTTTCAGTCGAAATAATTTTGATTAAGTTTGTTCTCCATGCATGTAATTTTGATTGTGTCTATCGACTACGTTTACACATTGAGTGTTCAGAGTGACTGCCCGTCTTCCTACGGATTCCTCCTCATTTAATTCCCTTTTTTGTCAAAGGGCCTCATTAAGACCCAGGCGGTAAGGGGTTTACGGCGGCGTAAACAGCGCCGACCCTTACCGCCTGATTCCGAGGTCCCTTAGCGCCATGGAGGATTTAACACCTGCTTTTAGCAGGTGTTAAAATCCATGGCGCTAAGGGACCTTGTTGTTAATTACGCCACCGTAATTTACGGTGGCGTAATTAACGCCTTCCCCACTCCCATTATGCCCTATGGGGCAAAAATGGGAATGGGGAAGGGTAAATGGGGATTGGGGACTTACCGCCCCGCCAACCTCGGAATGGGCGGTAAGTCCGCCAACCACCATGGCGTAAACGTAGTTTACGCCATGGTGGTAAAGGTACGACCCAGGCGGTAACTTACCGCCTGGGTCGTAATGAGGCCCAAAGCAAATTTTCTTCAGCATTCATTTGTTTGCTCACAAAAAAGACATTGGGCCTCATTACGACCCAGGCGGTAAGTTACCGCCTGGGTCGTACCAAAACCACCATGGCGTAAACTACGTTTACGCCATGGTGGTTGGCGGACTTACCGCCCCATTCCGAGGTTGGCGGGGCGGTAAGTCCCCATTAACCCATTTACCCTTCCCCATTCCCATTTTTGCCCCATAGGGCATAATGGGAGTGGGGAAGACATTAATTACGCCACCGTAAATTACGGTGGCGTAATTAACAACAAGGTCCCTTAGCGCCATGGATTTTAACACCTGCAAAAAAGCAGGTGTTAAATCCTCCATGGCACTAAGGGACCTCGGAATCAGGCGGTAAGGGTCGGCGCTGTTTACGCCGCCGAAAACCCCTTACCGCCTGGGTCGTAATGAGGCCCATTGCACTTTATATTATACTAGCCATACCCCAGGTCTGTAGCTGGCATACACATGGGAGTCTGCTATAGCCTGTGTCCTAACTGCCTATTTTTGAAAAATTGCAAAATCGTAAATCTCCCGGAATCGCCTGTAGTGATAGCACAGGGTCGGACTCCAGACCACCCTGTGCAGGGTGAATGGTTGGGGTTGATCAAATTTCACAATCGCCAGTACACCCCAAACTGATATTCCGTCCTTGTGTCCTAACTTCCTATTTTTGAAAAAAAAATGCAAAATCGGCAATCTCCAGAAATCGCCTATACTGATAGCACAGGGCTGGACCCTGCCCTGGGCAGGGCAATGGGTGGGGTTGCTGAGATTTCAGTATCACCAGTACACCCCAGACTTATAAGCTGACCTCGAGCCAAAGGTTCAGCCCACCAACTGTTGTGGGGCTGGAGCCAAGAATCGCAAAATCAGCAATCTCCCGAAATCGCCTATACTGGTAGCACAGGGCTAGAGCCAACCCCAAAAATAAAAACACACTTTCACAAATATATATATAGATTTATTTTGTAACTAAGTAACTCCAAGCAATACCATGTTGGCTTAGTTTATATGTATGGGTCAAGTTGTTCGAGAACCTCCCTCTACTTTTCAAATTCAAGCAATTCACGCAATCCATGAAGAGCACCTTTTATGCCATGTTGCCCTGGCTACCCTATTAAAGTTATAGATATAATAGATGAGTTGTTTATATTCATTGCTTTTATTTTTCAAACTTTTTTCATCTAACTAATAAGGCACATCATGTTTCACACAATATGAATATGGAGTAACGCCTCATTAACTCATATGAAATGTATCATTCTAGTTGTTAGTGAACACTGCCTAACATGCACCATTTTGAGCCTTTACCAACAAATGAAACACAATGGGCCAGCCAAGGTGACAGTGGCCAAGGTTGGCAAATGTGGAAACAGCCCGTCAGCCTTCCGCTCTGTGTTAGACAGAATTGCATGCAGTTCCCTCTTAGACCACCACATATAATTAGGGCTACAGGTGTAGGCAAAAACCAACCTTTGGTATAAATCTGCACTACACAGTTTAGTGGTAGCAGGGCTGAGCAGTCAGGCTTATCTCAAGAGGGAATGTGAGCAGTACAAGAAATTACACAGAGGACTTACAATCACAGTGGTTCAAGTAGACACTTATACTTAAGGTTTCTTGGTAAAACACTTATTAATTTATTTACACAATCATTTATGAAACATTCACTAGTGTTAGGCAACTTAATAAGATACACAGATATACTTCAGTACTAAACCAATAAGTTTCTGAACAAATTAGCCTCCCCTGAAGTGGGAGCAAAATGGCACTTCAGTAACTTTCAAAAGGAGTAAAAAGGCACAAGGTAGCAGAATAGATTACATATACTTGGCAGACAGTGCAAATAGTTTCAGTTCACCAGAATAGTTCAATTGAAGTCAATAGGCCAGGCCAAAGTCAATGGGCTTGTGTTCTGGATAGGAATCAGCAGTTCTGGTATCAAACGGTAAAGTCTTTGCAAAGATTCTTAGAAGTAGTTTTGGCGAAAAAGAATCATATGTCGGGTCACAAGCTGATTAGGCCTGCAAGTTGGGAAAGTTTCACAAACCTTCAATGCAAGAGAGGTTTTCTCAATCGAATGGGCACAGTACCTTAGTTTGAAGAAACAAATGCTGCTGAAGTCATGGTTTCCTGGCAGTTCCTGCAGATCTCACTGTTCCTGGGCCTCAGTCGTGGGGACAAGAGGGAGGACGTCGAGGGACTCCTGCACTGCACAGGATCGTCAAAGAAAGCAAACAAGATTTAGTCACTTCAGTTTCCAGAAGCTGTAGCTTCAAGAACACAAGCTGGTGTTCCTCTCCCTGGTTAATCCTAACCAGCCTTGAGAATGGTATCCAGGTGTCTAATGAGTTGATTGGTCCCACCAACTCAAAGGAAGAAGCCGTCTTTGAAGGAGCTTCTCTGTCGAATGGAGCTTTGGCAATTGGGACCTGCAGCAGGGCTTCACCGGGGACACCAAGGTCCAGTAGTTGCAGCAGTCGTCCTCTTCCAGCTCGTCTTTGGGTTCTTTCGTTCCAGTGGTCGACTCTGTCTTCCAGTCCAGGAGACTCGCCTTTTAAACAGTTTTCTCCCATTCATTCCAGCCTAGCTGTCACTCACCCAGCAGGGTGGCTGTCCTTCCCGGACAGTCAGCCAGCCAAACACACCAGAGTGCATTTGGGTCTCCTAGGAGACAAAGCACAGGGAGTTTCGGGCACCTCCCTCACTTCCTGCCCACCCCAGACACTCAGACGCCAGAGGCGGTCTTCACTCCTTAAGCCCCCCAAAGGCATAGAAACAAAGGGACCAAACCTAGTTTGGTGCGCAGAGACAAACTCTAGAAGGACCTTTCCAAATAGAAACGGTGAACAAAGAAGACCGGGACCTCTTTAAACAAAGGGGCTTAAGGCGCCATCTTGAAAAACACGGCTCCCGTGATTTTTAGCTACTGGTGTTCGTGGTCGGGAAAAATCATGTTAGTTCATTATAAAACCACTGCCACTACCCTTTTCAACAGGAAAGGGTAGCATTTGACTGCTACATGAGTATTTAGACACAGGGGATATTGGGAACTGCTCCAGCACTCCATTCTAAGATGGTGTGTGCTGTGTCTATGAATTTGGAAAGACTAGTAAAGTCAATTTCACTTTACATTCTCTGGGACACAGTAGTTTATCCCAGAGAAGGTATTTAAACCTTTGGGTGGTCTCAAAAAACATCCCTGTTTCACTGCACTGAAGGTGCTGTGTAACACACATGAAAAGATTATGCCTATGGAGTTATCTAAAACCCCATATTCAAAGAATACAAGTGTAAAACATACATCAAAACATATGAAAGAGTGGGAAAAAAGGCTCACACTCTTTCCAGGTAAGAAAATCAAGTCCTCAAAATCCAGCAAAGCTGCTAGGGGTCTCTAAGGTGAAGGTTATTAGCACATTTATGAGAATTCTCCCTAACACTCTGTAAACTCTCCGGTCCCACTTACATTATTTTATTTACTTAGATTTTGGATTGCACTGGCGCATGACAGGATTCTCATAATACATTGTGTTAATTACAGACACACTGGGAGAATTTGCCTCCCAGCATTTTTATGTATGCTCTCAGTGTGTTGGTTTATGCACCCTGGAGAGGTTCATTTCTTCACTTTTTCAATAGCAACGAGTATTTGTTGTTTTTGTTCATTTTCATTCACTTCCTTGCTCTTTTCTCCCCTTGAAGAGCTAGCTCACCATCTCATCGTTCCAGCACTCTGACATTACTATGCATGTGCATGCAGGTTTCAGCATAGAGATGGGCGGCGGCTCTCGCTCTCCACAAGGGATGCGGATTAATTGGATCTGATTCTTTCAATATATGTGCCTCCACTTAAGGTTTCAATTCTTAAGCACACAGTGATGTTTTCTCAATTTTTTGGTTTATCAAAGACACCTTTATCTTTTAAAAAAAAGTGCTTTCACATTAACTACCATGGAATTCACGCAATATTATTAGTTATTTAAGTTGATATTAGTTTCATTCACTTGTGTTATCTATGTCACCATCGTATTCTAAAGAGCATTGGTGATCGCTAAAGAATATGTGTGAAACTCATACCGTCTCAGATTGGAATATACAGCTAGAAGAATTAAATATGTTTGCCTATCACAAGGAAGGGAATAAATATTTTATTTAACTGAATGGACTCATTGCCAGCATCTATCCTTGCTTTACTTATAATCACTTGTAAGGTGCAGTCACACATGTACCAGTGCTGCCATTATATTATATTATATGCATCCAAAACGATGGAATGCTTGTATCAGTTCCCACTGTAGTTTAAAAACGTATACTTTTGTGTTATGTCCATATTTTATTGATGACCTCCATTATTCACTAACCTATAATCAAACATGTATTCCTAACTCCAGGCATCATAAAAATTTCTTGACAGCCAAACAAAGTGCCGAACAAAATAGCCTCGCTCACTCACACCAGAATTCCAAAACACCTCCTCCATCTACTACAAAAATCCCAGGACCTCCTCTATTTAGTTTCACCACCATCACCACCAAGGACACTCTGCATATCCTTTAAAGCCTAAAACCTTCAAGATGTAAAGGGGACATCTGCCCAGCCCCCCTCATAAAAGACTGTGCAGAAGCTTTATCTCTGTTCATCACGGCTCTCATAAATTCCTCATTCTCAACAGCCATTGTACCGTCCAGCCTCAAAGAAGCATGGGTCCTACCCCTCCTCAAAAAGCCTGCACTAGACCCTACTTTACCCAATAACTACAGGCCCATCACTGTATTGTGTCTATTTGGCCCTAAGGGAAGAACACACACACACTTCCGTCTTCCCAGCCCCTCCTCGCAATAATCAGTAATTGGACTCAGTCTAGAAAAATAAACATACAGACATCAGATTAGGTTATACAAATGGCTCATTATAGGCCTTTTATTAATACCGGGATAACTATATAATGCCAAAATAACACACCAATACATACAAACATATAAACATATATATATAGATATGGATTAGTATATAAGTTGCATCACCGTGCAGAGGAAAACTTCATCTTGGCCACCAGACAACACTGCTTAGTCCTTTAGCAGGTAGGCGAAGAGATTACTACGGTCAACGGGGTCTGAAGCGTCCTCCCTTTCAGTGAGACTGCAACACCCGGGGTTCAACATCCAACCACTACCTTTCCATAATGCCCTCTCCTTTATGGGGCATCTCCCCCCCACTCTAATTGCGTCTTGCCCTCGGCCGAAAGGCAGATCACAAAGCGAAGAGACAGAGGGTGGAAAAATCCAGTTAGAAGTGGAAAAACCCAGTGCACCTCTACTTGCATGCATTCCCAGACCCCTTATCATGCATCTGCAGCGCACTCCATACAATAACTATTCTCTGTAGACAGTCCGCTTGCAAAATATCTACGTGACCTTGCTCTGTTTTCCCTGCTACTTGTTTATTCTGTGAGACCCGCGGAAGCACAGACTTTATTATTGCAATGGGAGATGAGTGTTCCAAATGGCTGCACATCAACGCCATGTCATTCTGGCTCACATTTTACACACTAGCATTACAATCACTACAGTCCCCTTCCTACTAAAAATCCCCGACAGAGCTGCTTAAGTCCAAATACAACATCATCTAGAATCTAACCACATCCTTGGTGCCCGCCAATCCAGCTTCCACCCAGGCCACGGTACAGAGTCAGCGCTCCTAGACCTTAAGAACAAAATGGACAAAATCCAGGATAAGGGAAAATCCGCCCTACTGTTACTACTTGACCTATACGCAGCCTTTGACCTAGTTGGCCATATTATTCTGCCATCACCTCACCTCAGCAGCCGTGTTCTCCCCAAAAGCAGCTTCTTGGATCACCTCCTTCCTAAATGGCAGAGTTATGAATATTTTCTCCGACAATGCCTGCTCTGAACCCTCACCTATCAGCTGTGGAGTGCCCCAAGGATCATGTGTCACATCAACCCTTTACAACATATTTACCAAGCCTTTTTTTTTCGACCTTCTAGACTCACAAGGTATACTATACACCAACTATGCCGATGACACCTAAATTCTTCTCCCTCTATGTGCCTCTTACGATAACGCCGCCGCCATGCTTAGCCCCACATACTCCACCATCCAAGCATGGTTGGCAACCCACGGCCTCTTCCTCAAAGATGAGAAGACAGAACTTCTCATCGAGGAGGCCCCCCTCTGCGTTAAAATGTCTCAACCCAGAATACTGTTCCTTTAACATCGATGGCACTAACATCTCTGTCTCACAGCAGTAAAAACTCTAGGGGTTTATCTCAACTCCACCCTCTCCTTAACCCGCCAAGTTAATGCTACAGCCTCCTCAGCTGCTTACTCCACCCAACTCCTCAACGCTGCCAGACCCTACCTCACATCCGACAGTTGTCTAACGATCATGCGCGTTGTGGTCGGCGCAAGGCTGGACTACTGCAACCTACTCTTCACCGGCTCCTCTTCTCACAACATACAAAAGCTACAGACTATCCAAAATATGCCCTACGTGCTGCACTGAACATCCCCAGATCAGAACACATATCTGCAACCGAAGAGCAGTACACTGGCTCCCCATTAGAGACAGAATTATATTCAAGACTCTCACCATCACACACAGATGCATTTCCAATACCGCCCCCTTACCGTACCCATAAAATCACAAAGAATCCAAAGACCAGACCCATCAGAACCCCCTACACACATAGATTGGTGGAACACAAATTCAGACGCAACAGAGCTCGAGGATCTAGCTTTCCAGTCAATGCCGCCAGGCAATGGAATGCGCTCCCCCTACACTAAGAGTCGAAAATCCTAGTGGGTTTTCAGTAGAGCCCTCAAGACCTAGCTGTTCACTGTTACCAAATAGAAAACTACAACCATGTCACTCTTCTACTTCCTGTTTTTAACTGTAAGTATGCAACATGTATATTTCGACTAAGTACCTGATGCACCTTCGGGTTACATGTAACTGGTTCCTCTCAAAGCACCCTGATGCCTGAGTGTTTGTGCGCGCTATACAAATGTAAACATAAATAAATATATAAACAATTTGGTTATTGACCGAAGCACAAAGCGTTCTTAACTTTTAGATATATCCCTCTAACACGTATGGCTACTCCTGCTTTTGTTCCAGACAGTATACAGAGCAGTATCTAGTGTAGTTTACTTTGTTACTTCCTGATCCATATGCACCACATGCACATGCCTATATATTGTTGGTTCAGTTATGCACCTCATGAACTGGTCATTCGGCTTCCTAAATTGCTTTTACCTCAGAGGGATTCTGTTACCCATGTCTTCAACAAGTGGTGAGGTCAGGCAGGCCAGGACAGAGCATGTGGGATTTGCTGGCATGCAGATTTTCCTTCACAGGTGGGAGCCTTGCCTGGGTAGCCATGTGTGTGGCAAGCTCCAGTTGATCTGCGATGCATGTTCCATTTTCACCCTCCAGTGCTACTGCAGAATTACTGCCTAATCCCCTCTGTTCTTACTGCTGGTGCCTTGTTTTAAACTACCTGGGCAGTCATTGATGTTGAGAAGGGGATTTGCCACCATGTGTCCCTCCCATAGAACCTAAATAGCTAATAATTGACTTCTGTGTTGCTAGACGAGGAACAAGTGATGGGAAGTGCAGAAAGTAAATCCAGCTCTTAGAGAGCTGTGCATGATTGCTGTTTGCAACTCTCCCTCTCTGGGATGTCAAACAAGAAATTTCAGTGGAAGTTCCTGTGGGTTCCAAGGGAGTTGCCAGGCATATCCTGGTGACCCCAAATGACATCCTTGATAAATCTGTGATATCTCTTATGACTTGGATCTCAATGCCGCAACAATTTAGAGATTATTATGACATCTGACCTTTTCCTCCTTAGGGCCTGAACAGATACCACCTGGGAATATTACTGTCATAAACAATCACTCAACAAGTTCTCTGCAGATCAGCTGGAACCAACCCCCTGGAATCGTGGAACTATACACTATCGCCATTCAAGGAGCCGTCAACCAAACCCAGAACAGCACAACAGTGGAGCCTGTTACTTTCAAAAGCTTGCTCCCTGGAAGGGAATACACTTTCACAATCACAACAGCCAGCGGCCCTTACAACGAGACATCAGATCCAGTGACAGGAGTAACATGTAAGTGAACCTGCTACAGTGTACAGATTGATTGTTAAAATACCGCCTATTTCTGGAAGTAAAGTGGAGGCAGATATTCCACTTCATCTCCAAAGATCGGTGGTATTACCACCCAGTAAATCTGCTGGTGATAATACCTCCAATTTTGTAGTTTGGCGGTGTCAGAAAAATGGAGGTAACGGAATTACCTCAACATTTCCCAACACAGCCAAATTCGTATTGAGACCCATTGGCTGTACTGTTTGAAAAGAATAGGGAAAATAGGAACTTTCCTCATTAGTAATGCCCTTACACCTTATTTATTTGTTTATCCTTGATTAATCGCACATTTTGATATTGATGTTGATGATGTTCAGAATAATACAGTGGGCCAATGATTTTTGGTGGCCTGATGTTATGTTAGTATTTATTCATCATAGTCCTGATGTTTGATGGTTTTGTTATTTACCATGCTTATTTTCTTGCTATTCAACTCGCAGATTGCATGGCCCCTGCGGGCTTCTTCATGAGCTCCTGCCTTTCCTTTGGTGTGTGCCTACCTTCTTGATGCCCCTTCTTATGCCACTTGCATACACCAGAAGCATGAGCAGCACTGGTAGTTCCTGAGACCCATGACCTATAGGAAGATACATGGCAAATGTCTCCTGGGAATCTGTGTGCTGCCGGAGGACAATGGCGCAATTGGAAATCAATGACGTAAAATCAGTATATCATAAAAACAGCTCACTCAACTAATGTAAATGTGCCCTTAAAAGTAAAAGGGCTACAGAAATGCATAATGCACACTCAAATGCATCTGAGCGATCACACAAAATATGGGAGAGGATGATCTGAGCATGGAGACCACACAAGTGGGACAGGTGCAGCAATAGGGGAGCTCTTGGAAGATTGTCATGTTCCGGGGAATAGCTGCTCTTAACATACCCATGAAACCTGAATAGAGGGAGCCAAGAACATGCTCTAGTGCGGGTGATATTGCTTTGTAAAATATTTCCTGCTCGACCCATTAATTGGAGTAGTCCACGAGGTATGGGGCGTGACATCAATTGCTCCTGGAGACACATTTCATTGCAAAGGAGATGGATTAATTGAAATGTTAGTGGTGGTGGTTGAGTTCCACTCCTGCCGTTCCTCTAATTTTCATGATCTAATCAGTTGTATCCCTAAGAAATTGAGGGCAGAAATAGGATGGAAATGATCAAGCATCTAGGTATTTCATCCTGCATCCTAATTTTGAAATAAAAACAGTTTCTGTAGTTAACATATGTTTACATACATACACTCCAAGGACATCCTATATAATATTATGAGGAATCTAGGCTTTCAAACATGCCCTTGCTTGCTGGTAGGTATGGACTTAAAACTAGCATTTGAAAACCAACTGTTCAGAATCCTAGCTGGTCGGACATGGGACAACCAGAGGCAAAAAGACACTACAGGCTCTTGTGAGTCAGCTAGGCCTTGTGCACTCATGGAAACTAGTACACCCGCCGGACAGGGACTAGGGAGTATGCTTTACACTGCACTGCACCTTACAGCTCATCCCATATCAATTACCTTTGCCTAGGAAGGAATTGAAATGAGGGCATAACCAAGGTATATGTTGGCAATATTCAACTATCCAGCCAAGCTCTGGTGCCGACATAAATAAAGTGGATATTTTCAATGTTAGTTTTTCTGACCATGCTCTTGTCTAGGTCACAATTTAAGTGGATCTGAAAAAGTAGAGATCAACTAGGCGTGGACTTAACATGTTGCTCTACCTAAATTGCAATCTCGCAAACCAAATGAAAAAAGATCTCCTACTTTCTAACATCACACAAAGACAGCGCAACATGTGTCAACTGTTGACCTGGTGCTGAAGGTCATTATTAAAAAGACTTGCCTAGTTTTCGGCTAAACTAAACATGCTAAAGAAGTATGGGGAAAAGAAGTGTGGCAAGACATTGCTGAAATGCTGCTGCATACTACAGTAACTGTGTATCATGTAGACGCACATTGCGCAACAGACTCATTAGAACAATGGTTTAATTCTGTTGCAGATGAACATGCAAATATTTCGATCATGGGAACGAGGACTGAGGAAGATGATTTGGAAGGGATTGCTAAATGGGCACACCAGAAGAGTGGACATCTCGTAGAGAAGGCTACTGTCAGGTGGGCACAGGACAGGGGGATTAGCATTCCGCTATAGAACGTGAAAACTGTCGTTTTACAATGCCCCATGAGTCAACATCAGAAGCAGAGATCTATTCATCATATAATTCATGGTACATTACAGAGAGGCAAATTACCTGGACAAATTTGGCAGATCAATTATATTGGTCCCATGCTTATTAGCAGAGGATGTCAATACGTGTGCACCATTGTGGACACGTATTCCGGTTACTTAATGGTATTACCATGCAAAAGGGCTACCCAAATGAACACAATCAAATTGTTGGACCAAGCGGTGGTGTACTATTGTTCCCCCCTTGCAAATCGAAAGTGATAATGGGTCCTATTTCAAGGGGAAGGTGGTTCTAGATTACTGTAAAGAGAAGGGAATCAAATGGATCTTTCATGTCCCCTACCAACCTGAGGCTTCAGGTTATTTGAGGGGAAAGAATGGATTGTTGAAAAAACAATTGTGTAAAACTGGTGAGGGTACCTTGAAAGGGTGGCGAGATTGTGTGCTAGATGCAGTGCAGGTGCTTAATAATCGCCCCATTGCGAATGGTGAAACTCCCTTGCGGCGCATGTTAACACCAGCCTTCCAATCCAGACCAAATAAAGCTACAGAGACATTGTTATATTGGGAATGTCTCCTGGAGCGCGAGCTCCTTATCGTACCACGCCTGAGTCTGAAGGGGTGGATCTACATGCAAGAGAGGAAATCTGACTTGAATCAAGAGGCATAGTTGTTATTGACATTGCGATAGGGGTGCAGATTCCTTCAGAACACATGGGATTAATTGCGCCAAGATCTGGATTAGCTTTGAAAGGTATTCAAGTTTTGGGACGGATTGTCGATGCTGACTATCAGGGTGATATTCAGGTCATTTTGCTGAGTAAAGGATATAATTTGTTACCAATTCATAAAGGAGATCAAGTGGCCCAATTGATGTTGGTGCCTGTCAAACTGTAAATGGTGAAAAAAGGAGAGCCACCCACGATATTAACTATTCGCGGGGATAAGGGTTTCGGCTCATCAGATGGAATGGTTCCAGGTGCTAAGGTATGGGTCGAAAAGCCCAATGGTCCACCCGTTCCAGTGGATGTGATTGCTGCAGGGGAGGATCAGGTTGTTCTGGTGATCGAACCTGGAAAGAGGAAATGGACTCATATTCCTGCTGACAAATGTTATTTTGCGCAAGTAATGTACTCCACTGATATCTTGTTTTTGAATTCTCTTTCTTAGATCCTTTGTGTGCTGAGTGCCAACGTTTTAACTGCACTTCAAGATGCCAGTGTTCAGGGCACAAAGCCCAAGGCAATTTACAAACAATTATGCCCCAACAATATGCAACTCTTTTATATGTGCCTTGGTGACTGCATCTGGGAAC
The DNA here is from genome assembly GCA_002915635.3 of Ambystoma mexicanum. Lineage (NCBI taxonomy): Eukaryota > Metazoa > Chordata > Amphibia > Caudata > Ambystomatidae > Ambystoma > Ambystoma mexicanum. Next base: position 139,219,392 of record CM030325.1, read on the forward strand.
TCGACCTTCAATTGACTGTGACATTCCACAAAACTATTATAAGTTCCATACTGTGACGCATCAAGGGAATTTGTCCATTCTACCCAAGCGGGAGTCTCCCCCTTTGAGGCTAGGGAAGTGAGCCCGCTTGGCAAGACCTGTCATGATCACTGTTTCCAAGGAGCCAGGACCAGCCCAACGTCCTTGGAAGCAGGCCCCTAACCCTAATCCTAGGCACCAGCCGGTCCCTACTGGGACCTTTTGGACCCTGACCTGGCTCATCAAAACCATCGGTCCCGGCACTGGAAGCGCCGGGCTCATAATTGGTGTGAAAGTGCTTGGGTGGACTTACCTGCAGCAGACCATGCTGCTTACTTATCAGCCACTTAGAAGCCCTCTGTGAACAGGAACTACTTTCTTACCTGGGTGGGGCAGCTCCACTCCCTGGATACAGCACTGGAACTCTTCTGGAAACTGGAACTCTTTTCTTACCTAGGCGGGGCCGTGGAAGAAGACGCCTCATCACTCCAAGGCTATTTAAACCACACCCGATAGATGAAACATGCTTCGCGTTATTCTGCATCTGCAGCAGAACGCTCACCGAGTCTGTTCCAGCCTTTCTTCTTTTGATCCTGAACCTGCAAGAATTATACTTACAATTCCTGTATCCAGTCAACATCAGCACCTGCAAAAGACAAGAAACAACAGGTTAGAAAGACAAACTTTACACGCAGTGCTTACTCACCTGATCCATCGGCAGCGGCCGTGTCTCACGCTGCACCTTCGCCTGCAAAGACAAAAGCATTGTTATACTTACCGGCACGCTGTGAATTCCGGATTTCTTCATTCTGCATCGTCGCCTGTGAAGACAAAGTATAGTTAAAACTTACTTGCATTCCGCTGACTCCGGCGCTGCAAACCAACATCTGAAAGACAAAGAAAAGACATTAAGCAGGTATTTACTCACGCCCATCACGCTCGTCGCAATAAAACGCCTGCGAATACTCGGCGTCTCTTTAACACGAACTAAGCTGCAAGGAAAGAGACAGTTAGAGCGCTTGCCATACTTACGAATTTCCAGGCGCTTCACTCCATCTTCCATCTCAAGAGTCCTGCAATACATAAGGGAAAAGCATTATACAGAGTCTTCAATATTAACGTGCCACGCATTTAAAGACTATAAAGACAAAAGGTGTCCAGAAACTCACCGCTCGTGCAGATAACGACGGTAACCATCCTCTGAATTCAAGAGGCCAATGTTTCACCAGTGAAGGAACTGGCAACGGCACCCTGCACCAGACGCAGATGGAGAGCCAGCATTCACCTATCTAAGGTGAGCACGTTGACCTGGGGGGCTCTACAGAAAAGCTGGGAAGAGAGAGAGAGAGAGAGAGAGAGAGAGAGGGACATTCAACAACCCAGACCATAACCCCATATTCTTTCACCTGCAGAAACCTCACTCTTCGAGTTCGACACACAGTGCGAAGAGGTTCGACCCCAGAAGCCAATCGAGTCCTGCACATCCACTTTCGAGTCACAGACACCTTCCTGCCAAGACCCGCGCCTCCGTGGGAATCAGGTGAGCGTTACAGAACGCGAAGCCCACCCAAAACTCCTACCCAGGCGCAATGGAAACCTCAGACACTGATCAACTAGCCCGGTTGCTCGGGGAATTAAGAGCAGAAGTACATGCAGCTCGTCAGGAAACGAACTCTCTAAGAAGAGAACTGATAATTTCCAAGGAGCGAACTGAGGACCTCGCTAGGCAGTTGCTACAAACGCAGGCAGGACAGACACCTTTGCCCGCTCCAGGAGGAAGTTATCCTTCTGCATCATCTTTAAATCCAGTGCAAATCAATCTGCCCGGTAATGTGCCCTTGGCTCCGCCCGAACGCTTTTCTGGTGATCCAAAGAAATTTGCAGGTGTTCATCAACCAGTGCCGCTTACACTTCTTATGTCGACCAGCTGCTTTCCCAACAGACCAGACCATAGTGGCTTTCGTGCTTTCTTATCTCAGTGGCAGCGCCGCAGATTGGTCGATCCCTTTAGTCACCCAGGATGATCCGGTTTTACATGATTTCCAGGCCTTCCAGTCCAGCATGGAGAAACTGTTTGCAAGACATGCACAAGGGCAGGCCTTGGACAATGAACTTCTTTCATTACGACAGGGTAATCAAGACCTCTTGACTTATATAGCCTCATTCAACAGACTTATAGTGGAAACTCAATGGCCCGAGGATAAGAGAATAACGCTTTTCTACAGAGGCCTGCGTGGAGAGCTCAAGGATGTGTTAGCTCAAGTTGTGAATCCTCCACAAGAATGCTCAGACTATATTGACTTAGTTGTCCAATTGGACCACAGACTACAGAACAGGAAGGCAGATCGTTCCAAATTTGATACCCGAGTGTTTTCTAACCACAAACCTCTACTAGGGGAGCTGACACGGTGGAACCCATGCAAATAGGGGCATGAAAGGACCTTTAACCCAGAAAGAGCGGGAAAGAAGAAGGCAGCTGCAATTATGCCTCTATTGCGGAAACTCAGGACACTTTCTTCGGGACTGTCCAGTGAAACCAGCTAAGAAGGCTGTAGAGCCGCGGATACCTGTACCACAAATTCTGAGCAGGGAAACGACCTCAGCCCGACAAGAGTAGAGGTCCTCTTGCCGAGCGTTAAGATCTGTCCCGTGACCTCGCATTTCGTGATACCCATGGTCCTCATTAGTCCGAACGTCCGGATCGTTTGCATGCAATTGAAGCTTACATCGACAGCGGAGCAATCGGTAATTATGTGGACCGTGAAATGGTATCAAGGATGAATCTACCCCTTGTCCCTAAGGCTGTAAAAGACGTCATTACTACTGTGGATGGCACGGAGATAGACTCCGGACCAGTAACGCATGCCACCCAAGAAGTGACGCTAGTGAGTCAAGATGGACACCGGGAGATAATCGTGTTTGATGTGATCAAGGCTCCTCAGTTCCAGATCATTCTGGGAATCCCTTGGTTAGAAAAACACAATCCTCAGATCGATTGGCAAGCAAAGACGGTTCAGTTTCCAGAATGTTTTACCACTTGTATCCTAGGCCTGATGTTTCACTGGCGGCAATCTCTTCTGAGGAGGTTCCCAAATTACCTCCCGAATACCAGGAATTCCAAGACGTCTTCCGGAAGGATCAAGCTAACACCCTGCCTCCTCATAGGTCTTACGACTGTCAAGATACCCGGAACAACTCCTCCTTGCAGCAGGATTTATGCCCTCACCGAGCCAGAGAATCTTCACCTCAGACAATATTTGGACCAATACCTAGCTAACGGGGTTATCCGTCCTTCAAAATCTCCAGCTTCATCGGCTTTGTTCTTCGTTCCGGAAAAAGGAAGGAGACCTTAGGACTTGCATAGATTATCGCGCCCTGAATCAAATCACCGTTAAAAACAGATACCCGTTACCTTTGATCCCTGAACTCCTGGACCAAGTCAAAGACGCATGTATATATACAAAATTGGATCTCAGAGGAGCCTACCACTTGGTACGGATAAAAGAGGGCGATGAATGGAAAACGGCCTTCCGCACCAAGTACGGGCTATTCGAATATCAAGTGATGCCCTTTGGACTTTGTAACGCTCCTGCCGCGTTCCAATATTTTATGAACGATGTCCTTAGAGAACTCATAGACGTGTGTGTTGTTGTCTATATTGATGACATCCTCGTCTATTCATCATCCGAAGAGGAACACCAGAGACACGTTAAAAAGGTTCTCGAGAGATTGCGTCAACATAATCTTTTTGCTAAGCTTGAAAAATGCGTTTTCAACGTAACGGAAGTCGAGTTCCTGGGATTCATATTGTCACCTAACGGAGTCCATATGGATTCAAAGAAAGTTGATGCAATCATCAAGTGGCCATCACCAACCTCTGTAAAAGGAGTTCAAAGCATGTTAGGCTTCGCTAAACTTTTACCGCAGATTCATTCCTGAATTTTCTCGGATAGTCCAGCCCATCACCGCTCTGTTAAAAAAGAACAAACGTTTTGAGTGGTCTTCTGAAGCAGAACAAGCTTTTCAGGACTTAAAAGCTAAATTCATTTCTGCACCTGTTCTAAAACATCCTCGCCCAGAACTCCCCTACATCATGGAAACGGATGCTTCTAGTCTTGCTATGGGGGCAGTTTTATCACAAAGAGATCCGGTCACACACCAGTTACACCCTGTAGCCTTTTGGTCCCGCAAGTTTTCGGCTCCCGAGATCAACTATTCAATTACCGACAAGGAACTTTTAGCTATCAGATCGGCCTTTAAAGCATGGCGGCATTATCTTTTAGGAGCCAGACACACAGTCACCGTAATGACTGACCACCGCAATTTACAATATCTAAAGACGGCCAAAGCTCAGTCTTCCAGACAGCTTCGCTGGGCTCTGTTTCTGGCTGAATTTGACTTTATAATTACTTATCGACCAGGCAGTAAGAACGGAAAAGCAGATGCCCTCTCCCGGATGGGAGTAGATGAACATTTGACCAATCCAGAACCAATACCCATAATCCCAGAACAAAGGATTTTGGGTTTGGTCAGCACTCAATCTTTTGAAGACATCAAGACCACGGTTAAATCACTCCTAACTCCGGCCGATTTGCAGGACTGGCAATTAAAGGGAAAAGAATTCTCAGTGGATCAAGACCTACCATATTTCCGAGGACGATTGCACTTGCCCTGTGAGAAAATACAAAAACAAGTAATTTCCTGTTATCACGACTCTCTAATGCAGGGGCACCCTGGCATTACCAAAACCATGGAAAAGATTAAAAGACATTTCTGGTGGCCATCATGGAAAAAGGATATTAGAGACTTTGTAATCTCCTGCGGTGTGTGTGCCCAGAATAAAAGTCAGAAGCAGAAACCAGCCGGCCTATTACAGCCTCTAGACATCCCTCCCTGTCCATGGCATACCCTGTCCATGGATTTTATCACGGACTTACCTCCATGCTCGGGGTATACTACCATTTAGTAGTCGTGGATCTATTCTCCAAGATGGCTCACTTCATTCCCCTGAAGGGTCTACCTTCAGCCTCAGTATTGGCCCGAGAATTCTTGGAAAACATCGTTCGCTTACACGGTTTTCCCTCGGTTTTAGTCTCCGATAGGGGAAGTCAATTCATCTCCCACTTCTGGCGCAGTTGCTGTCGTCTAGCCCAAATTGATGTAAGACTTTCGACCAGTCACCATCCCCAAACTGACGGACAAACCGAAAGGACAAATTAGACACTAGAACAATATCTACGTTGCATGCTCCAACAAACTGAAAACCCCTGGAAGGATATTCTTTGGATCGCTGAATATGCTTACAACAATTCGACTCATTCTGGAACCGGGAAGACTCCTTTTTTCCTATTATATGGACACCATCCTAGAACCTCCAACCTGGATCCTCCCCAAGAATTTGAAGCACCTGCTGTGGATCACTTGCACTCGGAGATCACCCGTGCTTTTAGGGAAGCCACTGCCCATCTGCAAAGAGCTAAAGCTCAATTCAAAAAAGGAGCAGATCGGCACCGTAAAGAGGCCCCTCACTACGCTGTAGGAGATCAGGTCTGGTTATCCACTAAGCACCTGCCTTTAAAAGGACCCCGCACCTTCAGCCCGAGATACCTTGGACCCTATCTCATATCTGCTATAATTAATCCGGTGGCTGTCAAATTGGAATTACCTACGCATATAAAAATACATCCAGTATTCCATGTCTCCTTATTAAAAACCAGTACAACCAGAAACCCGATTGACTGAACTTCCAGAACCGGTTTTAGTCGATGGAGAACTTGAATTCGAAGTGAAGAACATCTTAGACTCCAAAATCTCCAAATCTAAGTTATATTATCTGGTTGATTGGAAAGGATACGGCCCCCAGGAGAGGTCTTGGGAACCCTCAGAATATGTCCACGCACCTCGTCTGGTCAAGAAATTCCATCTGAATCACCCCAACAAGCCAAAACTACCGGAGAATACACGCTTAGGAGGGGCCTTGAGGGGGGGTGCTGTCATGATCACTGTTTCCAAGGAGCCAGGACCAGCCCAACGTCCTTGGAAGCAGGCCCCTAACCCTAATCCTAGGCACCAGCCGGTCCCTACTGGGACCTTTTGGACCCTGTCCTGGCGCCGGTGGCACCAGGCTCATCAAAACCATTGGTCCCGGCACTGGAAGCGCCGGGCTCATAATTGGTGTGAAAGTGCTTGGGTGGACTTACCTGCAGCACACCATGCTGCTTACTTACCATCCACTTAGAAGCCCTCTGTGAACAGGAACTACTTTCTTACCTGGGTGGGGCAGCTCCACTCCCTGGATACAGCACTGGAACTCTTCTGGAAACTGGAACTCTTTTCTTACCTAGGCGGGGCCGTGGAAGAAGATGCCTCATCACTCCAAGGCTATTTAAACCACACCCGATAGATGAAACGTGCTCCACGTTATTCTGCATCTGCAGCAGAACGCTCACTGAGTCTGTTCCAGCCTGTCTTCTTTTGATCCTGAACCTGCAAGAATTATACTTACAATTCCTGTATCCAGTCAACATCAGCACCTGCAAAAGACAAGAAACAACAGGTTAGCAAGACAAACTTTACACGCAGTGCTTACTCACCTGATCCATCGGCAGCGGCCGTGTCTCACGCTGCACCTTCGCCTGCAAAGACAAAAGCATTGTTATACTTACCGGCCATCTGTGAATTCCGGATTTCTTCATTCTGCATCGTCGCCTGTGAAGACAAAGTATAGTTAAAACTTACTTGCATTCCGCTGACTCCGGCGCTGCAAACCAACATCTGAAAGACAAAGAAAAAGACATTAAGCAGGTATTTACTCACGCCCATCACGCTCGTCGCAATAAAACGCCTGCGAATACTCCGCGTCTCTTTAACACGAACTAAGCTGCAAGGAAAGAGACAGTTAGAGCGCTTGCCATACTTACGAATTTCCAGGCGCTTCACTCCATCTTCCATCTCAAGAGTCCTGCAATACATAAGGGAAAAGCATTATACAGAGTCTTCAATATTAACGTGCCAAGCATTTAAAGACTATAAAGACAAAAGGTGTCCAGAAACTCACCGCTCGTGCAGATAACGACGGTAACCATCCTCTGAATTCAAGAGGCCAATGTTTCACCAGTGAAGGAACTGGCAACGGCACCCTGCACCAGACGCAGATGGAGAGCCCAGCATTCACCTATCTAAGGTGAGCACGTTGACCTTGGGGGGCTCTACAGAAAAGCTGGGAAGAGAGAGAGAGAGAGAGAGGGACATTCAACAACCCAGACCATTAACTCCCATATTCTTTCACCTGCAGAAACCTCACTCTTCGAGTTCGACACACAGTGCGAAGAGGTTCGACCCCAGAAGCCAATCGAGTCCTGCACATCACTTTTCGAGTCACAGACACCTTCCTGCCAAGACCCGCGCCTCCGTGGGAATCAGGTGAGCGTTACAAGACCCTCCCTAGGGGTCTGGGCAAGTGGCAGCTCACTGGGAGACACTCCCCCTTAGGGGACAAGGACTCTTGTTCCTGTGAGGAACTCCCCAAGTCATTCTCCATGGTGGCGTAGATGGTACTATCAGATTTGAAGAACAGTATAACAACCAGAGACTTGGCTCAAGACGAGAGTAAAATAAACTGTTACAAACAAGAAGGAGATCTTGTCTCTTTAAATAGAGACCATCATTTAACTGAGATGAAGAGGCTGAAAGGAGAGCACACGCCGAGGCGAGACGAAGCAGAGTGACGCATACGCAAACATGGGAAGTCCCCTGGCAGTGTAACACCTGAGAGAGGAAGAGCAAAAAAACATGTGCTTTCAGAGCCCACAATCTTTGTCCACAGGAGTGTTCCTCAGCTAGAAGTTGATCCCAACTTCATTATTATGGAACTTAATCCCTACCCCCACTAGGATGAATGCCTTCAGTGTATCACTCTCATGAATATGTCAGCTTTGGATTCTCAATCAGTTCTTTGTGTGACTGTTCTGGTTGAAAGTCGAATTGGGATTGTCTAGTCTCAATCCACATTCCTCCTAATGGATTTCAGTTGCTGGGTCGATTTTGAGTATCTGGCAGTTCCTGATATAACAGCCACTACCTGTATGAATAGTTAAAATGATTCCCATTGGTGTGCTGTGGAAGAGCCCAGCCCAGAATTTGGATAAGGCGAGGGTCTGGAATTCTATAGTACATGGAGAGCTGAACATCCACTGAAAAGGAACTGTTGTTTCAGCAAACAGCCTCTCGACTTATAGGAAGATGTCCTTGGGTGACTAGACCTCGTGAAGCACCGTCAAGAAGACAACTCATGCCTGGTAAAAATAAGTTTCAGTATTGTGGCTCAATTTTCACATGAACACATGAACACAGCATCATTGGCAGGCTTGGGGTGGGGGGATGAAACCCCCTCAAAGACATGATATTTCTGCATTTACATGCTGCACAAAATCGTATGAAAGGAATCAGTCTTTTTTGTGTGCGGGAATGAAGAAATTTCACATAGAACCTTGCAGACTATCGAGTGAACAGAGAAAAATCAAAGCTGACATACATATATTTCCAGAAAGGACACAATGAAAGGCTTAGTCACGAAGGCCTACAATGAGCACCAAATCAAAATTCCTAGCTATGATACTGTGAGTGATTTTGTTGGTGGTCACCAGCAACATCAGTTCACTAATTGGTGTGAAATTTCTTTGGATGGATTACCTTCTCGGCAATGTTGAGTTTGTCTCATAGACCGAAATGTACAATCTTCTTATTAACATTTGTTAGGATCGATTTTCAGAACTGCCGGTGGTGTGGTGTTTCTGAGAGGCCTCCCAAGTGGATGAGCTAGGGCTATTCACAATTGTTTTTACCAAACAATCTCTAGGTAGCATAGGCTGATCAGTAAGGCAGACTTAGGAAATCAGGGCTATGGTATTTTAGTACAATTAACAACACTTAGAGGGATACAAGTATATGAGGGCTACACAGATGTAAAATACAGAAAAAACTTAAGGAATACTACTTACTACACACACTCATACTTACTCATATATATACATAATAAGTTGTTGGGCTACACACCACTGTACACTTTCACACAGATATAAGCAAATCTGTAAAGTAATAGAAAAGCTTTTTCAAGTAAAGTGGAGAGAGGAAAAAGTGGTTAAAAAAAGTGGGTAGACAAATATAAAACAACATGCTTTATAATTATAGTTTTAACTGAAGTAATACTTCCATCACCATGAAAGAGAATTTCAAGTTTTCTAAAGTCTTTAGTCAGAAGATAAACAACATTTTAAGTAAAATCAGTTTAAGAACAGAGAGGGGGTCACTCCCAATTCCTGCACATTAAGGGATCCTGAGATGAGGAATCCTAGTCCAGAATACCACCACCCATGGCAAGGTAATAGTAGTGCTATGGAGTTGACTTTATGCCCATTTTATCAATGTAGTGCAAGGGGGGCACCAAGCGTGGTATGTACACTCAGATCCTGACCTACAATACTATAGATTACCACCCCCAGGTAAGTAAGAGGTTTGGAGGTGTCTACTCACAATGTTGATTCTGTTACAGGAGGTCAAGTGCTTGCACGTGCAATCACTGAAATAGGTGCTACGTTAGGGTCTGGTTAGATGACGGTTCTGATATATGAAGCAGATGCAGTCCCTAATGATCTCTACCTGTACACAGGAGATGATCTTGGGCGATGACCACTGCTTCTTCCATGGTGGAGGACAACCCCAGGAAACTGCAGGCAAGGTGAGTGGAACAAGAAAGCCTGGTAAGAGGTTGTCAGTCTTGGATCCTTGCAGCAGTGGGAAATAGGCTGCAGTCCAGACAGAACCCTCTTCAAGGCAGAGAGCTGCTGCTGCAGCCAATGAGGTTCCTTGCCCACAAGCTGAGGATATGCCAAGTCTCAAGCTTTAAGTCAAGAGGGTGTCTGCTGCTATGACATGCCTTTTCAGTGGATGTTCAGCTCCCAGCAGGATCCATGTATTATATAATTCCAGACCCTCTCCTTAGCCACAATCTGGGCTGGCTCGACCAATTGGATATTCACTATGCATGCAGGTAGTGGTTGTTAAATCATGAACCGCAAGATACCCTAAATCGACCCAGCAACCGATATTCACTGGGCAAAATGAGGATTGATACCAGACAATCCCAATTTGACTTTCAAGCAGTTCAGTCACACAAAGGACTAATCGGGAATCCAAAGCTGACATATTCATGAGAGTGATGCTCTGAAGTCATTCAGCCTACTGGGGTATGGATTAAGTTCAATAATAATGAAACTGGGCTCACCTTCTAGCAGAGGGACACTTCCTATGGGTATAGAAAGTGGGCTCTGAAAGCAAAAGGTTTAGATAATGTTTGTATTGCACTTTAAGAAGCCAGTATTCAGGGCACGAACCCCAAGGCAATTAACAAACAATTATGCCCAACAATATGAAACTCTTTTATAAGTGCATTGGTGAATGCATCTGGGAACTTGACTTTCACTTGACTGCGACATCCCAGAAAACAATTCGAATTTCCATACTGTAACGCATCAAGGTAATTCGTCCCTTCTCCCAAAGGGGGAGCCACCCCCTTTGAGGCTAGGGAGGTGAGCCCGCTTTCCAAGAATCTCCATAGGGGACTGGGCAAGTTGCACCTCACTGGGAGAGACTCTCCTTAGGTGATAAGGACCCCAATCCCGGGAGGAACTACCTAAGAATTTCCCATGGTGGCATTCATGGTACTATTAGATGTGAAGAGCAGTATAAAACCAAGAGACTTGGCTGAGGATGAAACTAAAACATACTGTTACACACAACAAAGAGAGTCTGTCTCTTTAAATAGAGACCACCATTTAACCTAGACAAAGAGGCTGAAAGGAGAGCACACGCTGATGCGAAATGAAGCAGAGAGACGCATACGCAAACAAGGGAAGGACCCTGGAAGCGTAACACCTGAGAGAGGCAGAGTGAAGGAGAACCGCAGACTCTGCGACTTTTGGGACTGCGCTGAGAGCAAGAGCAAGATGCGGGACACCCAGCGTCGATACAGAGGGAGAAATCAAGGAGACAGGAACTCCAAGCTTGGTGGCGGCATGACCACAAAGACTTTTTGGGGGCAGTGTGCCCATACAACAACACCAGAACCGCTAAGCTGCAAATTCTGTGATCCGTCTGGTTACCCGCTGGTTTACCAGGTCACACAGAGAGAGAGGACCAAGAGCGGGACACTGGAGAAGACGGCAAAATTAAGAATGCAAACGACCGAAGAGAACCCGAGCGAACCCAGTCCCCGGAGACGTTCGCCTACAGATTCCGAGGTAACGGGGAGAACGGGAGCACCGAAAGACTGCCAGGGAATTCATTATGAAACAGGAGAACATCGTCTCAGTGGAATTGATGAGGCAATGAAATTGAAGTTGAGGAAATTGAACTGTAATAATGTGAGAGAGTGAATCACCATAAAAGCTGGAAAAGAGACCATTAAGACTGGGCCTCAAATACCCTTGGAAGAGGGGAAAGTACAACATATGTTGAGAGGCAGAGACTGCAAAACAGAAAGAGAATTCTATGAAGGGAAGACAAGTGAAGCAAATAAGAGAAAAGATACACAAACCAAGCCACCCAAAGAGAGGGGGAACCTTACATACCAAAAAGTACAAACACCAGGTTCCTCTTCCTGTTTGAGAATACACAGAGCTGTGTGAATATCAAAATGTAAATAAAAAATTGCAGTTTATGTAATAATATATGTATATGTTTATAACTCGATGTTAATGATATTGTCTCATCCTATATCGATTCTGAAAATATATTGATGTATTTCTAAATGTTGATATATTGCCTAGCTCTGGCTACAACTCCCATATGCCCTTCGCCATATAGTCAAAGGCGAGGGATCATTGTAGCCACAAACCCACACATCTAGAGAGTCACAGGCTGCTTACACCTGATATCTTTAATGAAAAATTCATTTGAAAAATCAATAGTGGCTTTCTCTTTACATCTGTTGGGGTATCTCGTGGTATATTGGTGAGCCCTAAATATGGAGTACTGCCGGATAATTGTTCTTATACTGAGGTCACTAACGGTAAGCCAATACTGGACTTAGTACACTATAAATCATAATTTCATGTCCCTACAGTATTTTATTTGCAATACCACGTTATGCCCTTTTGGAGTTATCGCAGAAAACATTTACCATGTAAACAAAATACTGTCATTCATACAGAGCCCGTGAGGAGAACCCAATTCACAGTGACCAACTTTGCTTTGTATTTTACCGCAAATGGCAACATGAAATTACCTCCTGCGTTAAATTGCAACTACCACTTGTTATCCATGGTTATCTGTGTTACCACAAAACACTATGACACATAATAAGTACTCTGAGGCTAATAAAAATTTCTCTTGGGTTCTTAATCAGAAGTTAGAAATATGAAAAATAGTAAAACAAAACGTGCAGTGCACAGTGTTCACATGTTCACAATGTTCACATGACATTTCAAATTTGTAATTCAAAGGTGAAAATGAAATATTCAAAGCACAACTCATTTGCAGTTATTTTCCAAATGAGGAATGAGCCTTGCTATCATTAGGCTTCAAGATATTTTTCTATGCAGTAACTGAGTTCAAGCTTTGCTAAAACTGATCTTGAACTTCGCAAATAGTCTTGGCAGAGTATAAGCTTCTGTTACATCTGAATTTTGTCGCATTAATGGATAAGAATATGAAAACAGCTAAACATGTTTCAAAATGCGAGCACATTTTTCTACGCTGTAACGGTTTAAAAGCACTCATTTAGAGCCCTCAAATAATACACACACCTGTTAATCTATGGCAACATTCGCCAGTTCATACTCCTAGATTTAACTGCAAACTCAACCAAGAATTAATGCTTGATTGTGTGTGTATCCCCCAGACAGTAAACAACCTCCGTCTAGCTGCTTGGACAGGAGAATTCTTTATCTGGTTTACTCCCCTCTGAGCTTGAACAGATTCTGCGAAGCCTTCTGTCAGCCTGTCTTTCTGCCGCACACTTCCCCCAGGGACGTTGAATGCTCATAATCATCAGCCAGCCATGTGAGACGATGTACCAGCCAGAGAGCCAGAGCCAGCCTCCTTCAAGCCTTTTTAAACCCTCTTCTGAGACTGCCCATGGATATAGATTTTACTTACATGAAATGTAAAAGTGCCTGCCTTTCTCTGTGATGTCATTCTCCATCAGAACACCTCCCTTTCAATCAAACACCCTCCAGAAATGTCCAGAGCATGTGATTAACCTGAGCTGATTGGAATGGCAGCAAATCGGATGCCAAGTGTTACATTGCACTGCAATGCATTCCAGTTCTGCAAGTTGAACAATGGGTCTACTTTGAGCAGATCGCCTCACATCACGTATACTGCGGTAGATCTAATTCTGTCACGCATATTTCCCTGCATTTCGAATTAACTTTGCATAGAACAAATGCCTGGACATTCAGTTATGAATCTGCACCAAAGTTTGTACACAAAACTCATTAACTGATTTCCCCTGAATATTAGCAGGGGATATGTTAGGGGTTAGAGTTATGTTATGTTATGTTATGTTATGTTATGTTATGTTATGTTATGTTATGTTATGTTATGTTATGTTACTTGGCATTTATATAGTGCTCTATATATCATTGTTATGACCTCAAAGCACTGGTAGGTTGAACGCCCTTGGGAACCGTAGTTCTGGTCAGTAGAGAGAGCTAGTGTCCTAGGGTGCGTGGGTGCACAAGATATGAGTGCAGCTGATGTAATTGCTGGATGGTAGCTGCATCCTAGCATTAGGTGTGGTGATGAAGATATCAGTTGGATGTGTGCAGTCTGGTGGGTAGACACCTAGACTGGGCTTGGGCTGCGTTAGGCCTCAAGAATGCATATGTGAGCAATAGGGCCAGAATGTGCACGGCTAGCCGCATTTTTTTAGGGTGATGAGGTGTTTGTGGGTTTGTATTCGTATGTGAACAGCTAGGCCGAATTAATCAGGGGTATAGCTGTGTTCTAGTTGAATGATGGTGTATAGTAGAGAGTAAGCGTAGTGATGTGATATGATGGTTATCTTTAAATCGCCTGAGACCAGGCACGTGGACAGGATGGCAGGGAACAGAGTGACACACAGATATATAGAGACAGGGGGCTGGGTTTACAGCGACAGGAGGGGGGATATGGATATATAGCAACAGAATTAGCAACAGGAAGGCAGAGTACACAGTGATACGCATGTGGGATATGTTAACATTTACATTCGCATTTCTGTTCAGGTGTGATCAGGCTAATGTTCACAGCTCCACCAAGGTGTGGGACATGCCAACATTTGTAATTCTATCTAGAAGGGACCCAGGCTAACGTTCACAATCCTGTCAGGGTGTGGTGCAGGCTAATGTTCACAATTCAGAGTGAGGCATTGCCTATATTCACAATCCTGTCCGTGTTCGGCACAGGCTAATGTTTACAATTCTAACTGGTGTGGAAGTGTGGCATTGCTACCATTCACAATCTATTATGGGTCTGGGCAGGCCAATGTTCACAATTCTAAATGGTGTGGAAGTGCAGCATTGCTAACATTCACAATCATGTCTGGGTCTGGCACAGGCTAATGTTCACAAATCTACTAAGTGTGGCATTGCTAACATTCACAATCCTATCTATGGGCCCCATTAGGACCCTGTCGGTCCCGTAATGAACGGTGCCGGTACGGGACCGGCACTGTTCATTACGGGCTGCCCTATTACGAGGCCTGCTAGCGGGTCCCGCTTTTCACGCCTGGACAGACCAGATGTGAAAAGCGGGACCCGCTAGCAGGCCAGGATGCGAACAACGGGCCCTTCATTAACAGGCCCATTGTTAGCATCATCCCTGTCACACTGAGCCCTATGGGGCTCAAATGGGAATAGGGGTGATTTTTACAAGGTCCCAGAAAAGGGCACTAACCGGGTCCGCCAAGGTCGGAATGACTCGGTTATTGCCCTTTTCTGGGACCCGGTAAAAAATCATTACCAGCGGCAGTCGTGCCCTTAATAAGGGCACGGCTAATGCCTGGGTCGTAATGAGGCCCTATAAGTGACGCAGGCTAACTGTTTTAGTAAGTGATTAGTTAATGTTAGTTTTTATGGTTCATTGCAATTCAGTGTGAGAGATGTGGGCGAAACCCTCTTTTTTGTAAGGGGGCCTGACGCTTAAGTGTTAGGAAGTACAATGAAACGAGGAGTGATAGAGTCATAAGCTACCCTAGACATAAGCGTGACGCAGGGTCATTAAACAATTTCAGCGGGGGCCAGGTGGCTGCTGGCTCCAAAAGAGATCACTGTGGGATACAAGAATGTTAAAAAACACTTTTTTATTTTATCTAACAAAAAGACATATTTACAAAAAGTGCCGTGGCACGTGGAATATGCATAGTCGAGCACAT
This sequence comes from Ambystoma mexicanum, assembly GCA_002915635.3. NCBI lineage: Eukaryota > Metazoa > Chordata > Amphibia > Caudata > Ambystomatidae > Ambystoma > Ambystoma mexicanum. The sequence continues at coordinate 139,234,825 of CM030325.1, forward strand.
TGTGGTCTGCATATTTGAGTGAGTTAGTAGACAGAGTGACATTTTATTTCATTTCTTGTATTGTTTTACAATAACAATACATTAACATTGTCGGCACACTGGTAGGTGTTTCTGGTTCGGTATATTGTTGGTGGTAGGCAGTGGCTGTACAAGGTTACTTTTTGTAAATATGTCTTTTTGTTAGTTAAAATAAAAACTTGTTTTTTAACATTCTTTTATCCCACAGTGATCTCTTTTGGAGCCAGCAGCCACCTGGCCCCGCTGCAATTGTTTAATGACCCTGCGTCACGCTTATGTCTAGGGTAGTTTATGACTCTATCTCTCCTCGTTTCATAGCAATTCAGTCCATAACTGTGATGTGGAGCAAAATGCTAACATCATGTTGTGCAGTATCAAATCCAAATTCACCTTTTAGCTGACATGTGCTTTATATATCCACAATGCTGACATACACTGGATTCAGCACAGTGTCTCACATCTGAGTCTCACAGCCTTACTCACTACTGGGTCCGTTTTTATCCTTGTTGCAATGTGGAGACCTAGCTAAAGTTCAGAGCATTGTTAAAATTCATAGTCAACGTTAAAATACAGAGTCCCTTTTCCGCACACCACTCACCTGCTGTCCTCAATGCCGTCAGCTCATTTCTATGTACTTGGCTCCACCCTATTTACATCCCTCTGTAATCTCCATCCTTACTGCTACATTATTGATTTCCAATGTGTTCCATCTGAAGTACTCTGAGGCTCATGCAAAGAGGGGCAGGTCATATTGTTACCGTGTATTAAATACATGTTTATTAAATATATTTCTTAAATAGTTTTCACTGACAAAAAATTGTGACTCCATATGTAGATCTATTTCGAAAATATGATGGCTTGACTGAATAGCAGAGGTGTATCCTATATCCTACTGTATACATCGGGAGTGTCCAACTCCAGGCCCCCAAGGCTGCAAACCTAATGTTTTTCAGTATATCCCTGATTAGTATTCATGAGATAAATTAGCATGAATTTAGAAATATGTCATGACAAATTTATCTCATGAATATTAATGAGGGATAATAGCCTGACAATCTGACATGTTTTCCGGCCCTTGATGCCTGCAGTGGGACAACCCTGGTAAGCATAGTCAATAAATCGATTCACTTCCGTCTTTCATTTGATGTAATACATGACATATTTTCATGCTCCATAGATCCTTCAATGCCAGAGTTCCCGAGCTTGAAAAATGTGCAGAAAAACAGCATCTCCCTTGAGTGGACGCCTCCTGCGAATATGACTGGTGCAAATTTCTTTTACAACATAACATACACTAGTTCACAGGGAGCTTGGAGTGTCACAAACAGCACTGCCTATGCCAACCTTGTGAGCCTGGCACCTGGAACAAACTACACAATAAGCATTGTGACAGTCACTGCTGGTAATTATACCAGTTTGCCAGCTTTCATATCTTCGTACACAAGTAAGTTGAGTTTCTATTCTTGTATGCTGTGTTCATGAATGCCCTACACCGATTTTCATGTTCTGTGACTTATGGTGAACTTGTGAATTCATTTTATTCATTAGCAATAAGCTAAACGTAATAGTGCAAGACCTCCCTCCCATCCCCGCCTCACTTATCTTCTGCTTCCATGTCCCTCGCCTGGCCGGGAGCAGTAGTGTACCTGGGGTGTCCCGATGCATACATTGATTCCATAGAAAGGGAGAAGGGATTACATGTAGTCCCTTCTCCCCCGAAGCATGGCACCCATATTTTTTGTATTGTTCTTTTGAAGTTGAAAAAGGGCGTCCATGTCCTTTCTCAACTTAAAAAAAACCACTATTAATATCCTGGTACAATGTGCCGGGATACTAATAGCAATATTAGCCTCGCAGGGGGTGGGGGGCATTACCGGGCCTGGTGCTTAAGTGCAGAACAGTGAGGTTGCTAATATTGGAATCCATGAAACGCCATATTATGCCTAGATTCTTTTAATTCTACTACTACTGAAACGACACAGCTTCCAATTATGTTCCAGGGACCTTAAAATGTGGCATTTGTAAAATGTGCCCGCTGGTCAAGACTAAAAACATAGAATTTCTATGTGGTAACAAATATGTTTACTTCGCCATTTCTTCAGCTGTAAAACTACAATGTTCCTACAAGTGAATGTTCAAAGTTGCTAGAAGGGAATGCACTTGTAAATAATTGAATGTTGGTAGCTCAATCAGTCCTCTCCACAAAAATCATTTTAGGGTGATCAGGAATTGTTCGCTTCAGTAGACGGTCACTGCACATTGGCAAGAGAGACCTCTAACCTGAATCTCAGACAGATAAGAGGCAGGTAGCCGCCGGACCCGTAATGATTTACTGGCGCCTGACTTACCGGAAACACTGGGGCATTACAACCCCGGCGGTCCGGTAAGTCAGGCGCCGGTAATCGTAAATCCCCATTCCCATTTCAGTTCCATCGGGCTGAATGGTAATGGGGACCACAGAAGCACCGGCACCGTTAATAACGGTTCCGGTGCTTCTGTGAAAGTCTGCGGACGGGTGCCGTTCCGGCCACAGGAGCAGACCTGGCGGGCGGAACAGCAACCGCCCACAGACTTGTACTTTGCTGGTCTGGAAACAACGATGCCGGTAAGCTTACGGCACCGTTGTTTCCGGACCGGCAGAGTTGTAATGAGGGCCATTGACATTGATGATTCCAAATCTCTGCTTTTATGACAAAAAATATCCGTCTCAATCCTGATACTGATATTTATGTTTTCTTTTGAAATAATTAGGGATTAGGTTTGTTCTCCTTGAATGTAATATTGATTGTGTCTATCGACTACGTTTACACGTTGACTGTTCACAATGAACACCCTTTTTCCTACACTCTCCTCCGCATCTAATTCCCTTTTTTGTCAAAGAATATTTTCTTCAGCATGCATGTGTTTGCTCACAAAACACATTGCACTTTGTATTACATTGGTTTGGTAAATAAGTAACTCCAAGCAGTACCAATTTGGCTTAGTTGATATGTAGGGGTAAAGTTGTTTGAGACCTCCCTCAACTTTTCAAATTCAAGCACTTCACGCAATCAATATAAAACACCTTTTATGCTATGTTGCCCTGGCTACCCTAATAAAGTTATTGATGTAATATATGAGTTTATACTCATTGCTTTACGTTTTTAAACTTTTCTTCTAACTAATGTGCCACATAGTTTTTCACACAATATGAATATGGAGCAACACCTCATTAACTCATATGAAATGTATGAGTCTAATTGTTTGTGAACACTGCCCAACATGCACCATTTTGACACTTTACCAACAAATGAAACACAATGGCCCGCCAATGTGACAGTGGCCAACGTTTGCAAATGTGGAATCAGGCCGTCAGCCCTCCGCTCTGTAAAGTCTCTGGTCCCTCTTACATTATTTTATTTACTTAGATTGTGGATTGCACTGGCTCATACCAAGATTCTCATAATACATTGGGCCTCATCACGGGTTTGGCGTTAGCCGTGCCTGTAACAAAGGCACTGCTGCTGCCGAACCCATGATTTAACAGGCAACCGCGAATAGGCAATTACCGGGTCATGGCGAGTTAGGTGGACCCGGTAATTGCCCATTTGCGGGTGCCAGCAATAAGGCAATGAGTTGGACCTGGCGGCCAGAGCGAGACCCGCAAGCACAACTCGTAGTATGGCGGTATGGTAGCAACGGTGCCGTTAGCGATACCGGCGCCGTTGTTGCCTTTCCGCCATACCTATAATGAGGTCCATTGTGTTAATTACAGATACACTGGGAGAATTTGCCTCCTAGCATTTTTATATATTGACATTAATGTGCTCTTTGTGCGTTGGTTTGTGCATCCCGGAGAGGTTAATTTCTTCATTTTTTCAATAGCAACAAATCCTTGTTCTTTTTGCTCATTTTAATTCACTTCCTTGCTCTTTTCGGTCCTTGAAGAGCGTGCTCACCATCTCATCGTTCTAGCACTCTGACATTAGTGTGCATGCAGGTTTCAGCACACAGATGGGCGGCTGCTCTCGCTCTCCACAATGGATGGAGATTAGTTGGATCTGATTCTTTCAATATATTTTCCTCCACTTAAGGTTTCAATTCTTAAGTACATAGTGATTTTTTCTGTATTTTCTGTTTAGCAAAGACGCCTCTATCTTTTTTTAAAGAAAGTGCTTTCACATTACCTACAATGGAATTCATGCAATATGTTTATTTATTTAAATGGATATTAGTTTAATTCACTTGTGTCATCCATCTCACCATCCTATTCCAAAGTGCGCTGATGATCGCTAAACAATATCTATCGGAGTGAAACACATACTGGGGGTCATTACGAGGTTGGAGGTAATGGAAAAACGAAGCCGGTAAGGGATTACCGGCACCACATACCGTTACGGGCTATTCCGACTCAACAAGCCGCTATTAGCGCCACCGCTGATAGCGTGCTCCCTCGGGCCCGCCATAGCGGGATGGCGCTAACAGGAGGACATCACAAGTCAGGCGGACATGCAAATACCGGCATCATGAAGGCGGTAATGAGGCATACCGGGATGCGAACCACCCGCAAACAGCAATGTCCAGTGTTCCCAACTGCCACAGGTGCACAGAATCAGCACAGGTGGTGGCAATGGAGTCTGCGCCAGCACAAAAGGAGCACACCCACACACCACACCCCTCAACACACCAAAATGATTCCACTTGTAGTAGCAATACTGGTGCTGGAGGACATGCTTGCATTGCTACACCAGCAACACCAACAGGCACCACAGAGGAGACGCAGGAGGAGAAGGAGGGTGAGACAGGCCCAGCAAGCCCCACCAGTGCAGCCAGTGGTACCACGCAGGCAGCCCCCAATCCCTCGCATCAGAGCCAGTCCATTCAACCTAACCCCTGAGCAGATCCACACCCTGTACCGTCTGGACCGAGACACCATCACAACCATTGTGGACATGATACATGACGACATCATCAGACTGATTGAAATACGCACCGCCATCCCACCTCTACTGAAGGTAGTGTCTGTGCTCCACTTCCTGGGCACAGGCACCTACCAGCACACAGTGGGGCACATGCATGGCATATCACAACCCTTATTTTCTCGCATGGTGAACCAAGTGCTGGATGCGCTCCTGAAGCACACAAGGGACTACATATCCCTACCACGGACTCCCCAGGAGATCTTTGACACAAAAGTTGGTTTCCATGCACTGGCAGGCATGCCATATTGTATTGGTGCACTTGACTGCACCCATGTGGAATTGGTGGTCGCGCATGCAACAGAGGTGGTGTACCGCAATCGTAAGCTATATCACTCAATCAATGTACAGATGGTATGTGACTCCAGCAAGATCATCACACATTGTTGTGCCCGATATCCCGGATCAACTCATGACTCAATGGTCCTGCGCAACACCACACTACCATGCTACATGCAGTGACATGCCGGACGACGTGCCTGGCTGCTTGGTAAGTAGCATGACAGGCACATGGCAGTGAAATGGGGGGAGAGATGCACACACCACCATGGTGTCATTGTTGTGGTGACAGCACGATGTGCACATCTCAAAACACTGTGCCCCAAAGCATCCCAAACTGAATCTGACAACCAATTCCCATAGCAATTTAGTAAGCTGCACACCTATCACAACATGCCAAACTTAAAACCACCCCACATCCCACAACATGTGCACCGCCCATCATCGGACCTCACCCTCCGTAACACAATCCAGCAACATGCTGTGAGTATTCACAATGTAAATGTCTGCAGCAAATCACTACACAGGACAAGCATCCTTGAGAGTGCACATAACAAAACCACCAAGGGAATCCACTGCTTGTCACAAGGCCACCACCACAGTAGTGCAGCATGTCACCATAGGAATAATCAGCACGGGATGCCAAATAATGGAGAGACTACTACCACCGCTGCCAGTCAGAAATTCTTACAGAACACTACGCATCACATATATATCACAAACACAGCGTTATGCGTCCACAATGCATGCGCAACATCAAGGCAGTGTACACCGTGTATCATCTTGAAGATGCAATGCACAGCATAAAATCATGGCACAGCACACATTGAGGGAATGAAAAATGTGTGCATACAACCAGGGACATGTGCATGTGACCACCAAATATCTTATTTTGCTCCCATGCAGGTGATAGTGGCTATCCCTTGAAGCCGTGGCTCCTCACCCCTGTCCGAAACCCATAGAACAGGCACGAGGAGGACTACAATCATTCACATACCCGTACCCGTGTGGTCATCGAGCAGACTTCTGGCCTGTTGAAGGTACGTTTTCGCTGCCTTAGCCAGTCGGGTGGGGCACTCCTCTACAGGCATGAGAAGGTGGCCAAGATCATCATGGCATGTGTCATGCTGCACAACATGTGTATCCGACGGAATGTGCCCCTGCCCCCTGACGTTGAACTGCAACCACCAGGTGATGATGAAGGGGATGAAGAAGAAGTGGCCGTACACCATTGCGGTGCTGATGCACAGGAGGGATGTGGTGTGCGCCAGTCTGTGATTGGACAATATTTCTAAGACACATGGGGGCAGAGGGTGAAATGAATGTGGGACAGAGGGCACTGGGTGTGGGAGTACATGTACACTATGCACTGTATAGCAATAAATGACACATATGCAATAAGGAAGGCTCACTCAAGTATTTTTTCTGCTACATAACAGGTGTATTAAACAGTTAAATTGTACAAGGTGCTCAAACCCTCCACCTCAAAGAAACCCTCTCCCTCTCCCCTCCCCACAACTCCCTCAACACCCTCTCCTCTCCCCCCTCCCCCACAACTCCCCCACACACCCTCTCCCCTTTCCCCCTCCCCACAACTCCCCACACATCCTCTCCCCCTTCCCCTCCCCCCACAACTCCCCACACACCCTCTCCCCCCTTCCTCCTCCCCCCAAAATTCCCTCACACACCCTCTCCTCCCCTCCCCTCCCCCACAAACTCCCCCACACATCCTCTCCCCCTCCCACTCCCCCACAACTCCCCCACACACCCTCTCCCCCTACCCCTCCCCCCACAACTCCCCCACAAACCCTCTCCCCTTCCCTCTCCCCCCACAACTCCCCCACACACCCTCTCCCCTCCCCTCCCCCACACTTCCTCACACACCCTCTCCCCTCCGCCTCCCCCCACAACTTCCCCACTGACCCTCTCCCCCCTCCCCCCTCCCAACAACTCCCCACACACCCTCTCCCCCCTCCCCCTCCCCCCACAACTCCCCCACACATGGTATCCAAGCAAATGCTGCAGGTGTCTGCGTCTATTGCCTTCATCAGGCTGCCGTATCTACATTTGTCCACTTCCTGAATCTGGTGGTGGCATGTCCGATCTACGCAAGGTGCACGCTGACCGGCGAAGGGGGCTGGTTTGTGTGGAGCTGCATGATGATGCGGTGCCCGCCTGATCCAGTCTGGGGGCAGTACACTCTGCCACCATGGAATCCGCTATGCGGGAAAGGACCTGCCTCAGAGCAGACATCTCCTCGCAGATCCGCGTGGCACTGGCCTCAATTGCCTGTCTCAGGGAGGCAGTGTTGTCCCGCCCCTCCTGCCTTTCCTGGGCACTGTCAGACACAAACTGCATGACAAGGGCAGTCAGCTCCTCCTGGCGCTGCACCGAATGTTCCATTAGCGGCACCCCACCCTGGACACCGGTGGAGGTGGATGCTGCAAGTGTGACATTTGCAGAGTCATGTGGCATGTCCGTGGGGCTCATGCGCGATTGCCCTGACTCCCCTCCAGACAGCTCCTGTGTACTGTCATATGTGGAGTACAAAGGTGTGACCTGGGGTGATGGTGGGGGACTGGGTGTGGCAGGCAAGCCCGAAGAGTCATCCTCCACAGGGACACACACTTGGCCCTGGCTCTGCGCATCCTTGTGCGTCTGGGGTGCCGTGGCTGCCACCTCCCCAACAGAGCTGTTCGCAGCTGAAAGGGCCCCATTTCCTACTGTCTCCTGTGCAGGGGCCACAATTGTTGTGGGGACTGTAGCAGTGGCCCTTAGCAGCACCAGTGCTGTGGCATCCTGTGATGTCTGGCCCTTCTGTGCCTGTCGTGGCTTGGCTGGCCCTTTCGTTGTTGCCTGTGCGGCCGAGTCCCAGGCCTCGCTCTCAGGATCAGAGCCTGTGGGGGACCGAGAGAGGGACGGCATCAGTGATGGTTCTACATGCATCATGCATACATTGGTATTATTGCTGTTGTACACATTAGAGGGGATTAGGTATTGGAGTTTTGACTATCACGTTGCTTGCTATATGGGTGGAGCATGCAGGCATCCGTCAGGGTCACACATGTTGGAGCTGGCGTATGCTGTGTGACATGCATTTCTATTGTGGACTGCGTGCAGTGTGACAAATGCCGTTTTCATATTTGTGTGGTGTGTCTCAGGTATGGCATGCTGCATGCATGTGGATGTGTCAGTGCAGAGGACGGCATCTAGGCAGGGATGTGTTCATGTGTATGTAATGGACCATGCATTGCCTCTTGGGATGGACAAATTGGTGGACTATCATCATACTTTGCATTACAGTGTGTTCTTAGGACACTCACCTCCATCCGCCGATGAGGTGGCGCCACACCTTCAATTCCCTCAATGCCAATTGTGCTGGCGCAGATTTCCTCCCACCGGCTTAGCTTGATAGGGGAGCTGGGACCACCGCCAATAGCCAGGCCCTGGCTCCGGTTGGCCGACATTATGTTCCTGAGTCTCAGGCGCAGGTCATCCCACCGTTTGCGCACGTCCTTGACTGTGCGGGGGGTGTTCCCTACTGCAGTGACTTTTTGGGCAACAAGTTGCCAGATCTCCTTCTTCTTAATCTGTGCCTCTCTCTTGAGGTTGTTGACAAACACAACCTCAGCATTTTCTGCCAGTTTCTCGACAAGTTTTGTCAACTCGTCCTCTCTTTGCACTGGCGGGATGCGCCTTTTTTGACAGCCTTCGGCATGATGGTGTTGGTGATGGTCTTTTTCTGCAGTTGGAAATAGGCTCCACGTCCTGTGTAGTGAGGATGGCAATGGATTGTGTTTTTGAAGATGGCCGCCGTGCTCTTTCCCGTTCCGGCACGATGACGCTACATCCGGTTCCGCTTATTAGTGGGCACCGCATATCCTCTTGTGTTATGTGCACATTTCATTGATGACATCCAGTATTCACTAAGATATAATCAAACATGCAGTCCTTACTCCAGGCATTAAAAGAAATTGCTAGACAGAGAAGGTCATTACGACCCAGGCGTTAAGGGGTTAACGGCGTCGTAAAAGGTTGCGGTGCCGTTAACCCCTTAACGCCTTACTACGAGGTCCCTTTGCGGCTCCCAACCTTAACGGCTGGTATGTACCCGCAAAGGGACCTTGAAGGTAATTACGGTACCGCAATTTGCGGTACTGTAATTATCGCCTTCCCCTTTCCCATTGAGCCCTATGGGGCAAAAATGGGAATGGGGAAGGGCCAATGGTAAATGGGGAATTACCGCCCCGCCAACCTTGGAATGGGGTGGTAATTCCCCATTTCACCATGGCGGGAATCGGTAAGTTACCAGCATTAACCATGGCGCTAATACCGCCATTGGTTAACGCCGGGGTTGCAATGAGGGCCAGAGTCACCAATTCATGTATTCACCAAAGCACAAAGCGTTCTTAATTTGTTGACCTATGCCCTCTGACACTTATGGCTACTCCTTCTTATTTTGTTCCAGACAGTATACAGAGCAATATCTAGTGTAGTTTACTTCGTTACTGCCTGATCCACATGCACATGCCTATTCATTGTTGGTTGAACTGGTCAATCGGTCTCAAGTTGCTCTAACCTCAGGGGTACTCTGTTACCCATGTCTTCAACAGCTGGTGAGGTCAAACAGGCCAAACTTTTCCTCTGCGATGCCAAACCAGGAATCGCAGGGCAGTGCCTGTAGGTTCCTAGGGAGTTATCGGGCATATCCTGGTGACCTCAAATGCAGTTCCTGATACATCTGTGATATCTATTATGATTTGTGTCTCAATGTTCCACCAATTTAGAGATTATTAAGACATCTGACCTTTTCCTCCTTAGGGCCTGAACGGATACCACCTGGGAATATTACTGTCATAAACAATCACTCAACAAGTTCCCTGCAGATTAGCTGAAACAAACCCCCTGGAATCGTGGAAGTATACACAATCGCCATTCAAGGAGCCGTCAACCAAACCCAGAACATCACGACTGCGTGTTAGGCAGAATTATATGCAGTACCCTTTGGGAACACCACACACAATTAGGACTACAAGTGACAGTACAAGTTCACCTTTGGTACAAGCCTATACTACACAGTAAAGTGGTAGTGATGGCTGAGCAGCCAGACTTATCTCAAGAGTAAAGTGAACAGTATCAATAGTTACACAAAGGACAGCATTTACTATGATTCAAACAAACACTGACTCAAGGTTTCTGAGTAAAAGAATATACATTTATTTACACATCAGTTATTAAACATTTCACTAATATCAAGCAGTTGAAAAATCACGATTTTAATACACTACACCGCACCCAATAGATTCTGGACAAGTTTGGCGCAAAATGAAGTGTGAGCAAAATGGCACTCCAGCAGTTTAAAAGGGAGGGAAAGACAAGGTTAGACAGGAATTGAGCAACATCAACAAGTTAAGTAAGCAGGGCAATCTAGAAAAAGGAACTACAGTGAGGAAATCAAATTCAAGGGGGCCTGGCCCAAAGTCAATGGAAGAAAGGCTTTGCAGAGGATCACATAGTTCAGGGTAGTTCGCGGTTAAGTCTTTGCCAAGAGTTCAGAACGAAGTTGGTCTGGCAAAAAGTTACTTTAAAGAATGAAGAAGGACAAGCCCTCGGATTGGCGAAAGATTTCACACACTTTCACCACGGCTGGATGAAACGAACAACTGGGTTAGCACAGTACCTTAAAAGCACAAGAATGCTGTAGCTGAGGCAGACGTTCCTGGCAGATCCGGCAGGCTCACTGTTCCTGAAGCGACTGTCGGACTGACACGAAGGAGGATGACTGGAGGGTCCTGCACTGCTCAGGGAAGAAACAAGCAGCGGAGCAAACAACGGAATAAAAAGTGCGCTCCTTAAAACCCAAGCAGGGTCCGGTCCTCCTGGCTATCCGGTTCACTGTAGCTCTGTACAGCAAATTCGACCAGAGGGGGAGACCTGTCTTTGAGTTTGGCGAACTAGTTGGTCCCACCAGCTCAAGGGGAGAAGATTCCTTGCAGATCTTCCCTGTCGACGAAGTTTGGAGATTTGGACCTCCAGCTTCTCTTCGGTTCTCTCGTTCCAGTGGGGACTCTGCCTTCTTAGTCCCAGAGACCTGCTTTTTATGCAGTTTTTCCCCATTCACACAGCCTGGCTGTCAATCACATAGCAGGGTGGCTGTCCCGCCGGGACAGTCACCACAGCCAATAATATCAGAGTGTGACATGGGCCTCCAAGGAGACCCTGTGCAAGGAGTCTCAAACTCCTCCCTCATATCCTGTCCCCCTCAGATATTCAGGCACCTAAGGAGGGCTTCTGTGAAGAAGCCCGCCAAAGGACGCCGAACAAAGGAATCAAACCTGGTTTGGCGTGCAGAGAAAAGCACAAGAAAGTCTTTTACAAAAAGAAATGGCGAATAAACCCAGCCGGAACTGTATAAAAATCTATATGGGCCAGCGGGTTTAAATTCTAGGCTACTAAGATAGCCTAAAACACTACCAGGGTTATTTAAGATAACCGCGGTAGGGAAATTAGGGTAGTTACCGCTGCCACCAGCCAAATCTTAATGAAAAAGGAACGAAACAATATTCCATGAGAGACAAAAAGGGATAACTATTAACCTTTTCCAGAGCTCTATGTAAGATAGTGTGTACTGGGCCTGTGAATTTTAAAAGACTAATAAAGTCAATGGCAACTTTACATGTTCCGGGAGACGGTAGTCAGTCCCAGAAAATGGAGTCGGAGTTGGGAAGTCTGAAAAAGACAACCCTGTCTCACTGCACTGAAGGTGCTGTGTAACACACAGTAAAAAGATGATGCCTGTGGAGTAGGTGAAGCTCCACAGTCTATGAACACAAAAATGTTAAACACACACAGCAAAACACATGTAAGAGTGGGAAAAAAGGCTCACACTCCTTACCAGGTGAAAAAACTATCCAGCAAAGCTGCTGAGGGACTCAGTAGGTAAGGGAAATTAGCAATTCTGAAGAATTCTCCCTAACACTGCGCATCCTGTTACCTTCACAATCTTGCTCCCTGGTAGGGAATACACTGGGCCTCATCACAAGGTTGGCGCTCTGGTAAGAACGGCACCAGTAAGGCAATACCGGCATCCATTACCGGGCCGGTGTATCATGACCCTAGATGCTGTTGCTACCGGCATCGTCAAGGACCCACTGTGGCCGTGCACCACCGTACCGGCATGCGGGCACGCACGCAGATGGGGAGGCCTTAATACCGGCATTCCACAAAGAAGGGGACACCACGAGTCACACGTACAAGTACATACCGGCATCGAGATGCCGGTAAGAAGGGCCACCATGATGCCGGCAATACCGGCATCGCGGACCACCCGTAAACAGCAAACTGCTGTGTAACCAAGTGCCACAGGTGCACTCAATCAGCATAGGTGGAGGCAATGGAGTCAGGGTCAGCACAAAAGGAGCACACCCACACACCACACCCCCCTCCAAGACAAAATGCTACCACTTGTACTTGCCATACTGGGCCTGGAGGACATGCCTGCACTGCTACTCCTTGAGCAGGCAGTACAACAGGAAACACAGAGGAGACGCCGGAGGAGAAGGAGGGTGAGACATGCCCAGCAAATCCCACCAGTGCAGGCAGTCGCTCCCCGCAGACAGCCAACAATCCCACGTATAAGGGCCAATCCATTTGACTTAACCCCAGCACAGATCCACACCCTGTACTGCCTGGACAGAGACACCATCACCAACATAGTGGAATTAATACAGGATGACTTGGTCAGCCTGATCAACATCCGCACAGCCATCCCCCCTTTGCTGAAGGTGGCATCTGTGCTCCACTTCCTGGCCACAGGCACTTATCAACACAGAGTGGGCCAAATGCATGGCATGTCCCAATCATGCTTCTCTGTTGTGTTAAACTAAGTGCTGGATGCACTACTGAAGCACGCAAATGCCTACATATCCTTACCAAGGACACCACAGGAGGCAAATGCCACCAAAATAGCATTCCATGCACTGGCAGCATGCCCAATGTAATTGGTGCCCTCGACTGTACCCATGTAGAGTGGTAGTCCCACATGCCGTGGAGGCGGGTGTACCGCAATCGGAAGCTATACCATTCCATCAATGTGCAGATGGTGTGTGATGCCAGCCAGATAATAACACATTGCTGTGCCAGATACCCAGGATCCACGCATGATGCCATGGTGCTGCGGAACTCCTCACTACCCGCCTACATGGAAGGAGAAGTTGTACGAAGTGGCAGGCTGTTGGTGAGTCTGCCCTCTGGGCCATGGGGCAGATGGATTGGGGGGAGGTACATGCATATGCAAGGGGAATGCCCTCTGGGCCATGGGGCAGATGGATTGGGGGGAGGTACATGCATATGCAAGGGGAATGCCCTCTGGGCCATGGGGGCAGATAGATTGGGGGGGAGGTACATGCATATGCAAGGGGAATGCCCTCTGGGTCATGGGGGCAGATGGATTGGGGGGAATGGTAGTTTCTTAAGTCATCCGCCGACACACAGCCCTCACATTTGCATGCAAAATGCCCCTAGCCAAGACATACATTGCCTGGTGCTTTAAAATCCTAGGACCCTAGGTTGTGTATGTCACACAAGTCTCCCTCTATGGATTGGCATGCACTGCACAGGGCTGATAGTCATGTGGATGTGGCTGCCAATGACGAGATAGTGCATATGAACTTGAATGAGCACACCTGTTAACTGAGCCTCATCCTCACACATACCTCCTTCTGCTCCCATGTAGGTGATGCTGGATAGCCCCTGAAGCCGTGGCTACTCACCCCTGTCAGGAACCCGCAGAACAGGCACGAGGAGGACTTCAATCATGCACATACACGTACACGTGTGTTCATTGAGCAGACGTTTGGCCTTTTGAAGGCACGGTTTCGCTGCATCAGCAGGTCGGGAGGGGCACTCATATACGGGCCTGAGAAGGTGGGCAAGATCATCACGGCATGTGTAATGCTCCATAACATGTGCATCCGGCGGAACATACCCCTGCCACCTGACATGGAGCTGCCACCACCTGTTGAAGTAGAAGGAGAGGAAGGAGTAGAAGTAGGACATAGGCCAGGATGCGAAACTCGTGAGGGTCGCGCAGTGCGCAAAATGGTCATAGACCAATCATTCTGATGTACTTTAATGCAGAGGGTGCCATGTGTTGTGTACTGTGGGCACTGGTTGTGTGGGCACATGTGCACGAATCACCATGAAGCAATAAATTGACATACAAAAAATCAGCAATGTCCACTCATGTGATGTTTGTTACACAACTGGTGTATTCGTGAGAAATTAAGTACAACATGATTCAACAATCCACGCCCCCACCACCCCTCCACCTCCCCCAACCTACTCCCATGCCCCAAACACCCCAGTACTACACACTACACCCACCACCCTCCACCTCCCGCAACCTACTCCCATGCCCCCAAACACCCCAGTACTACACACTACACCACCACCTCTCCACCTCCCCCAACCTACACCCATGCCCCCAAACACCGAGTACTACACACTACACCCACCACCGCCCTCCACCTCCCCCAACCTACTCCCATGCCCCCAAACACCCCAGTACTACACACTACACCCACCACCACCCTCCACCCAGCCCCTAACACCCAAAGTCAACTATGGCACGACATGTGTCTTGATGTATGCCCAAAGGGATTATGCAGGGTGGCCCTGCTATTGTTGAGCCCCCTTAGGAGGTGGGGGTTGGATCTCTGAGCAGTGCGAACTCCGCAGGGACATGCGCACGGGGCTGGTCTGCCTCGAGCCCGATGGCGTGGATGATGCGGATGACCCAGATGGTTGTGATCCAAGGGGCAGGGTTTGCCGTTGGTCCATGCGGTCAGCAATCCTGGTGAGGATCTGACCCAAGGCATTGAAGCCATCACGCACTTGCTGTGCACTTGAGTTAATGGCCTGGATAACGGCTGCAGTGCTGTCCTGGATAATACGGTGTGTTGTCTCCCCTTCAGCAAGGTACTGCTGCACATAGCCTTGCATCACCTCCTGCCGGGCCTCCATCCTGGAGAGACGTCCCTCAAGGTCCCGTATGGCAGTGTGGGTTGTGGTCGGTGGGTGATGTGGTGGCACAGCATGGATCATGGGGCTATGCATGGCCGGAGACCACTTTCCATGGCTGCCCTGGTCGGATGAGTCCCGCTGAGGTGTGTCCTGTGGGGTGGCCTGCGGGCTTGGTGTGTGCACTACAGGCTCTGAGTGGACAAGTCCTGCATCGCCCTCATTGTCCGGCCCAGCTACCTCATCAACACTATGATCAGCCGATGCATCCATCTCCCCAATTGTGCTGGCAGCAGCAGAATGTGTGCCATCCTCCATGCCTGTTGTGTCCTCAGCCAGTGTGGATGGTGTGACCACGGATGCAGGTGCAGGTGTCAGCTCGTCCTGTGTACTTGTCTGTGGTGCTATTTTTGCACCGGTTCTTGGCCCGCTTCCCGCATGGCCCATCCTTGCTCCACTTGAGGTTGATGGACCTGTGCCATCAGATTGCCTCCTAGGCCTTTTGGCTGGTGTTGTGCATTGTGCACTCCATTGCGCTTCATCACTGTCAGCATCCGTACCTGTGGGGGACAGAGAGTGGCAGGATATCAGCGATTGTTCTGCTTGCATTGTGCATGCATTAGTCATTGGATATGTGGCGCCATCTGATCAGTTGCATTCGTGGCTTTGTAGGGGACTGTGTACATGCAATGTTGAAGAGTGGATTTTGATAGCGTAGTCGTGTCCACATGTACGCATTGTTGGGTGCAGTTGGACATTGATGTGTTTTGGGAGGGTCGTCCTGGGTGGCACATGCCCATGAAATGTGTCTTGTGGGTGTATTCGTGTATGACCGCAACATGCATTGGGATGGGATGGTGGTAGACCCAGAATGTGTACATGGATATGTGTAGGTGTGCATGATGGCCCATTTGGTGGCTGGTGTAGCAGCCACATTTGGGGGAGGATGATTATGATTATTTTTACTGTTTCAGTAGGGACACTCACCTTCATCTGCTGATGTTGGCACGCCAAACTCTGCTTCACCGACTCCTTCGATGGACTCCACGTCTATGATGGAGCTGCAGGTCTCCTCCCATCTGGCCAATTTCAGTGGGGAGTGTGGTCCTCCTCCTGTTGCCAGCCCCTGGCTCCTATTAGCTGACAATATGTGCCGGACTCTCAGCCTGAGGTCATCCCAACGTTTTTTGAAATCACTCACTGTGCGTGCGGTGGTGCCGACTGCACTTACTTTCTGGGCAACTTCTTCCCAGATGGCCTTTTTCTTGAGCTGGGCTGGACACCTGAGGTCGTTGCAGAACACCACTTCAGCATTTGCCACAAGGGTGTCAGCCAACATGTTCAGCTCATCGTCTGTAAAACGTGGTTTGCGCAGGTGGGCCGTGCCTCTCCGGGTGGTCTTTGACATGTCTGTGGTGGCCTGGGAGTTGGGGCGTAGAGGGTCCTGTAGGTGGAGGATGGCAATGGATTGTGTTTTTAAAGATGGCCGCCATGGCATTTCCCGTTCCGGCGCGATGACGTTACTTCCGGGTCCGGTATTTACGCACCCGTTATTTGCACTTTGCTAATAACGGTAACGGTATTTAGGGGTTGCCGAGGGCGGAGCCATTCTGT
This sequence comes from Ambystoma mexicanum, assembly GCA_002915635.3. Classification (NCBI taxonomy): domain Eukaryota; kingdom Metazoa; phylum Chordata; class Amphibia; order Caudata; family Ambystomatidae; genus Ambystoma; species Ambystoma mexicanum. Next base: position 139,251,714 of record CM030325.1, read on the forward strand.
GCGTATTGGTCGATGCCGCTGTGTGGGGGTTTGGGGGTCGTTACCGGCATGCCGGTACGGCCGTAACCGGCATGCAGGTATGCGCACGCCCGCGCACTCTTGATCATCCGCTATTTGCGGGTTGGTGCCAAGCCGGACATGTTATTACCGCCATGCCGGTACGGGCAGATTTTTAGCGCCAACCTTGTGATCAGGCCCACTGTCACAATCACAACAGCCAGCGGCCCTTACAAGGAGACATCAGATCCAGTGATGGGAGCAACATGTAAGTGTACCTGTTACAGTGTACAGATGCATTGTCGAAAGTGTCAAAACAGCCGATATACATAAAGACAGAAACCAATTGTTGATTTCATGGTGAATTTTACCTGCACGTTTATGAGGTTCAAGTAAAAGTTTTACATTGCCTGGGAAGGCATATTACTTATGTCTTATTCGGAAGTACATATGTAAGCTGCATGTTTGTACAGCAGCGGTATGTATATTACATGTCCATTTGGTTTAAATGCCTTACGACTATCATGGACCTTAGAAATAACGTATATTTTAAAAAAGTACCACTAAATTGCTAATGAGGCCATTTGTGTCATCTGGATTCTTCTTTACATTTGTTTAAATTAAAACTAATTCTGAAAAACATACGCGTTGTGGTGGGAAGCTGGCTAACCCCTTTCACTGGCAAAACATAGGGGTGCTCGACTTTCCCCAAATGTGCCCCGCAGAAAAGTCAAGCTTTTGCTGGCCGGTCTGACCTGCCTCTTGGGATTCCAGGGAAATGTCCCAAGTGTGGAACCCTGCCTCAGATTGCAAAGCAGAGTTGGAAGCCTGCCATCCCGCTCGCTGCTTGAGAAGACTCGTGAGAGGAGCTCGGCAGCCACTTATAGTCCGTGGTCCATGCCAAAACAGGCTGAGGACCTTTAAAAAGGAACGTTTTTTCCATGCTTCCTTTGTGGGCTTTGCTGGGCTGTTACTATAGGAGTGGCCAGGACATGCTCACAGGCTGGTGTTTTTGAAAGATTTGTGTAGTGCTTTTGGCGAGTTTAGAAGAGATTAGGAGCTTTTGGAAGACGTTGATAGTGTTATTTTGTGTTTCCTGACCCCTGACATTGTGTGTGCATGTGTTTTCCCCCCCACCCCCTCTTCTCTTTGTGCCACCACAGGAGATTGCAGAGATGCCTGCTGTTCACACGTGTGGTTTGTGATCCCACTGCATGATACTGTAATGTATTACACAGTGTGTGAGATGAGATGTGAAAGAGGATGTTACCTGGGATCAGGCCAAAGGAGGACGCGCACACGGAGAGCTCATGGAACACAACTTTATTTATCTGCATACAATCTGTAACTGGCGCTTCTTGCGCCTTGCCCATAACTCTCCGTTCCCCAGCCCTGCGTCACTGACTCCGCCTCTCCACCGGCGGGGGCTAACTAAGCTTAACCCAGGTGTGGCCGGCAACACCACCCCCGAACAATATGTCCAAACAACACCTTAACATTCTTCAACAAGTCTCATTGGTTTCTTGATGGTACGACGTGGTCTCCCCTCTTGAGCTGCTTGCTCCAGCGTATTCTGACTGTCCACTTCATGGTCTGTTCCTCCTGGGTCTCCCTCCGGAGGGGTCCACAGGTCGTCTTGCTGAACCCGTGGTTCCTGGGTAGCCGGTCTCTGAGGTGTCTCAGTTCCTTCCCTCTTGACGTAATGTCTAAATTGCTGACAGTTCCTGATGACGGCTCTGTTTTGATCTTCGGCTGTCACCATTGTTCCTTTCACCGCGGTGACCCTTATGGGGCTTGGAGCATACCGCGGATCTGTCTTCCTGTCCATTGGCTGTTGGACGAGGACTTTGTCTCCTATGTGGAAATCTCTTGGTACTGCTCGGCGCCGAGCGTCCGTGTCCTGTCTTGCTCTTTCTTTCGCTTCTGCATCTCTTTGGAGAATGGTTGCGTCAGGCGGCACCTCATTTGACGGGCTGCGCGGGATACGGTTTCGCACTTCGTAGCGGAACATGATTTCGACAGGAGTCTTGTTTGTGGCCTCGTGTGGAGTGTTCCAATAGTCCCTCAGGAGTCGGCATAATGCTTGGTGCGGGTTAACTGCTTCGACCCTGGCTCTCTGTATTGTTTTCTTAATTGACGTCATGAAGCGTTCTGCCATCCCATTCGCTTGCGGGTGACGAGGGGTTATCTTCATGTGTCTGAACCCCAGATGCTTCGCTAGTGTCCCGAACTCATGTCCACAGAACGGTGGTCCATTGTCAGATTTAATTATTTCGGGGATCCCCCATTCACTGAGTGCTTCCTCTAGTACTGCCGCTACCTGTGGTTGCAACCTTTTTGACTATTGGAAACCTTGAATGTTCGTCTATCAGGAGTAGGAGATAATCACCCACTTCCGTGGGCCCATAGAGGTCCATGGCTACACGTTCCCAAGGGCGATCAGGTATCTGCGTGTGCTGTAGTGGGGGTGGGTTCTCGGCTGGTGACGTGCATTGGCAGGCATGGCAGTTCTTCACCCATTCGTCGACAGCTGCATCCAGGAAAGGGAACCAAATGTGGCACCTCAGCTGTTTTTTGGTGTTCTCAGCCCCTCTGTGCCCTTCATGGGCTGTGCATACAACCTCGCTCCTTAACATGGCGGGGATGACAATCCTGCACCCCCGGAGTAGGATGTTGTTGTCCTTTACGGCCAGTTCATTGTGTACCCTAGCTAGTCTCTCGGTTTCCTGTCTGCTCACTCCCGGATGGGCTAGCATTGCTCTCTGGTGGTCTCTCCATTTGCTAGACATTGTGCGGCTGATGGCGAGGGCCATAGTGGGGTCTGCGGCGGACGCAGCAGCAACCGTCTCAAGTGATAAGGCCGGTGTTAATGAGTTCGATGACACATAGTGCACGTAGGCAACATCTCCTTTTCAGGTTATTGGGGCCCCGACTGGGTGTCGCGACAAGTATTCAGCGGGGTTGAGTTCGCCCCCGGGCCGGTGGATGATGTCGTAGTTGTACTCCTGCAAGCGAATGCCCCACCGCTCGATCCTCGGGGGCATCTTGGTGCGCGGGTTCCCAAACAGGGAAAAAGGGCCTGGTGGTCAGTAATTAGGGTGAACGTTTTTCCAATGTGGAAGTCGTGAAAGTGTTCACATGTCCAGACTGCGCCCAAACTCTCCTTTTCAGCTTGGGAGTAGGCCAGCTCTGGGGGTGACAACGCCCTGCTTGCATAGGCAACCACGTGTCTGGGGTTGACATCCGCTCCGCTGGTTTGGGCTAGAATGGCCCCCAGGCCAACCGGGCTTGCATCCACCACCACCTCCGTGTGCCACGAGAGGTTAAAATATGCAAGGCGGTGAGCATCAGTGAGGGCATGCTTGATGTTGGCAAAAGCCTGTTGGCATGCGGGGGTCCACTCAAATGTTGTTTCTTTTTGTAATAGTCTTCTAAGTGGGTCAGTGAGGGAGGCATAGTGAGGTATGTACCTCGTGCAGCATCCCGCCATGCCGAGGAAGGAACAGACATCCGCGACTTGCTGAGGTTCGCTTAGGTTGGTGATCGTGTCGACTTTGTCGGGGTCTGGCATCATCCCCTCACTGGAAAAGATGTGTCAGAAGAATTTAAGTTTTGTCTTGCTAAAATGGCATTTGGTGATGTTAAGTGTGAGGCGCCCCGCTTGGAGGGCTGCGTAAGTGGCGTGCAGCGCTCTGTCATGGGATTCTTTTGACGATCCAAAGACAAGGATATCGTCGCTGTAGTTCAGGGCACCCCGTATGGGTCTGATTAGTTGGTGTATGACTTCCTGGAAGATCTCGGTGGCGGATGAGATTCCGAAGTTTAGTCTCCGGTATCTGAAGAGTCTGTTGTGCGTCGCGAACGTTGTGATCGTCCTGGAGTACGGATGTAGCTCCAGCTGATGGTAGCCTTGGAGTAGATCTAGTTTGGAGAACATCTGGGCGTTATTTAGCTGTACAATCATGTCCTCGATGCACGGTCCTGGATGCCTCTCCCGTTGAATGGCCGTGTTGGCTACCCTCATGTCCACACACAACCGTATCTTGCCTCCTTCCTTGGGCACAACCACAAGAGGTCATACCCATGGTGTCGGTCCAGTCGCTGGTTCGATGATGCCATCGGAGAGCAGTTGCTGGAGTGCTCATGCGGGAGGAGATGCTCGTAGTGGAGGAGGAGGAGGCTGTGCAGGTTGGCCACTGCTTGAGCGTGCACGGCGGATTGCCGTTGCTCACAGCGAAGGAGGAGGAGGAGGCTCGGCGTGTCATCGGGCGCTCGAGCGTGCGTGTGGCGGATTGCCAAGGAGGACTCCGGTATGCGTGGGGACTAGCCTCGTCGCCAGTGTTACCTGGGATCAGGAGAAAGGAGGACGCGCCCACGAAGAGCTCATGGAACACAACTTTATTTATCTGCATACAATCTGTAACTGGTGCTTCTCGCGCCTTGCCTATAACTCCCCGTTCCCCAGCCCTGTGTCACTGACTCCGCCTCTCCGCCGGCGGGGCTAACTAAGCTTAACCCAGGAGTGGCCGGCAACACCACCCCCGAACAATATGTCCAAACAACACCTTAACACTCTTCAACAAGTCTCATTGGTTTCTTGATGGTACGACGTGGTCTCCCCTCTTGAGCTGCTTGCTCCAGCGTATTCTGACTGTCCACTTCATGCTCTGTTCCTCCTGGGTCTCCCTCCGGAGGGATCCACAGGTCGTCTTGCTGAACCCGTGGTTCCAGGGTAGCCGGTCTCTGAGGTGTCTCAGTTCCTTCCCTCTTGACGTAATGTCTAAATTGCTGACAGTTCCTGATGACGGCTCTGTTTTGATCTTCGGCTGTCACCATCGTTCCTTTCACCGCAGTGACCCTCATGGGGCTTGGGGCATACCGCAGATCTGTCTTCCTGCCCATTGGCTGTTGGACGAGGACTTCGTCTCCTATGTGGAAATCTCTTGGTACCGCTCTTGACTCCGCCTCTCCACCGGCGGGGGCTAACTAAGCTTAAGCCAGGAGTGGCCGGCAACAGAGGAGAAGTATCAGACACAGGACTATTTGAGAAGTCAGTCTAGAAGAAGGACGGTGCAGAGAGCTGTATGGAATTATGGGTGAGGACTAGTTAAGGTGGGCAAGGAAAGGCAGTTCAGGAAAGGCACTGGACTGGGTGGGTCAGGTCTGAATAGTGAAATAATGGACCTCATTCGACTGAGCTTTTGCAAATACATCATTAAAGGGATGGTCTAGTAAAAAATTTTATTTAAAAAATAGATAGGCAACATAAAAAAAAAGTACTAGCATTCTCCGTTTTAAAACTTCCTATGTAAAATTTTGAGCTATTCAAGCTCAAAATTTGCAAAAGCAAGCACATGGGCGCATCCATTTTGTGAAATGGAGGCCCTCCTGTGCTGGCTTTTGCTTTTGCGGCACTAATGAAGGAAAAGCCAGCCAGCTGTAGTAAACAAAGGCTACCACTGGGTGGCTTTCCCTTCATTAGTGCTGTAGGCGGAGGACGGGGACCGGAGACCAGAGCAGGAAAGCTGCAGCTGAATCTCGGTAAGTGCTATTTATTTATTTTTTTAAAATAAGCACTAGCTGCGTTTTTTTTTCTAAGTTTTCTGGGCTGGAGGAGCCCGGAAAACTTAGAAATAAAACCGCAGCTTTAAAAACATTGTATATATGTTTGCAGTCGCTTTTGAAGCGACCGCAAACATAAATACAGCGTTATTGTGTTGGAAAACGCTGCGGTTTTTCTTTCCAAGTTTCTCAGGCTCCTCCGGCTCGGAGGTGCCTGAGAAACTCGGAAAGAAAAACCGCAGCGTTTTCCAACACAACCGCGTTGTTTCTGCCTGAATCTGCTTTACCATTTGGGGCTCTCGGGCTCCCGGGGAGCCCGAGAGCCCCAAATGGTAAAGCAGATTCAGGCAGAAACAACGCGGCATTGCGGAAAACAACCACGTTGTTTCTGCCTGAATCTGCTTTCCCATTTGGGGCTCTCGGGCTCCCCACGGGGAGCCCGAAAGCCCAAATGGTAAAGCAGATTCAGGCAGAAACAACGCGGCATTGCGGAAAACAACCGCGTTGTTTCTGCCTGAATCTGCTTTCCCATTTGGGGCTCTCGGGCTCCCGAGATCCCCAAATGGGGAAGCAGATTTAGGCAGACAATGCAGCATTTAGCATTTCCCATTTGGGTCTCTCGAGCTCCCCATGGGGAGCCCGAGAGCCCCAAATGGGAAATCAGCTGCAGGTAGAAACACTACGCGGCATGTAAACATAACCGTGTGTGTTTCTGCCTGCTGTGGCTTTCACTTTGGGTCTCCGGTGCTCCATGGGAGCACCGGAGACCCAAAGTGATAGCCACAGCAGGCAGAAACACACGCGGTTGTGTTGGAAAACGCTGCGGTTTTTCTTTCCAAGTTTCTCAGGCTTTCCGAGCCGGAGGAGCCTGAGAAACTTGGAAAGAAAAACCACAGCGTTTTCAACACAATAACGTTGTATTTATGTTTGCGGTCGCTTCAAAAGCGACCACAAACATAAATACAACGTTTTTAAAGCTGCGGTTTTATTTCTAAGTTTTCCGGGCTCCTCCAGCCAGGAAAACTTAGAAAAAAAAACGCAGCTAGTGCTTATTTTAAAAAAATAAATAAATAGCACTTACCGAGATTCAGCTGCAGCTTTCCTGCTCTGGCCTCCGGTCCCCGTCCTCCGCCTACAGCACTAATGAAGGGAAAGACACCCAGCGGTAGCCTTTGTTTACTACAGCTGGCTGGCTTTTCCTTCATTAGTGCCGCAAAAGCAAAAGCCAGCATAGGAGGACCTCCATTTCACAAAATGGATGCGCCCATGTGCTTGCTTTTGCGAATTTTGAGCTTGAATAGCTCAAAATTTTACATAGGAAGTTTTAAAACGGAGAATGCTAGTATTTTTTTTTTTTATGTTGCCTATCTATTTTTTAAATAAAAATTTTTACTAGACCATCCCTTTAAGGAAACCAGTGGCTAGTCCCACACAAGTAAACATTACACGCCTGCTGTTCGAACCTCGCTCTCCTTGGAAACCTTTATTTTCACTGTGGCCCCTACTTCTAAAGCAATTCTGACAGACTTGAATGGATTTCAGTTGCGTGTAATGGAGTATTATTTAGCATAATAGAGCTATTGTTGCCATGCTATGTGGGGGAGGTGGAGCCTTAATAAAAATAATGGAGCAGATTCTTACATTTTTGGGGGCGCAAGTGCTCGAATAAACTAGCGTATGTCCTCATTTTGACCAACAAAAAGGTGCATCCAAATCCACAAAGGTCATCCGAATGTGTGCATCTTAGATATACACATTCATAGGCTTGTTTTACCACTTTGAGCATTTTCTCAAATCAATACGCAGTTTTGCAAATTTTATAGTTCAACCCTGAATTCACAAATGTGGTGCACTTTAAAGTTTGCTGAAAACGAAGACATTTCCCTGTGCCTGTTTGGAACAAGCGAAAGGGCAATCACATTGCATAACAGGGTCTTTCTTGCAAATGTCATGCATTTATTTTTTAAGTGTGACAGCAGCAATATGGTCTACTGCGGTCCCACTTTGATTTCTAGCCCTGAAACTGGCATAGAGATCTTTTATCTTTTTTGCAGTGAAATTTGCTCTCAGCACCACGTGATTGCTGAGAGCCAGTCACACATTTTATGCATCTTTGCGCTATTCCTTTTCCCATCCCCGAAAAAATGTAGGTCACCTTTGACAATAAGGTGACCTGCATGTTCCTGCAATCAGCGCAAATGAGAAAAGTGCATTCTCTGTAATTGTAATTGTTTATTTATATGACGCTTATACACAGATGGAGTGCTTCAAAGCGCTTCAAGATGGTAAGGGAATGCAGTAATCATTCTTAGGCCTTGAAGTTTCCGAATGATTTAACAGAATATAGCATATTAGGCCTGACAGCATTTCTCTTAGTGCAAGTGCATGAAGTGTCACAGTTGCTACCAAGCTAGGAAGGGGTGACAAAAGAGTGGGTGGTGGGGGGCAGGACAGACAAACTAACTAGTCCTGGTACAATTAGGTCATGCATGCGTACAGACGGAGGTGCGAGGAAGGGGGGGGACCAAACAAGCACAGTCCAGCAAGGCCCTGGGATAAGTGCAGAGAGGTTGTCGCGCTCATGGAGCATAAGCTGAAAGTGCAGTAGCGCTCAAACACAGCCGCAGCAGCCCGGAGGCAAGTGCAAAGACTGGCGGGGGGCCTGGGACCTGTAAGGCTCTGGAGGTGAACCATGCAACCAGTCAGCAAACACTGAACAGAGTTAGGGAGGGGAAGGAGGCTGGCGAGAAAAGAAGGGAGGTTAGCAGGGGAGAGGGAGAGAGAAGGAGGAAGAGAAGAGGAAGGTATTGAGGAGTTTTCAGAACTTGAGGAGCTCAGGCTCCAGACGGAGAGAGGCTAGGAGGCTGTTCCAGAGGGAGGCACCTGCAGAGGATAAAGATCTTCCCCAAATCTCTGCTTGGAAAAATGGCTCACACGCAGAGAGTTGGAGGAGGACGAGTAGAGGACTCTAGAGGGAGAGTATTTAGGAAGAGCGTTGTAGATAGTTTGGGCCCCGGCCCCAGAAAGCCTTGTGGATTATGCAGAGGGTCTTGAACTTGATCCTTGCAGCCACAGGGAACCAGTGGTGGGATTTCAGCGCCGGAGAGATGCGGACCCTGGGCTTAAGGACAAGGATAAGTCTTGCGGTTCTGTTCTGGATGAGTTGTAGGGGTCGGAGAGTAGAAGTAGGAAGATTGAGAAAGAGCCTGTTGCAGTAAACACTTGTGTACGTGCGCAATAGAAATAAATTATCAATCAAAAAATAGTCCAGCCTTGAGAGAACCAGAGCTCTCGAGGTGGTGAGCCTCTGGGGGAAAGTGAGAAAGGTAAAATACCTCTGAGGAAGTGCAGTTGGTACCGGGACTTTTTGGAGATGTCTGATATGTGAGAAGAGAAGGAGAGCGTGGAGTCGAAGATGATCCCTAGATGTTTTGTCTCATTGGTAGGTGAGGGCGCAGGGGCAAGGGAGGCCGGCCAGTGTGCAAGTGGAAAGCGGGAGCAGGGGTCCCAATGAGTATGATCTTTGTCTTACTGGCATTGAGGCAGAGATCATTAGCAGCACACCAAGACTGAATAGCAGATAGACAGTCAGGAATGAGCGAGGAGGAGGAGGAGGCCGAGGGTAGCCTGAAAGAGAGCTGTGTGTCATCCGCATAACACTGAAAGTTAGAGGTAAAGACAGAGATCCTATGGGCCAAGGGGGGGCATGTAGATATTGAAGAACCAGGGGCATAGGTTAGATTCCTGGGGGACAACAAGTAGAGACAGTGATAGAGGAGAGAATGGAACCAAGTTCCACCTGGGAGGACTGGTCAGAGAGAAAGGAGGCAAGCCACGCCAGGGCCTGATCTGTGATGCCCAGGTTATCACATAGATGTGTGGTCGGGATGTTGTGTTTTACTGTATCGAAAGCAGAAGAGAGGTTGAGAAGAATGAGGACAGAGGGAGAGTTAGAGTCAAGATTTGAGAGCAGGTCTTCACAGGTGTTCAGAAGAGCAGTTTCCGTGCCTCTGGATGCTCTAAAGCCAGACTGATGGTCATGGAGACAACCAACAGATTCAGTGTGGAGGGTAAATTGAGTCATAGCCAGCTTCTCCTGAGGTTTTCCCAGGAAAGGGGTGATGGAGATCGGGCGATAGTCGCAGGAATAGACAGGTCAGCTGAGGGTTTTTTGAGTAGGGGATGCACAAGAGAGTGCTTGAGAGGTGAGGGGAAAACTCCAGTGGTGAAAGAGAGGTTGGCCAAGGCTGGAGCGAGAGTGTCATTATTGTCCTTGATGGTTTTGGAGGAGCAGGGGTCAACCTGCTTGGAAGAGGCTTTCGTAGACCGGACTAGTTTAGTGACCTCATCAGGTGTGACGGGAGATGGAGGAGAGAAGGGGGGGAGTGGTCGGGGCAGCCATGGGGGCCCAAGAAATGTTAGTGCAGGAGGGGAGCAGAAGTGAGAGAGGTGTGTTGGTGATGAAGTGTGCGGCCAGGGACGAGCAAAGGACCTGGGTGGGTGCTGTAGAGAATGCGGCTGCAGTAGGGTTGGCCAGTTCCTTGCAGACTTTGAAAAGTTTGTCTGTGTTGTTAGATGCCGTGGAGATGCAGGCTTGAATGTAGACTCTTTTCTTGGAGTGGATGCACAGTCTATATTGCCTTTGAAGAAGGCGGCAGGCCAGTTTGTCAGAGGGTGCTTTTTTTAATTTGCACACCTTTTTTATAATCTTCCTCAATATCTTTATCTTAATGAATATAAAGGTAAAAGTATAACAGTCCATGATAAAGGAATGTCCACTCAAGTTTCTAAAAATATAGACATTTTAACTAAACACACCATGTACAATAATAACTAAATAGAGAACACTACCAAACCCCACCCCTGTAGTACAAACAAAATAATATGCATGAAAGCAAGAAGCATCAATCTGGGTAATGAGACAGGGTGAAAAACGGCAACAAAAAATACCGTGTTTAAAAAGGATAGGTTCTTGAGTTGCAAAAAGGGATTAATGTAACCTAATGGACCAGGGGACAGTTGTCAGGCACTGATACCCTTTGCAATGTCTTAGCAACAGTTAAACAATGGCGAACCAGGCTTCTCAGCACTGTTCGGGAGTCCTAGTCAGTTTGAGATGTGATAGTCACGATCGTCCAGCAGCAAGCAGAAGTCGACGCAGGGTCAAACTTGAAGTCTACGCTTCAAAGCGGCTCGAGCGATGTGGTTCATGGATGTCACCAGGTTCGGTTCAACGGTCGAGGATCGATGGTGGACGGGTTGGTGATGAGATGTGGAGGTAAGGCAGCTCGTTGTGAGCACAAATGATGCAGTCCAGGAAGACCACCAAACAGAGCTTCCATCATTGACTCGATTGGTGATGAAGAGGCTGGTAGTTCGAACGGCAGTTCAAGCAATGCAAATGTAGCAGTACTTCTTTGTCTGAGCCGAGACAACAATGTTCTCTAGCTGAGTCTGTGCTGCTGTGAACTTGTTTGAGTGGGGAGGCTCCGGTTTGAAAGTTGGTGAGTGCCAAAGGCAGCTCCTGAGGGTCTTTTTGTTTTGAACTAGGTGGAACATACTCAAATCACAGCTTGCAGTTTTTAAACAGCAATCTTGCAAGAACTCTGGCTGTCTTGGCTCTCAGGAACTGTGAGTCTCACTCCAGGGTCTCATGGACAAGATGAGTCCTTTTCTCGGGCTCCCAAACACAGGTTTGGCTGGCATACACCTTCGGGGGTCCTTCAGGACTGTAAGGTTCTGGGCAGCAGCGTGGCTGGGAGAGAGGCAGGTCTTGATCCAGCAGCAGATACACACCCATTGGTCTCAGGGGATGGTTAGAGGACAGAGCTTGCATCAGCCTTTTAATACCTCCCTGGAAGACTTTGGAAAACACTGCTCACCCAACAAGGCTCAACAAATTCTTCCTGAATGTTTGAAATCCAGAGATGATTCAAAGAAGTGGTGCAGAAACCCTTCTTTTAAAGGCAAAAGTCTACAGGTGATTGGCCAAAGGAAAGCCTGCATTAAGGGTCCAATCCCTGACCTTAAATCAAGTATATCTTGCCATCTGACATCACACCCAAAGTGTTTTGTGCTACAGGAAGTGGAAGGGACAGGAAAGGAGAGATAGAGGTAGAGAGAAACAAGATTCTAGAGCCTTCCCTTTTCAATTGAATCAAAGGCCTTTTGGTATGCAGCACCCTGGTGTGAGGCTACTCCTTTTTGCTAATGGGTGTGCCCTTTGGTTCATATTCCCAGGACAGCTTCCTGTGGAGTGACTGACTTTCTGGGTAGGGTGTTACCTGCCCTCACAAAGGAGCACAGAGATGCAATACACAAGGCTACAGTCTTACAGGCTGCAGCAGGGTAGCATGTCTCGGAGAAATACACATAACCCTTCCACAGCTGAGCTGGGCTCATAGGGCAGACACATATTTGCTATAAAATTGATGTGGCTGGGATATGTATGAGAGGTGCTGACCACCATACTGCAAACTCAGGTATGGCGTATATTTATATGTTAGTGTGCCACCCGGACAGCATCCTCTTAGTGATGTGTTTTTTGGAATGAGGGTGCATATCTTAAATGCAGCCTGTGCGCTGCAGAGACTTGGCTGGCACTGCAGCTGTCAGGTGGGCACTTGTGTTTTCTGAACCTCCTTTGTGCCACTAGCAGAGCAGACGCTGCAGATCAGGTTACTGATCCAACAGTGAACAGTGCACAGGTCTACATTATGTTTTTGCCATGGTGCTTGTTAAAGGGGAATCTGATTAGAAGATTATCCTTTCTAAAATGGAATTATTTGCATCACTTTATTAGTTAATTGAAATCCAAAAAGCCAGTGTTCTACACCCTTGCCAGGTGGCAATTCCTCACACAATCCATTTTCGACATGTCCACTATTTATAACAGAAGCGCAAAAAAAATTGTACATTGTAGTAACCAACTCTATATATGTTTTGGTTTTTAGATTGTCATGGAATGTTAAAAAGTCATGTCAAACAGCACGCTAATTGTAACAACGTGGTGGAAATAAAAAGTGTCCTGAAGACAGATCCAATGAAATACGTTATTTGAATTGAGTTTTCTCTGTGTTTTCAAAATGAATTGGTTCTAGAAACACATGCCCAGTGTTGACACATTTGTTTCAAAAGCCATTGAAGCACATTTGTTTCACAAACGATTGGGAGAAACAATTTAGATCTTTCTATCATATCGCTTCATTTCTGTAGTACTAACTTTACTTCTATTTTTTTAACTGGATGAATGTATATTTGCACATCATTGTGTCCTGTTAGACAAGACTGATTTATATTCATGTTTTTTATGTGTTTTAGTATGTGTAAAGATTAAAATATGTATAATTTTTTAAGTTTACGTACCTCTGTTTAAATTAAAACTGACAGTTTCTTGCAAACTTTTGTTAAGTGGATACTGAACACCGGAGGATGTGAGGAAAGGTAGCTGATTTTGTGGAATGCCCCCCTTTCTTCCAATATTTTATGTCCTCGCCCAGTCACTGCACCACGAACTGGAGTTGAGCTGCCAAGTAATACCGCTCAGTCTGAGAGCCTGATTGCCCCCCATTCGTAGTCTCTTTGTAATGTAGTCAGTGCTACCCTGTTTCTCCCTCCGTCCCACAAAAACTCCCTTGCCATGGCGTGTAACTGTTTAAAAAAAGTCCCAGGAATGTTACAAGGAATATTAGTAAAATAATACAGAAGGCAGGTAGGACTGCCATCTTTAACAAGGCCACCCTTCCCATCATCCGCAGAGGTAGTGTCCTCCAAAACTGCATGGCCTTCCCTATTTTGTCCAGGGCCACATGTGTATTACCCTTATGTGTCTCTTTAGTGTTGTAGTATATATCCACTCCTAGATATCTAAAAATGCGTGGGGTCCATGTGAGGCCTAAATTCGGTAACCTGTCTGGTGTCTCGCCTCTCAGGCCCGCCAATGGGAACAACGAAGACTTTCCTTTGTTGATAGTGATTCCCGATAGCCTGCCAAATGCTCTCAGGGCTTCAAACAGGTCCGGCAGGTGTGTCTGTGGGTTCTGGACATAAAGCAGCATATCGTCTGCATAGATTGATATTTGGTGTACCTCTCCATCTATCACTATTCCTGTGTCCTTGTACTTTGCCCTTAGGGAGACTGAAAATTATTCCAGGGCCAAAATATACAACATCGGGGACAGCGGGCATTCCTGCTTCGTACCCCGTGCTATGCTGCATGCTCCACTCCTCCAAAACATGTCTGCCCGTCTTCACCCTCGCCTTTGGATCCTTGTATAAAAGCTTACTCCAACGTAGGTACCCTTCACCTATCCCAAAGTGGGCAAGCACCCCTATAAGCCAATCCCAGTTCACTGAGTCGAATGCCTTTACGGCATCCAACAATGCCACTGCGCTTGTATTGTCTATAACGTAGTGGAGTCTGCGGAGATCCCACGTTGTATTTCTTGCCGGTACATACCCCGTTTGGTCTGGGTGCACCAGCGTGCGTATAACCCTTTTAAGCAGGTTGGCAAGGCCGCTGTAAGGATCTTGGAATCCTGGTTTATCAAGGAGATTGGTCTGTAGGACCCACACTCCAGAGGTGATTTCCCTGGTTTCAGTATCGGTACTATTACTGATTCTGACATGCTACTCAGAAGCCTCCCCCTCTCGTATGCCTCCTCCAGTGTCTCTAGCAGCCTCGGGGCCAGGGTATCCTTACATTTCTTGTAGACCAGCTTGAGTATACATTTCATCTGTGCCATTATACGATTCAGTCCATTTGGAGTGTGTTATAAATATATTAAAATCAAAAAGAATTCACCTGGTAACCCGTCGGGCCCTGGGGATTTGCCGGTCGGGAGCTGGGCTATGACCGCCGACAGCTCTTCCACTGTGAGGGGCGCGTCCCACAGCTGGGCTTGTTCCTCCGTTAGTCGGGGGAGTGTGATTTCCGCTAGGGCATCAGCTATATCTCCCTCTTCCGCCTCCTGGACGCGGGAATATAGTTTCTCATAGAATCTCGAGAAGACTATGTTAATGCCTTCCTGGTTCCTAATCACCTCTCCTTTTTTATCTTTAATGGCGTTTATCGCTGACGCTTACCCTCCTGCCTGGTTAGCCAAGATAGGAGCCTGCTGGGCTTGTCCCCTTCTGCGTGTAGCCTCTGTACGTATTTCCCATAATCCAGCATCCCCAGCCTCTCCCAGATTGCCATACTCTTCTGCCTCATGGTAGTGTTATCTCCCGGTTCTGTTCCCATCTCGCCTGCTCGTGTTTCCGCTCTTTCATGCTATGTTTCTATTCCTTCTAATTCAGACAAAATCTCCCCCCTGAGGCCTCCTGCCTTCCCTTTTGCCACTCCCCTTACCACCACCTTGAATGCGTCCCAGATCATCCCGGTGCTATCCAGACTCCCCACATTATGCACAAAATAATCATCTATCGTGCTCTGGATGAGCTCCTGGAACTCCCCGTCCAGCAATGCTTCCGCCCTCAGTCTCCATGTGGGTATGGAGGCTCTCCTGTATATGTGTGCCCATGTCACCCCTAGCGGTGCATGGTCGGATAGCGTTCGTGCATGTATGTGTGCCACGGTAAATTCTCCCAGTGTCTCTTTGCCCGTGAACAGATAATCTATTTGGGTGAATGTCCCGTGCAGGGCGCTGTAACGAGTGTATGCCCTGCTGCACACATGTACCGTTCTCAAGACGTCCACTAGCTTGAAATGCTCCAGTATCTTCCGGAGCGCTCTGGCCGGCGGCGGCGGTTTCTTATTCTTGGTGTCTGACCTGTCCAGCCGGGGGTCCAGTGTACAGTTGAAATCACCAGCCCAAATGATCGACACGTCCCTGTATGGGGCTATTCGGGCGTAAGTGTCCTGAAAAACTCTGTTGCATCGTGGTTAGGGGCGTACTTGTTCACCAGGCACACCTCTCGGTTTTCCAGCATACCCTGCATGATCAGGACTCTGCCTTCCATGTCTCTTTCTTGTTTTATAAGCTGGAAAGGGATCCCCGGGGCAATCCATGTCCACACTCCCCTTGCGTAATTCGAGTATGTTGAACTATAAACTTGGCCTCCCCACTTCTTGGCTACCTTGGCTTGTTTTTCCACCATCAGGTGCGTCTCCTATAGCATTGCTGTGTGGACTTTTGCCTTATTTAGCCAGGCGTAGACCCTCAACCTTTTGACGTATGCGTTTAGTCCCCTGACATTCCATGTGACTACGTTTACACTTCCTGGCCCATGTATTTGCTGTGTTCGGTGGCCCATACATTCCCACAGCCTTGTGAGCTGTTATTCGTCCAATGTCTGGTGCTTCCGGGCCTGCTTCTATTTTCCCCAACCCGTAGGGATGGTGGTGGTCCTTCCCCTCCCCGGCATCCTCCTCCCAAATCCATTATGTGCAGGTCCTTGTCCTTGGTGTGTCTCTCTGATTCTCTGCATTTGGGCACAGCTCTGTCTGCTCTCTCTCTCTCCTCCTCTCCTGTGGTCTGGTCGTTTCATGTTTCTTGCTCCTCTAGTGCCTTCTCCTAATCTAAGTCACTATGCAACTCCTATAACTATAAGCAAACGCCCAGCCTTTCCCCACTTCCTCCGGCTCCACCGCTTTGGAGGTGCTTCCCTCCCTTGGGTGCACTTGTTGCAGCGTGGTGCCTTGAAACTGGCATCATAAATTCTGTTGTCCTGCGGAGTTGCTTCTGTAGGACTTGGCGGCCTACTTCAGGGGCAGTGGGCACCCGCGTCTAACTAACTGCTGTTTGAGTCTCTGAACTGTTACTTGTTAGGGAGAATTCTACAGAATGGCTAATTTCCCTTACCTACTGAGTCCCTCAGCAGCTTTGCTGGATTTCTAGGATTTATTCTTTTCACCTAGTAAGAGTGTGAGCCATTTTTCACACTCTTACATGTGTTTCGCTGTGTGTTTTTACATTATTGTGTTCATAGACTGTTGAGCCTCACCTACTCCACAGGCATCATCTTTTTACTGTGTGTCATGCAGCACCTTTAGCGCAGTGACACAGGGTTGTCTTTTTCAGACTTCCCACTTTAAACTCCATTTTCTGGGACTGACTACTGTCTCCCAGAACATGTACAGTTGCCAATGACTTTATTAGTCTTTTTAAATCCACAGACCCATTAAAAACTATCTCTCATAGAGTACTGGAAAGGGTTAATAGTTATCCCTTTATGTCTGTTTCTCATGGAACATTATTTCGTTCCCCTTTCTTTAAGATTTGGCTGGTGGCAGTGGTATCTACCATTTTGTCCCTACCGCGGTCTATGAAAATAGCCTTGGTACTGTTTTAGGCTAAGTTAGTAGCCTCGAACTTAAACCTGCTGGACCTCTTTACTTTTATTTTGGTTCTGGATGGGTTAATTCGCCATTTCTTTTTGTAAAGGTCTTTCTCATGTTTTACTCAGCGCGCCAAACCAGGTTTGGTTCTTTTGTTCGCTGTCCTTTAGCGGGCTTCTGCACAGAAGGCCTCCTTAGGCACCTGAGTGTCTGGGTGGGTTGAATGTGAGGGAGGGGTTTGAGGCCCCCTGCACAGGGTCTCCTTGGAGACCCAAGTCGCACTCTGCTTTGATTGGTTAGGTGACTGTCCCGCCGGGACAGCCACCATGCTGTGTGATTGACAGCCAGGTTGTGTGAATGGGGGAAAACTGCATAAAAAGCAGGTCTCTGGGACTGGAAGGGAGAGTCTCCACTGGATCGAGAGAGCCAACGAGAAGCTGAAGGAAGACGACTGCTGCATCTACTGAACATCCCGGTGAAGCCCTGCTGCAGGTCCGAATTGCCTGAACTTCGTCGACAGATGAGATCCGCAAGGAGTCTTCTTCCCTTGAGCCTGGTGAGACCAACCAGCTCACAAAGTCCCTGGACCTCCCTCGTCCTTCTGGTTGAATTTGCTGTGCCACAGTGAACCGGATAGCCAGCTTGAGAGAGACCCTTTGTGCTTTTTAGAAGCGCACCTTTTATTTGTTGCTTTGCTCCACTGCTGGTTGCTTCACTGGGCAGTGCAGGACCCTCCAGTCTTCCTCCTTCGTGTCAGTCTGACAGTTGCTTCAGGAACCGTGAGCCTGCAGGAACTGCCAGGTACTACCGCCGCAGCTACAGCATTCTTCTTCATCTAAGGTACTGTTCAAATACGGTCGTTCGTTCCGTTCGACTACAGTGAAAGTGTTTTAAATCTTTTGCCTCTCCGAAGGCTTGTCCTTCTCTACCCTTTTAAATAACTTTTCTGCCGACAAACTTCGTTTCAAACTCTTGGCAAAGACTTAACCGCGAACTACTCTGAACTGTTTGACCCTCTGCAATGACTCTGAACCATTAACATTGGCCCAGGCCTATTGATTTGAACTTATTGTAGAAAGCCTTTTCTAGATTGCCCTGCCTCCTTACTTGTTGGTGCTGCTTGATTTTGAATAACCTTGTCTTTCCCTCCCTTTTTAAATTGCTGGAGTGCCATTTTGCTCACACTTCATTTTGAGCTTAACTTGACCAGAAATCATTGGGTGGTGTGTAGTATATCAAGATTGTGATTTTCTGCTGCTTTATATTAGTGAACTGTTTTACAAATGATTGTGTAAATACATGTATATCCTTTTACTCAGAAACCTTGAGTCAGTGTTTGAACCATGGTAATTGCTGTCCTTTGTGTAACTTCTGATACTGCTCACTTTACTCTTGAGATAAGTCTGGCTGCTCAGCCATCGCTACCAATTTACTGTGTAGTACAGGCTTGTACCAAAGGTGAATATGTACTGTCTCTTGTAGTCTTAATTGTGTTTGGTGTTCCCAAAGGGTACTGCATATGATTCTGCCTAACACTGGTGTACAGCGGTGAGGATCAACTATAGTGATTACACTTAGAGTGCTGCTATTACATTGGATCAACTAAACACAAGGCTAAACATCACTATAAAGCAAACATTTTTACAATGTCTGATATGGAAAGGTACGGTCAGGAGACCCTCCTTAGTTACACTGTGAATTATCTGAAAAATCTGTGTAGAGAAAGTAATCTCTCTGTTAAAGGCAAAAAGTCAGAATTAATTGAAAGGTTGTTAGAGAAACAAAGTCTGGAGAGTGGGTCTGAAATATCTAACCCTCCAGCAAATGTGGAAAATGAGGAGGATGATAATGTGTCAGTTATTATGGATGAGTTTGATGAGGCAGATGTGTCTCACAATGTAGGCCTTACTGCTCCTCTACCTGCTCAACAACCTCAACCTTTGTCCACTGGGACCCCATCAGGTCCTACACTCAGTCCTGAATTCATGGCTCTAGAAAAGATGAGGCTTGAATTGGAATTCAAACGTATTAATGCTCAAACTGAACAAAAGCATCAAGAAATTAATCTCAGAGAAATGGAGTTGAATCATGCTCTTGAAATGAAAAAAATGTCTATTGAAAATGCTTCTCTCCCAGAGTCTTCTAGGTCTTCCATTCCTAAGAGACCCTGTATGCCTAAAGATATTGTGGGTATGTATGAGGCTAAGCGTGATTATTTGGATTGCTTGGCAATGTTTGAGTATAACCATGGGATTCAAGACATTACAGGGAATCAGTTGCTTCCTTGGCTCTTCTCTAGGCTCCCCACTGTTGCATCTGATGTTGTGATGAAGTTGGGGGAGGTGGATAGAATGGATTATGAATGTGTAAACCTAGTTTTAATTGCTAGATTTGGGAAGACCCCTTCCCAGTACCTTAAGAGGTTTAGGACCCTCAAAAAGCATGATGGTACCCCTTGGGCTACCTGGGTATGTGAATGTTTGAAAAACGTAGGTGGTTGGGTTAAGGGTTACAGAGTAAACACTTATGAAGGTATGTAAAATCTTGTTATGTTGGAGTCAATTTATGATGCCTGATCTCCTGAGCTCAGACAGCACTTGGCTGATTCCAAGGAGATGGATGCAAGGTAGTTAGCTAAGGCTGCTGACTTGTGGGTTGCCAAAAGGGCTACTCACAAGGATTCTGCGGCAAGTCAGAAGAAGGATGAGGGAAAGCAGCCAAATAAAGATAACATGGAGAATTACAAAACCGCAAATCCAGAAGAGGCCCCCAAACATAACCAGGGTAAGCCACATGGGAAACCAAATAGGGCTAGTGAATCCTCTGGTGCCCAACCAGAGGGAGGTCAGAACAAACTCCCATTCCAAAGAGCATTTGGTAATTGCTATGTTTTTGGGTCAAATGACCATGTGAAAGGAGATCCCAGGTGCAAGGGTAAACCTTCAGGGATCAGCACTGCCTCCTTAGCCTTCTCCCCAGACGAAGTAGTTCAAATGGCTAGTGCCCACTTTCAACTCTTTGCTGAAGCACCCTTGGGTATTCAGGCAACTGTATCCTTAGAGTCCATTCGTCTGGGTAAGAAACAGAATATGGAGGTGTACAACTCCATTCCAGAAAACTCTAGAGGGTATTATGTGGACACGGTTCTTGTCAATTGCCAGGATACTCCTGCCAGGAGAGACACTGGAGCCAGCAGAACAGTAGTGGATGAAAGCTTTTTCCAGCCTGAGGATGTTGCTAAGGCACCCAAAGGTCCCACTAAATTTTCTAGAGGCCCTGTCCAATTGGTTCCAATTCTGCCAGCTCTCATTCAGTTCAATAATATGACAGTGAAAATTCCTGTCAGTGTCCAGAATGAGGTACCTGGGAGAGTCCTGCTGGGGAATGATTTAAAAGCTCTAGGAGTAGTATACAGTACCCCCAGGCCTCACAGTGAGAGAAAACAGAACCAAACAAAATTGGCTAGAGAGGCAACCTTAAGAGACCACTCTGAGCCTGTGGGAACCTCTACAGAGAACCCCACTGCAAGCCCTGGTGTTAGTAAGTTGACCTCTAACACAGGCAAATCTGAGGCTAGTATAGTAAGGAAATGGGAGCCCCAACCAAGCTCCATCATTGCCCATCCAATTGTAAAGTCCTGGACTACTGAGGAAGAGGTGGATAGACAAATTGGACCCCTCTCCAGGCCTGTGAGAACTGGTAATTCTCAAAGCTGGTGGAAAACCAGGAAAAATAGGTCTAAGGCTAAACACCTTAGGGCTGTTGGAACTTCTACTGAAAACTCCAATGAAAATCCTAGAGTTATTAAGGAAACTCCTAAAATATGTAAGGTCAGATCTCAGAGAAAGTGGCAGCATGTACCTTGCTTGACCACAGCACCTCCAACCAAGATACCTGAGACCCAACCTGCTCTTGTCAGAGAGGTGTTGAGGAACCATGGAGGCCCCACTAGATCTAAGGGATTCCTTTCCAAGGAACCCTTGAAAAAGCCTATGGTAGGTTCAGAGGTTGTTACAACTTCTGAGGGACTGTTAGAACAGATCCCCTATACATTTAAAAAGAGAGATGTACCACAACAGGTTTGTAAGTCATATAGTCTACAAATGAAAACCATTGGTAATACATTTCCTAGCAAGGGTAACAAAAGGTTGCTGGTGTACTCAGCAGGCCATTTAACCGACTTGCAACAGGAGATCCATCCTGGTGGGGATTAGATCTTCCTGTCCCTTAGTGTGGGAGGGCAAGTGTTAGGGAGAATTCTCCAGAATGGCTAATTTCCCTTCCCTATTGAGTGCCTCAGCAGCTTTGCTGGATTTCTAGGATTTATTTTTTTCACCTAGTAAGAGTGTGAGCCTTTTTTCCCACTCTTACATGTGTTTTGCTATGTGTTTTTACATTATTGTGTTCATAGACTGTGGAACCTCACCTACTCCATCGGCATTATCTTTTTACTCTGTGTCACACAGCACCTTTAGTGCAGTGACACAGGGTGATCTTTTACAGACTTCCCACTTTAAACTCCATTTTCTGGGACTGACTACTGTCTCCCAGAAAATGTAAAGTTGACATTGACTTTATTAGTCATTTTAAATCCACAGACCCAGTACAAACTATCTTTCATAGAGTACTGGAAAGGGTTAATAGTTATCCCAATTTGTCTGTTTCTCATGGAACATTATTTTGTACCTCTTTCTTTAAGATTTGGCTGGTTGCAGTGGTTTCTACCATTTTTCCCCTGCCGCGGTCTATGAAAATAGCCTTGGTACTGTTTTAGGCTAAGTTAGTAGCCTCAAATTAAACCCGCTGGACCTCTTTACTTTTATTTCGCTTCCGGCTGGGTTTATTCGCCATGTCATTTTGTAAAGGTCTTTCTTGTGTTTTACTCCGCGCGCCAAACAGGTTTAGTTCCTTTGTTCGCCGTCCTTTGGCGGCCTTCTGCACACAAGCCCTCCTTAGGCGCGTGAGTGTCTGGGTGGGCTGAATGTGAGGGAGGGGTTTTAGGCCCACTGTACAGGGTCTCCTTGGAGCCCCAAGTCGCACTCTGGATTGATTGGCTACGTGACTGTCCTGCCGGGACAGCCACCCTGCTGTGTGATTGACAGCCAGGCTGTGTGAATGGGGGAAAACTGGAAAAAAAGCAGGTCTCTGGGACTGGAAGGCAGAGTCGCCACTGGATTGAGAGAGCCAACCAGAAGCTGAAGGAAGGCGGCTACTGCATCTACTGAACATCCCGGTGAAGCCCTGCTGCAGGTCCGAATCGCCTGAACTTCGTCGACAGAGGAGATCCGCAAGGAGTCTTCTTCCCTTGAGCCTGGTTGGACCAATCAGCTCACAAAGCCCCTGGACCTCCCTCGTCCGTCTAGTCGAATTTGCTGTAACACAGTGAACCAGATAGCCAGCTTGAGAGAGACCTTTTGTGCTTTTAAGGAGCGCCCCTTTTATTTGTCGCTTTGCTCCGCTACTGGATTCTTCCCTGGGCAGTGCAGGACCCTCCAGCATTCCTCCTTCGTGTCAGTCTGACAGTCGCTTCAGGAACCGTGAGCCTGCAGGAACTGCCAGGAACTACCACCGCAGCTACAGCATTCTTCTTCATCTAAGGTACTTTTCAAATCCGGTCGTTCGTTCTATCCAACTGCGGTGAAAGTGTTTTAAATCTTTCGCCTCTCTGAAGGCTTGTCCTTCTCTACCCTTTTAAATAACTTTTCTGCCGACCAACTTCGTTTCAAACTCTTGGCAAAGACTTAACCGCAAACTACTCTGAACTGTGTGATCCTCTGCAAAGACTCTGAACTATTAACATTGGCCCAGGCCTACTGATTTGAATCCGCATTGTAGAAAGCCTTTTCTAGATTGCCCTGCCTCCTTACTTGTTGGTGCTGCTTGATTTTGAATAACCTTGTCTTTCCCTACCCTTTTAAATTGCTTGAGTGCCATTTTGCTCACACTTCATTTTCAGCTTAACTTGTCCAGAATTCATTGGGTGGTGTGTAGTATATCAAGATTGTGATTTTCTGCTGCTTTATATTAGTGAACTGTTTTACAAATGATTGTGTAAATAAATGTATATCCTTTTACTCAGAAACCTTGAGTCAGTGTTTGTTTGAACCTTAGTAATTGCTGTCCTTTGTGTAACTTCTGATACTGTTCACTTTACTCTTGAGATAAGTCTGGCTGCTCAGCCATTGCTACCACTTTACTGTGTAGTACAGGCTTGTACCAAAGGTGAATTTTTACTGTCACTTATAGTCTTAATTGTGTGTGGTGTTCCCAAAGGGTACTGCATATGATTCTGCCTAACATTACTCTTTAATCCGGTGCACTTCTTCCTGGATCATCGGGAGGGTTTCTGTTGTCCCCCTCATCCCTATCTCTCAGTTGAGGGATCCCATCCATTCTTGGGCCTCTGTCTCAAAATAATATGTCCTGCCATTATGTAGCATTTTCAATTTGGCCGGGTATAACAGCATAAATCGTACCTTGGCAGCCCTGAGGCATTCCTTTGTTGGCCAGAATTGTGCTCTGCGCTTTTGCACTTGCACCATATAGTCTGGGTACATAGTTATTCTAGCAGCATTTCTTGTTATGACCCCACCCCCTCTCTGTCCTTAAAGTTCATGATCTTTGCTATCATGGGTCTTGGAGGCGCCCCATGGCGAGGTTTCCTGCTTAGGACCCTGTGCGCTCTCTCCACCACGAAAATCTGCTCCCACCTCTTGAAGCAGTACGTTCTCTTTATATCCTGTGGGGTGCCTGCCTTCTTCTCCCTCCCGTAGTCCCACTTTGCACACATTATTACGTCTGGCCCTTCCTTCTGCGTCCTTTGCCCTTTGCTCCAGGGTTCGTATTCGATGCAGCACCTGCATCATTTGGCTCTTGGTGGCGGTTATGCTCACTGTGTTAGTCTGCACCTGCTGTTCTGCCGTGCCAACCCTTTCTGACAGGTTCCTCGCATCTTGCCGTAGGAGGCCCACGTCCGCTATCACTGCATCCATTTTGAATTCAAGTGAAGTTTTCAGCGCCGCTATGGCCTCTAGAACGCATCCCTCTTCTATTCCCTTCTCATTCTGTGCAGTTTCCATTATGCTGGAGCCAGCTTCTGGAGCGTCCGCTTGGGGCGCTTCTGTTTTCCGGGCAAACGCCTCCATACTTGTGTGTTTTCCCTTCCCCCCTTTGTGCTTTTTCAACATGTCTGTGTTGGGGGTGTCTCGTCTCCTGCTTTGGGGCCCCAGTCTTGCCTCCTTCCTGCCGCCACTGGGCCTCCTACCTCTGTATATCTGTGCCTTTGTCCGTGCCTTTAATGCAGGGCTCTCTCTTTTCCTATTTGCGGATGATTAATCTTGAGTTCTTGGACTGTAGCCTCCCACGTAATGTCCGTTTGATGCCATTCAATGCTGCCTCTTGCTTGTGTCACCAGTGGGCGCACAGTGCCTGCACCTCTAGCTCTGCAAGGTGGGCTCCTGCGCTCCAGCACGTCTGTGGCTCAACCCACCTTGTCCCCCTCAGCCGCCGGTGTGAGTTGGGCGCTACTGTGCCCCGGCGGGGGTATGCGCTCTGTTGTCTCCCTCAGATGGAACTTTCCACCAGCCTTCAGGCTAGTGTGCTAAGGACTCGCCTCCAAACGCCATCCCCCAGCCGGTGCCAGTGTCCGTTGTGGCCCCTGGTATGCGGAGGCTGTGGCCTCTCACTAGCCAGGCTAGTCCACTCTATCTATTAATATGGCCCAAAGCTGTGTGCTGAACATGCTGTTCGTAGGACCCCTTGCTCCCGTCTCAGCGTTATTGCTGTTGTCCATGTGTCGTGGGTTGGTGCGGGTTCATGGGATGTTTCCCTTCAACTGATGCGTAGCCGCGCACCGGTAGGCTGAGGCCACCTTCGTGGGTTTGCTTGCCTTACAATATTGGTCCACCCCGTCTGCTGGTGTGGACCATTGGAATGTGTATTAAATGCTGTGACCACACTCTTCGAGTCTCCCTGCTGATGTGGCCCCCTGGCTGCGCCTGAAATGCCAGATGGCCCTAGTCTCTGTGTCTCTTTGCAGCTTTGTGAGCCGCACTGGTGATTTCTAGCTGTCTGGCCTCTTTCGTATGTCCTCCTTATAAGTTGGCTTGCCAGTTAAATGCGTGGTTAAGGCCTGTGGACTGAGGCCTCCCACGTAGCTTGTGTTTCCTCGCCGCAATGTTCTACAGGGCGCAATGTTATTGTCAAACAGGTTGTGGCTGTGCTTTTGTTTGGAGTGCCCCCCCTTCGCTCCAGCGGTCCCTGCTAGCCCACACGTTGCCAGTGGTCCACTATTTAAAGTTTTTGGCTATTGTCCAAGGCGTTTATCTATAAGGTATCTTGTGCCCACACTGCCTTCTCCTCCTCCAGGGGACGTGGAGGTACTAGTGGTTCCCCAGCGGGCCCGCCGCCAATAGCGCACTTACTTTGTGCCTGCGTGTCTGTTCGGGTCCAGGCCGAGGCTCCTGTTCCCTCTCTGTGGTCTCCTATGTACGGCCGTACCCCGCCGGTCCTCAGCACTGGGGTTCCCTTTGCTCGATCGCCTGCTGCTGCTGTTGTCCTTGCTTCTTCTCGCCGTGGCCCTCTGCTCTTCTTCTAGGGGCCCGCCGCTTGTCCTCGCGGTGTCTCCCCGCCTCTCAGGTCGTCCTCCGCAGCTGTCGTCCCGCTGCCCGGACCACTGCATCCGGATGCAGCACCCAAGCGACCAGAAGTGATCTGCCCAGGGCCTGCGCATCCTTGTCCTCTGGTAGCCGCTTGCGGGTTCACAGCCCAGTGGCGTAAAGATTACTGACTCTCGGGCATACTTCCTCTGGGTCCTGGGTGTTTTGCGTGGTCCTCCCGGTGCGGCTGCGAAAGTCTCTGGTGCTCTCCTGCTGGAGTGCCTGCCCCACCGGCCTCCTCCATGCTGCTGTCACCCACCGTGGGTGCGCAGTGTCTGTGTGGTCCTCTGCTCGCCTCTCACTGTTGGCCGACTCCGCTCCATGGCCCCCAGCTGCTGCTGGATGCTACGCCTGGCCGTCGAAGGGCCCACCTGCTGGTTCGCCTCTTCCATGCGCTCTGCGCTCCGTCACTGCCGATGGTCTTGTCTCGCTGGCAGTACCCCTTCTCCGACCCGGGCTCCCGCGCCCGCCATTTTGTGTGCGGTCTTGTAATTGCCTTAATCATCTTCCTCGGCCAGTCCCGGTCCGATTTTCTTCGGGACTGCGACCAGCTGTGCCCCACACCTTCCGACACCTCTCCTGCACTTTTTGTGTGATTTGTCACCTTCGTTCTCCCAGCTTCATCGAATCTTCAGTCGGATCATGCAGGTCCCTTGGGATTCCGCTCATCAATGCATGGCCACCAAGCCACGCCCACAACTCTATCCCATAGTTATGAAATCATGCTCAAGAATAGTGAGACTATTGATTCTTACATCTAAACATGCAACTCAGTACTGGATTAACAAAAGTGAAATTGCTCTTAAAAATATTTGGATACAATTCCCCCCTAGCTTTGCTCATTCATTATTTATAAAAATGTCTGCTAGGAATATTACCTTTGATTGATCGACAGTTAGTCTGGGGCAAGAATAGCACAGATGTGTGAGCTATTTGTTTGGTTTTTATAGAAGATATCATGCATTTTCTCTTTATCTGCCCTCTATATGAAGATGTGAGGGCACAATACCTTAAAAGGCTGCTGCAGATGTGTTCAATCCGAAATACCCAGGATGCCCTAGCCTTATTGGATAGGCCCAGGCTAAAATTGTTTATGGGGACAATTTCGTCCAAATCCGTCCAGCGAGTCAAATGTTATCAGCAATAGAATTTTGGGAAAAGTCAATCCAAACAGGTTGTGTCTTAATGCTGCTGCTCTCTCTCTCTCTCTCTCTCTCTCTCTCTCTCACTCACCCTCTCTCTCTCTCTCTATCTCTCTCTCTCTCTCTCTCTCTCTCTTCCTCTCTCTCTCTCTCTCTCTCTCTCTTTCTCTCTATGTATACATAAAAGCCAGAAATCATGCGAGATCGAGCCTTCTCACAGGATCCCAAACTACAGCCAGAGCACAGAAGGAGAAAGATACAACAAGACTGATTTTAACTTTTAATAATGAAACATCGGAAATCAAACGGACACTTAAAAGACATTGGAAGATTCTACTGGCCGACAAAGACCTTGCAAGGGATCTGAAACTGAACCCAGAAATAAGTCTCAGATGCAACTGTTCCTTGAAGGACACCTTGTCAAGGAGTTCCCCCCTTCTCACCTGAGTTCGATCTTTGCTGGATTTCTTGGTCGATGCCTTCTTGCGAACTGATCGAGTCTTGAATAAAGCTGCATGAGTCTCTTCCGACTCCAGCGTGCGTTCAAGGTTCCGGGATGCAGGGATCCAGGAGTCCGGGAAAGTAACAGGGTACGCAACAAGCACACGAGTCCAGGAACCAAGAAAGAAAGGAAAGGGACTAGGATGGGGTAAGCAAAGGATACAATACCGCGAGCTACGGAGCACACGTCTGGTCGCTACCTCGCAATAGCATTGAGACGCGCGGGGCCGCGGGGGCATGGCACATTTATGGGACGTACAACGTCCGCCGTGAAGGCTGGTGCGAGGCGTGTCATGTGATACTGCCATGTTGGAAGAAACAATGAATACAAGCCCCGTCGCAATAAGGACCAGGAAGTCCAGAAGGGTGCGTTCTGTGGGTTCATGACAGCATGCCTCCTCCGAAAACCTGTTCCACCAGGTTGCCGGGTGTATAAGGTGAAATCTTCTGAGTAGTCGAGGGGCCTTGAGATTAGAAAGTGGCTCCCAGGTTATTTCACTAGGAGGATATCCTTTCCATTCAACCAGGTATTGAAGCTGACCCCGTTTATACCTGGAATCACATATTCGGGATACTTCATACTCCAATTGGTTGTCGACCAGTAGAGGAGTAGGGAGGCAGGATTTCCGGGAGGATTGGTTGTAGGCTTTTAATAAGGATGTGTGGAATACTGGGTGAATTCTCTTCCAAGAGTCTGGTAGTTTAATCCAGTATGAAACTGGATTGATAATTTCCTTGATGGGAAATGGACCATAGTACCGAGGGGCCAACTTGTTTGGCCGTAGATGCCGTGGTAGTAATTTCGAAGACAACCAGACTTGATCAACGATAGCATAAGAAGGACCTGGTCTCCTTTTTAAATCTGCATACCTCTTAGTCTGTGTTCTGGCCTTCTAAGTTTTCTTTGGCCTCCTGGTGTACGTTGATGAGGGTTTCTATCCAGGAGTCGACAGTAGGTACTGGTGTAGGATGAGGGAGAACAGAGGGTAGAACTGATGGATGGAAACCTTGGCTACAATAAAAGGGCTGGTCTTAATTGCTGAATGGTCAGAATTGTTGTAGGCGAATTCAGCCACGGGTATCAGGAGCGACCAGTCATCCTGAACCTTGGTGGCGAAACATCGAAGATACTGTTCCAGGGTCTGATTAGCACGTTCTGTGGCCCATTGGTTTGGGGATGATAACCAGATGAAGAGGGCGCGTTGGATTCCCAAAATGCGACAGAGATGTTTCCAGAATGAGAGACGTATTGAGGTCCTCGATCAGATATGATCTTGGAAGGAAGTCCATGTAAACGGAAATATGTGTTCCAGGAAGATTCCAGCAAGCTCGGACGAGGATGGCAGCTTACACAGGGGTGTAAAATGAGCCATATGAGTGAACAAGTCTATGGTTACCATGATGGTCGTGTATCCTCGGGAAGGTGGTAATTCCACAATGAAGTCTGTAGCAATGAATTCCCATGGTCTTGTTGGCAGCGATGGTTGCAGTAGAAGACCCGGCGGTCTCTTGTTATCATGTTTGTTTTGACTGCAGACAGCACAAGCTTTGATGTACTGTTGTATGTCGGTCTTCATTCCAGGCCACCAAAACTGTCTTTGTATAAGACGGAAGGTGTTAGTTATGCCACGATGTCCGGAGTGAAGGATATCATGGCAGAGGTTTATCATTCTTTGTTGTAATTTCTGTGTAGGAATGACCAGTGCATTGTCCTTGAATAAATATCCTTCCTTAACTCTTAGGTTCCATGGATTCTTCCTTGAAATATCCTTCCAGAGGTCAGAGGACTGGGTTTGCACTCGGATTTCTTCCAGGAGGTTGACTGCTTGAGTTACAAAGATCGTGTGGGGAAACATCTTAGGATAGGCCTTGTCTTCAGTGGTTACATAGTCAGGACCTCGAGATAAGGCATTAGCAATCATGTTTTGTGATCCGGGAGGATGAATGATCTGGAACTGGCACTGGGCAAAGAAGTAGGCCCAAAGCGCCTGACGACTGTTCCTGCACTCCAACGACTGTAGAATTTGAAGATTCCGATGGTCCGTGCGGACCTGAACTGGATATCTAGCACCCAGAAGTAGATGCCGCCATTCAGTGAAGGCTTGGCGGATGGCTAACAGTTCCTTTTCCAGGACAGAATAGTGTGTCTCACTGGGAGTCAGGGTTCGTGAGCGGTAAGCAATGGGGTGTTCCAGTTTATCCTCAATTACCTGTTTCAAGACGCTCCTATGGCGTAGTTAGAGGCATCCGTTTCCACCAGGAATGGGCGATTTATGTCTGGATTGGGCCAGGATGGGGCTTGCGTGAACTCTGTCTTCAATTGTTGGAATGCTTTATCTTGCAGTGTAGACCAGAATAAAGGGGGTGTCTTTCTTCAAGAGAGCAACGATCGCTGAACGATCTCGGAAAAGGTAGAAATGAACTTCGGTAGAAGTTGGCAAGCCCCAGGAAGGATTGAACTTGTTTCACAGATGTGGGAGCGGGCCAAGCCAGTATGGCTTTACCTTTGAAGGGTCCATACCAATTCCTTCTGGGCTAAGGATGAATCCTAGGTAGTGAACAGAAGTAAAGTGAAACAAGCATTTTTCGGGTTTGGCTAAAAGTTTGTGTTCACGGAGTCGCTGTAATACTGCCTTTACATGTTCTTCATGCTTTAGAGGATCCTTGGAAAAGATCAATATGTCATCCAGATAGACAATGACGAAGAGGAATAACATGTCAGAAAATACCCTATCCATAAAACGTTGAAAAACTGCGGGGGCATTAGCTAGTCCAAAGGGCATGACTAGATATTCATAGTGACCAAAGGGTGTTCTAAAGGCTGTTTTCCATTCGTCTCCTTCCCGGACACAGATTAAATGGTAGGCACCCCGGAGATCCAACTTCGTGAATATTACGGCGCCTCTCGCATCTTCCAGGATATCTGAGATCAGGGGCAGTGGGTAGCGATCTTTGAGGGTGCATTGATTTAAGCCACGATAGTCGAAGCAAGGTCTGAGTTCCTTGGTGTCCTTCTTGGGAACGAAGAACAACAAAGCACCCCCTGGAGATTTTGAGGGTCTTATGGTGCCGTTTTCAAGATTGGTATCCAGGTTTTCTCGGGGGGCCTTTTTCTCAGGTTCAGAAAGAATGAACATTCTGCCGAAGGGAATCACTGCTGAGGGATCTGTATCTATGGCACAGTCTTCAGGTCTGTGAGGGGGTAAAGCCTGGACTATGGCAGTTCAAAATACATCAGCATATCCCTGATAGGCCTCTGGGACTTGTATGATATTGGAAACCATGAGTGGTGTTTTCTGGTCTCTTAGTGGTTCTTTAGGAGGTGTCGAGGAGGGATCCAGGGATAGACAGTGGGACATACAAAACTCTGAGCCCAGGAATAGTGATCCTGCTGTCCAATTGATATACGGATTGTGCTTTTGTAACCAGGGCATACCCAATACCATGGGGTAATGGGCTGACTTAATGATGTTGAATGTAATCCGCTCTTGGTGATGGTTTATGGAAAGTTGGATCTCTTTTGTCTGCAGGCTTATGGGTCCTGAAGAGTGGGGTCTTCCGTCGATTGCTTCCACCGGCTGCATGGTGCTTCGTGTCTCGTACGGAATATGATGACTAACAACCCAGTCTTGATCAACGAAGATTCCCATAGCTCCGCAGTCCACCAAGGCCAGAATGGAATAGGTCTTATTCTTGGAGGGCGACAGGAAGGCCTGTAGTATCACCAAATTGTTTTGTCCAGGAGAGTTCAAGGATGGAATTGATGTGGAGCAAACATCTCTCTCCCGAAGCTCTGCTCCATCTAGGATCGGGAGCTAGCGTTTCCCGAACGCTGAGGAGGGGCTAGAGGACACTCCCTAACCAAGTGTTTGTCTGAGGCACAATACATGCACAAGCCCGTATGAATCCTTCTCATTCTTTCTTGCGGGGATATAGGTCCACGGAAGGCTCCTATCTGCATGGGTTCTGGTTCAGAGACTGACCTGGTTTGTGTCCGTCTTGGTGGTATTCTCGAAAGACAGCTTCGGAGGATTAGCTCTGGATTTCTTCTTCTCTGCCTTCCTTTCCTGGATACGGAAATCTAATTTGCAAGGCAAGGTCCATTAGTGCCTGGAATGAGTTTGGGCGAGCCACTCTGGCCAACTCATCCTTAATCTCCTCATTCAGTCCTCTCCTGAAAAGGGTAAAACTCGCCTCAGGACCAATCAGCTTCCTTGACTAATTGCTTGAATCGGGTAACATAGGTGAGCATATCCTGGGATCCTTGCTGAAAGTCTAACAGGCGTTCCTGGCACTATAGACCTGTTCTGGACGGTCAAACATGCCCAGATTAAGGCGTTTCCTGAAAGGTGGGAAATTATGAACCCCACCTTAGCCCTGGGAGTTGAAAAGTAATAGGGCTTAAAAGTAAAGTGTACCAAACATGAATCCAGGAATCCACAAAGGTTTTTTGCTGAGCCATCGTATTTGTCCACTATGCCGCCCAGCAATACACTTTCTTTTGTGGCAGAATCACGGGATAGAACTAATGGTTTGAGAGCGGCGTTTTCCACCTTTAGATTCTGCACCTCGGTTGATAGCTCTTGCATGCCACGCATCAAATCCTGGACAGCCGCTTCCATGTCCATATCGAGTTCGGGCGGTGGCGTCTCAAACTGTCAAGGAGTTCCCCCCTTCTCACCTGAGTTCGATCTTTGCTGGATTTCTTGGTCGATGCCTTCTTGCGAACTGATCGAGTCTTGAATAAAGCTGCACGAGTCTCTTCCGACTCCAGCGTGCGTTCAAGGTTCCGGGATGCAGGGATCCAGGAGTCCGGGAAAGTAACAGGGTGCGCAACAAGCACACGAGTCCAGGAACCAAGAAAGGAAGGAAAGGGACTAGGATGGGGTAACCTGGAAGAAGCAAAGGATACAATACCACGAGCTACAAAGCACACGTCTGGTCGCTACTTCCCAATAGCATTGAGACACGCGGCGCCGCGGGGGCGTGGCACATTTATGGGACGTATAACGTCCGCCGTGAAGGCTGGTGCGAGGCGTGTCATGTGATACGGCCATGTTGGAAGAAACAATGAATACAAGCCCCGTCGCGATAAGGACCAGGAAGTCCAGAAGGGGCGCGTTCTGTGGGTCATGACACACCTTGGTCCAAAGTTTTTTGAGAAACGATGCAACATTAACAAAAGAAATGTGGCTTACAACACAGAGATTGGGTTTTCACAAATGCACAAGATGCAATATTTGCAGGTATGCGAAAAACTGTGCAACTTACAAACATCCGATTCGGGGCAACACAGTCAAAATTATGGACACAATCACATGTGAGACCGAATATGTTGTGTATGCATTGGGATGCGCCTGCCAGAAATGGTATATAGGCAGCACCAAATGTAAGCTGAAGATACGGATTCAGCAACACGTAAGGGCAATTCGACATCAAGACCCAAATTACCCAATGGCCAAACATTTCAGTGATCATCATGATAACAGTATGCAGAGTTTCTACTTCTTTGGTATTCACAAAATTGACAAGGAACCAAGAGGAGGTGACTGAGAAAAAAGACTCTGACAGAAAGAGACATGTTGTAGCTTAGACTTTGAAACAAAAAATCCAACCGGCCACAATATGGACGAGGAAATGTACACATTTTTGGGACAGTGACTTTAGATAATGTCAATCTTTATTCTCCCTCTTCATCTTATTTTGTGTTCCTTTAATTCTCTAACTTCTCGCTTTCTTTCTTGCTGGGAGATCGTTTTTTTTTTTTATATATCTCCTACTCCAATTTCGAGGGAAAACGTTTATGCCTATACACAATGTAACTAACACAATTGTTTACACTATACTCTCCTCCTTCTATGTCTTTGTTTCCCTCGTTTTCTCTTCCTCTTTTTTCTCCTCTCTTTTATTCTATGGTTTTGAGGATGAGGTCATTGCCTGATGTGGAGGTGCCTATTGTGGTCTCCTCTCCCTCTCTTTTTTGCACTTAGGGAGATCTTTATTCTTTTAATGGTGAGTCATGTGACAGGTTTTTGAAGACAAGAAATGGTGGTGTTAGCAATACATTTTCGGCAGTGGGAACTTACTATACTCCAACTTTGGAATTGATACACAATGCCTTTTATTCATGAACATATTGTCCACAAGGTATTAATGTCCTCAATATCAGCATTCATTGACAGCCAAATATTAACATATTACTCTTGGGCAACCATTTATAAATGTATTCTTTTCATATTTATGATCATTTTAATTGAGCCTACAATGTTGAATTTTGAGTCTATTTTGGATGATCGAAGTGTTGGTTTAACAGGCATCATGCATTTTTCATTGCTAAGGAAGTTATAGCGATTTCATATGATGTCTGTATTATACCTGTGGAGTTTTATGACACATTACCAAGGAAAATGCAGAGAGATTGGCATCGGCATACATTTTGGAACGAGGTCTTTTAATTGATTATTTTGTGTTATCTGTCACACACATATGAATTCTGATAAGAATGACTGCGGCGATTTTAAAATACTTCACCGAACCCACAGAAATCATGCTATACATATATGAGCAAATAAAAAAGCGTAGATGCACTGAGCACTTTAAGAAACAGCTAGCAGCATGCACTTTGATGTTGGTATATTGCACTTTAATATTGCTGGATTTTGCACATGGAATAAGCCCTTGTTACCACATGGAGGCGGGGCAATTTCCGATGCACTAGGCACTTTAAGTGAATCACTTGCACGTGGCACTTTAACATTGGTTTTACGCTAACTTGCTGAATAATGCACGATATTCTTTTATATTTTTAATATACAAAGTGGGTTCCCATATGAAAATAGTGTGACACATATAAGAACCAAGTAATTTAACCCTTTGCAAGATGGCCGAATCCAAATCAGCTAGCCACTCAGTCTTCTTTCCATGTTGAACTTCCTATCACATGGGGTATTTTTAAACAGTACTGGGTGTTTGGATCACTTGTTGTGATCAAGCGGTGAGGTAACCGCGAAACGCGTCCATTTTTGGGCCTTTTAATATGGAGCACCACGATTTATGTGGATTTTACTGACAGTCATGTGGTGTGCATGGTCTGTTTAATAAAGAAGATACTTTTCTACAGAAACTGGTTTCCTGGTAATTCTCTGAAGAACGGGGGAGTGCCTCTCACCTTGACTGGAGGAAAAACAGTCTCATCATATATATATATATTTATATATATATATATATATCAAAGAAACAAAGAGGAAAAAGGGAACCGCACTCTCCGCGGACCAGAAGGAGAATCCATATGAGTAGAAGTAGGACAGCTCACAGCAAAGTATTGGTCAAAAATTTAATGTTAAATACAGCAAATAACCATAGATAAAAAACACGGCCGGAAAGGCAGCAGCAACAACAGAGGCAGGACGCCCGTAAGCATGACCCACACACAACGCGTTTCACGCTCAACTGAGCGCTTGGTCATATAATATATGCGGTAGTGGCCGTGTAGTTATGAGTAAGATGCTCAACCCATAGGAAGACCACTTTTTGGGAGGCTAATAACTTTGCCCCCCCCTTGACGAATCCTCAATAAAATTGCAAAAAGTATATGGCCTCCTCGGATTGATTTTGCAAAGTTTGGTTAAGTTTCGTCAAGGGCGCGGCAGAGTTATAAGGGAGGTCCCATGATGTGTGTTTTTCCTCATAGGCGCAATAGAATTTTTATTTTTATTTTGCTCATGCCTACAGCCCAAACCGCTGGATGGATTTTGGTGTAAATCCGTCCATACGTTTTTTAAAAAGCTGTCAAAAATGAGGTACAAAAAAATTTGTGATATCTGGGTTTGGTCTGCGGACTCACTTCCCTATGCGGTCCGCGGACACTCTCCTGGACCATTTAGGGACATCGGATGCACCCACTGATTGGATG
Source organism: Ambystoma mexicanum (assembly GCA_002915635.3). Lineage (NCBI taxonomy): Eukaryota > Metazoa > Chordata > Amphibia > Caudata > Ambystomatidae > Ambystoma > Ambystoma mexicanum. Next base: position 139,286,763 of record CM030325.1, read on the forward strand.
ATGAAAAACGTGAGCTGCATCAGATATTTTGAAACGGTCGCCATGTTTGATCTGCGAACTGCCACCATTGTCCGCGTACATTGCAGTAAAAACAAATTAAGAAGCACAACATTGCACTTGTCAAACTAATGAAACAATCTCTGGGGAGGTGAGGGGTGATGACGGTGGGATGTGATATGGCCATAAAAAGCCAAAAAACGGGTGGGTTTCCACCTTCGAAGTTCGCAAACAGTTCGGGACAGCCCTTTAATGTTTGCGAACATCTCAGATGTTCGGGGACATCCATACATATTTTTACATTACAGGGTTGGTGAAAAGCAGTTTTTGGATGGCTTATAACTTTGGTGCCACTGAATTAACCTGCACAACATTTTGTGTTATTCTAGATCTGACCTTCAATGGTTCTACAAAGTTTGGTGCTGTTTGGTGTTAGTTTGGTGTAAGCACAAGAGGGAACAAAATTAGAGGGGGGTCCCAAAATATTTGAAAGGCTTATAAATTTGGTGCCATTTCACAAATCTGCTCAAAGGTTTGCAAGACGATTTAAGACCCAGATTTGAATGTATTTTCAAAGTTTGGTGTGAGTTTGTGAACAGGGGGAAACATTAGAGCATGTCCAGATGGCTTATAACTTTGTTGCTGTTTGACGCATGTGTACAAAATATGTGTAAAAGATTATAGGCCCAACCTTGAATGTTTGTGCAAAGTCTGAATGGATTTTGTCAAGTGGGAGCTAAGTTATATGACTATATTATGTACGTACATTTTGACACTTTTCAAAAAAATAAAACATTGATGGATTTGCAGCAAAGTCGTGCAAGGAGCATTGACAAGGACCTGAAAGCATGATTTTGTAAATATGTCTGTGTTTTATGTTTTTAAAAGTGTCATAATGTAGGTACAGAAAAAATTGATATACTTTTGGTGACTGAGGTGTAGCCTGTCCATGGGCAGTAGCCAGATTGTATGAGTTATAGACTGTGGCCATGAGCAGTAGACAGTTTGTCTGAGTCATGGCCACGAGCCATGTCTCAGACAATCTGAATAATGGCCATGACCACAAGGGACTGGCAATGGGGTTAAAGTGGGCATGGCCACCAGGGAATGGCTATGTGGTAAAGTGTTGGGATAGGTTTGAATGGGTTTTTTTTGTTGCCTGTGGCTATAATTCTGCCTGTGGCTACAGCTCGAAGTGCTGCACAGGATTGCATCAACAGATCGTCGTGACTACTGCTGCATACACACCATGACAATGCTAATCAGCAGATAATTATAGAAGACGCCGAACCAGGTACACATGTGGTCACCAGGCTACCCCTTGAAATCATTAACCACCTTTATTTGTGACCATACCGGGACAAGATATTGGGTTTGCATGCCAGACTCATTTCCACAACCTCGGAGCATGACTGCCCACAATCCACACGCATTGAGAAAGACTCTAGAGAGTTGAAACAAGTGTCGAATGACTTCTAACAATAAATATAGCACCAACAATGGTTTTAAAGCCTGCTTTATTACGACAAAAGTTATTTATTGAATAAGCCAGCGCTAAGGTGAACAGGGCTCACTCTCCTATTCGAATCCTAACACTTGAAGAAGGAAGGGCACCGTCACAAAAGAACCCCATCACTTGCATCAGGGTAATCCGTTTAAAGTACTAGATGAAGCGCATTAATCTACCCATTCTACCCCCCTGCAATTACTTGATAATCGTGTACTCTGATCTGATTATTCGGGCATGCAGCATGGCCGAATCCCTAGGTTTTAGTGGGAAAAAATGCTTTGCTTGCGACTACAGCCTGAAGTGCTGTACTGAATTACAACAAACCTTCACAAGCACCATCAGTAAGGGCCTGAAAGCATGCTTTTACAAATCTATTTTGTGTTTTATTTTTCAAAAGTGTTCAAATGTAAGCACAAAGAATAGTGATATAAGTTTGGTGCGTGGACACTGGTCCTAGCCCTCGGAAAGGAGGAATGCCTACTCTGGTTTACTTATTGGGGCATGTGGAATGGCCGAAGCTCTAGGTTTAAATGGGAAAATAAATACTGCTTGCGGCTGTAGTGCAGAGTGATGGACGGGATTGCAGTAAACTTGCACAAGGCACATCAGCAAGGATCTGAAGGGATGCTTTTGCAAATCTGTGCTGTGTTTTATTTTTTTGAAAGTGTAAAAACGTAAGTACAAAAAATAGTGATATAAATGTTCTGCCGTGGGCAGTGGCACTAAAAATAGTGATACAAGTTTGTTGCATGGACAATGGGCCTAGACCTTGTCAAGGACTAATGCCTACTCTGGTTTACTTATTGGGGCATGCAGCATGGCCGAAGCTCTAGGTTTAAATGGGAAAAGAAATTCGGCTTGTGGCTGCTGTCCGGAATGATGGATGGGATAGTAGCAAACCTGTGCAAGAGCATTAGCAAGGACCTGAAATGCAAATCTGTCCTGTGTTTTACTTTTTTTAAAGTGTCGAAATTTAAGTACAAAAAATAGTAATATAACTGTTCTGCTATGGGCAGTGGACCTGGCTCTTCGGCAAGGACAAATGTCTACTCTGATTTACATATTGGGTTATTTGCAGCATGGCCGAAGCACATGCCTCATGGATTGTGGAGACTGACCATGCAAGCCATCAGCACTGTCCATTGATTACATTCTGAGGGCATAGTGGACACTGAACTAGGATGCTGGGTAGGTGCAGTGGATAATGGGTGTGGTTTGGTGGAGCTGGGGTCATCGTTGAGCCTTATGCCCTAGGCAATTGAACAATGATTGCATCCCTAGCATGCTTTGCTGATAACAATACACATAGGATAGCGTTGCAAAATCTTTGTTAAAGGAGGTTTATAGTTGTGTAAGATATGTTAAAAGCAGAATTTGGCATCACTTCGCACTTTTACCCTGGGTTCTCATGAGCACTTGTCCATCCGTACTGCCCCTATTATTATATGGAGTTCTCTCACTGCACAATGCATATGTGCATTTATAGGAGCACTATGTATAATTGTATGGTACAAATATGGGAAATGCAGATGCAAAAGATTTGTAGAACATTGTTAAGGTGCAGTTAGTGGGTGGAAGTTTAATATGTTGCTAAACTATATGTAGATTTTTTTAAATGATTGGTAGATATATGTGTGAATGGTTTAAAGCAGGCAATGAGGGAGTGTTACAAACATAACAGTAAAAAGAGTAGAAGAGCTGTCTTGTGTGATGTGTGCATGTGCAATCTGGGTTTTCTAATAAGGCATGGGCTAGAGGGGGAATGCAGAGACTGTGGGTAGTCACAAAGGGCAATGGATTATTGTGTTTATTGTATGCTAAGGAGAAGTATTTTGGACAGAAAATTGTTTCTGTGTTTTTTCTTTTTCTCTAGTATACAATTGCCCATTATTTTCATTAGCATAGTAGAACATGCTAATAGGAATGTTGGAGAATATTATTGAATCTAAATACTTCACTGAAAAACGTAAAGTGGATGGAGTCTATAAGCTTATTTTTTAATTCTATTTTTTAACTGTGAAAAGTGGTTCCTAAAGGAACCTTTTTTGTATGTTGCATTTATTTATTTATTTGCATTTGCATGAGAGGCCAGAAAGTAGGGTGGGGATGGAAATGGGGGAAGGGCCACCAACCACACATATAGAGGGGCAGGTGGACAGGGGAAGATGTTGCGCGTGTGTTATATGTAAGGTGGGGGGCAGTGTTTCTCATGCTCCTTGATTACAACATCAAAAGCACTTTGAAATTGCTCCCCCCAGGCAAAGTTGTGTGTTGAAGTATATACAGAGTACTGTTGTATCAACAGCCTCTTTTATCACTTGCAAGGTAGCAGTGTATATCCCACAGAAGGAGGCTGTGTGGTTACAGTATTGGTTAAGGAAGATGAGGTAGAGGAAGACTGCTTACTATTTCCTAAGAAATGAACAGGCTTTCTGAGAGCATTGCAGTGGTTGGATTTGGTGTTGCAGCGCATGGAGGTGGTCCCATAGAAGTACTTCCCATGGAGTCCACGCTCAGTGCATTTCAATTTGGTAGCTTTAGCCTCTGGTACATTTCCAACAGTGGTAAAGAACTGCTACATCCATGATTCTGTCTGGGTGCTAGAGGTAGGTACTTCCTCTACCTCATCTTCCTGGTCCTCTTCATTGTCTTTTGAAGTATTGTGCTTCTTTCATTGTGTAGGTCCTCCAGCTGCTGGTGGTGGTGGCTCTTGGGGAGGAGGGATGGCAATAGCTGATGCCATTTTTCAGATAAATAGCAGTTTTGCTAATATTCTTCCAAGTATGTGCTGTGTGCTAGATTGTTAATAGATAATTACTAAGAATAGGTGTAGGAGCTGTGCAAAATGCAGTTTTGAACTGTTTGCAAAGCACGGACAAGTTTGTGAAGTGTGGATGCGTTCGTGAACACGTAATCATGCTGCGCGCGCATGTAGTCACGTGACAGTGTCCGGAAAGGTCCGCGGTGATGTCAGACGTTTGCGAACATCGGCGAACAGAAAAACAGTGTACAAATTTGCAAAAAGTGTATAGAAGTGTTACAAATGATGCTAGAAGGTGGGGAATTGGATAGTTTGTATGTGAAACTTTCTAGATTGGATACAAATGTTGCTTTATTGGGGTAAGTATGATATTATCGAATATCCTTGTAACTGTTGCGCCCAGCTACCTGACGGTTTGGTGCGCATTATCAAATAAATAAACAAACAAACAAACAAACATTAGTAACTTGTAGGAAGTTAGGATGCACTGGTAAAAACCAATGAAATTCACTGACAAATCTTTGTTAAAGAGACGTTATGGTTAAGTTGCACTAATAAAAACGTATGAAATTTAGTGAAAAAACTTTGTTAAAGGGACGTTATGGTTAAGTTGCACTAATAACAACCTATGAAATTCAATTAAAACACTTTGTTAAAGGGACGTTATGGTTACAAGTAAAACCTAAAAAACCCAGAAATGTGCCACTTATGGTAAGCTAAGTAACCATAACCTGCACCACACTGTGCACTGCTAAGACTAACACCAAGGGCATGAAAGATTACATCATAAATGTCATTGATGACATCACTAATGGCATCTTAATCGTACTCCATGACCTCCAACACTCTGGACTTCGGTCCACAGAGGGCATTCCCACTAACATTGCATGAGTCTATAATAATGGTAACATTGAGCTATACAGTACAATACAATATATACGGCAAGCGGTGCCGCCATTACTGCTCCTCACTAAACTGACTAACCCAATCCTACCTTACCAATTCTCTAATAGCATTGGGTCCAATGTGTACAGCCCAGAATGTTTTAATTAACCTTATCTTGCATTTAGCCTGATTGTGCCAGACATCCTAATTGTGCTAGATAGCCTGATTGCGTCAGATAGCCTGATTGTGTAAGTCAGCCATATTTTGCATGTTACCCTGATTGTGCCAGATAGCCTTATTGTGTAAGTTAGCCATATTTCACATTTAGCCTGATTGTGCCAGATAGCCTGATTGTGCCAGTTAACCATATTTCGCATTTAGTCTGATTGTGCCAGATAGCCTGATTGTGCCAGTTAGCAGCCTGATTGTGCCAGTTAACCATATCTCACATTTAGACCGACTGCTTTGGTAAACCATAAGTCTCAATACAGCCTCTACTGTGGCATGCCCATTTTAGGACATTCTCCCTCTATCCAGGTGTTCCAAACCTAGTTTACTGCATTTATTGTTGTGCCCCCATTTTAAGCCTTTCCCCATCTATCCATGATATTCCAAGTTTGAGTGATACTCCATTTCCTGGAGTGCCCCCATTTTAAGTCCAGGTATCCCAAATCTGAGTGCTACTGCATTCATTGCTGTGCACCACTGTTAAGCCCTTCTCCCATTATCCAGTTATCCCAATTCTGAGCATTACTGCATTTACTGTTGGGCCCCCATTTTAGCTCCAGGCATCCCAATTCCGAGTGTTATTGCATTTGCTGTTGTGACCCCTTTTGAGCCCAGGTATCCCAGATCTGAGTGTTGCTGCATTTAGATCTGAGTGTTGCTGCCATCCTAGGTCCAGGTATCTCAGGTCTAGAGGTTACTGGTTTTGCTGTTGGGCATCCATTTTGGCCCCTCTCCCTCTGTCCAGGTGTCTAAGATCTAGGCGTTACTGCTTACTCTTGTGCCCCTATTTTAGGTCCAGCCATCCCTAGCCTAGGGGTTACTGGTTGTGCTATTGTGCACCCATCTTGGGCCCTTCTCCCTCTATTCAGGTGTCTGGAGCCTGAGCGTTGCTGCATTTGTTGTTGTGTCCCCATTCTATGTCCAGACACCCCAAATCTAGAAGTTATTGGTTTTACTGTTGTGCACCGATCTTAAGCCCTTCTCTCTCTACCCAGGTGTCCCAAATCTAGGTGGCACTGCATCTGCTGGTGTGCCCCCATTTTAAATCCTACCTCCCTATTCAGATGCACCTGCCAATGTTGCCTCTACTCTGGGCGCCTCACGCTCCAATCTGACTCTCCAAATATAGCCCTCACATCTACAGCAGTACCTCAATCACAGTCGCCCCCGAGAGTTACCCCTTCCCAGTGCCTCCAACCCGCCCACCTACAGCCACACCCTGACACGACCATGGCACTCAGCATACTCCCAAGCCAGACACTCACACTACCTAGATCCCCTCCCCCTCACCTTCCTGTACATCAATACCACACTCACCTAGTCTCACTGACGCACACACTACCATTCACCATGCACCGCCACTCGCACATACAAGAGCAGCTCTCAAGCACTCCAGAACACACCTCATCCACCCTACAGCACCCACTGTCATTCCCTCATTTCTGAACCCACTACCACACTCTCCCAGAATCACCCTCCCCAGAACATACCACACCTGCCATACACCACCTATGCTTGCACCATCTTTCTCGAACTCTTTACAACAATCCAGAATCCTACACACACACACACCACCTCCCACTGCACCCCCGCCTACTCTCTCACACATGGAGCTCTCAGACCCCCCGGAAAACCACACCACTGCATCCCATGCCGAACCCACGAACCCCCTTTCCCAAACCCTGTTCCACATGCACACAGAATCCCTCAATTACACACCGCCTCTCAAGACACACTACCCCTCACTCACACTCACAGAGCAACCAAATACTCCCACTCACATCCCACCCGTCTTTCATCCTCCACTGTGGTACCTTCAGTCCTGCTGCCACTTCACACCTCACAAAACCCACCACCTCCGAGGCTCTCACTCATATCCTGGACACTGTCTGACCCATCGCATACCACCACCCACTGCACAGCCCCCAACTCACTGACCAGAGGAACCTCCTGGCCCACTTTCAATCACCCACTGAATACCCCTGTACCAATCACAGGCACTGGATCCCCTCCAACCTCGAAACCCTCTTACCAGCTGCCCTCACTGAGAACCCGCAGCCTCCCACTTTCTCCCAGCACTGACCCTCCAACTCTCAGACCAGAGGGGCACTCTGGCGCACCAAGAAACAACTGACCTCTGCACTGTTCGCTTCATACCCGGGCCATTCCCTACCTGTCCACATCCTCCCCTCTCCACTACCCCAGGTAGTGGGCCTCCCCCTCACAAAGCATCCCACCGCCCAGCGGCCAACTCTCAATTGAGAGGAGCTCTCTGGCGCTACAAAAATACAGCCCCTCTGCCAGCTCAACCCTTGCGCCTTCCTTCAGACACACACCTTGCTCCCCTGTCGCCGCCCACTTGTCCCCAGCCGCCTCAGCTACAAATGCAGAGTTACAAGACCCCAGACTCAGCTCATCTCTCACACAAGGGGAGGCGCCCCTCAACCCAACCGCCCCGTCCCCCAGCACTCTCCAAACAGACACCCTCCATCACACACAATCTCTGTCCCTCACTCTCGCCACTACCACCCCAGAGGAATCATGGTGGCGCTGTAACAGCTTATGCTCTACCCCTCCCGTGTCCGGCACTACCTCGTCCGGGCCGCACACTCCTTGGCAAGCATTGCCCACTCATCTACCACCATCTCCACCACCCCCAAATCGCCTCTTCCAGCAAGCCCCTTCCCTTCACTGAGCATGGCGTGTATTGCCCTTTCCCGAACCATCACCTCTATTCCCTTTCCCACTGACCCCCCTCACACACTCCCTCAGCACTCAAACAAACAAAACTCAAAGGTAGACGATGACCCTCGCCATCTACTCTGGATGCCTCACTTGCCCTACACCTCTCGAACCACCTCCCTCTCCTCCCCCCACCTCCACACACCCTCCAACTCCCCTTCCCCCCTCCTCCAACAGTAGACAGTTCCCCCCTTTTCCCAGCCCCTGTGCTCCATCCCCTTTCAACACCTAGCCAAACACCTCTGTACTACCCATGATCTCTCACCACCACTCCTCAACACTCTGAGCCTTTCGGCCACCACCCGGCTATCTGTAGTTTATAGATAGAATAGTTACAGATAGCCAAGGTTATCTGTAGTTCGGTACCCGTGGCTATAGAAAAAAAGTAAAACAAATAAGAAATAGCTATTTCTACAGCGAAGTCGGGGGTGAAAAATCACTGGCCATGGCCTTGGCACAATAGGCATCCAGGACTCCCATCCATGCAATAACTTGAACTGACTCTGCTTAGCTTCAAAGCAAAGTAGCGGCTGGAACCCTCAGGCCATGTTGCCTAATAATGTTGAATGTTAAATGACCACAAGTCAAAAGATCACTTAGAGCAAGATGGCCTGAGATGGCAGGCCCCTTTCTTGCTTTGAAGCTAAGCAGGGTCAGTCCTGGTTACTGCATGGATGGGTGACAGTCCACAGGGCCAGCTGCCATATGTTTTCTTAGTTTTAATTACCTCATAATACACTAAGAAAACACACAGCATCCTGTTTACTTTTTAAATAAACGTGCTAATGTCAGTCCTTGAAAGTATTGCATTTAGAGACCATTTATTTGCCTCGACTTTTTTTCAGAGGGCGGTCGCAACCTCTTGTTTTTTTTTTTTTAGGTTGGCAAGCTTGCTCAAGTATATGGCTACCAGGATTTTACTCAGATTGGTGCCAGATTTGATTTTCTCTAAGCAGCTGGGCATATATTATTATTGCAGCCTGTCATTTTTTCCCCCTTTTACGTGCTGCTTAAATGCAGTTAATTGGGGTTGTGTAATGTATCACAAAAGTCACCAAGAGACCGGACAAAAAACAAGAGGCTTGTAGCACGCTGCTGAACCAGTGTGTGATGCATGGGCAATAATTGAATCTCACTGTGCATTGCCTAAAAACATTGTGAGTTCTCAAAGCTGTAATTTTCTATACATAACAATACCACTGTCAAAACAGGTCAACACCAGTTTGTGATTGATGAAAGTCTTTGAGCGATGGGTTGGAAGTGTTTTAAAATATAGAGTGGCCATGCCCACCAGCCATGGATGAAGGCCATGGCTAGTGGTTTGGTTGTGTTCAGCCATGACTTAGAAAGTAGTAGGCTGCTTTCCTCCACCCCATCTTCCTCAACCAATACTATAACCACACAGCCTACTTCTATGGGACACACAATCCCAGAAGCTACCTTGCAAGAAATAAAAGAGGCTGTTGATCCATATCTTTCAAAAACAACAGTACTCTGTATATACTGCAACACACCACTCTGCAGGGGGTAGCCATTTTTAAGTGCTTTTGAAGCTGTAATCAAGGAGCATGAGAAACACTGCCCCCTACCTTAGATGTAACACACGCGCAAAAACATCTTCCCCTGTCCACCTGCCCCTCCATATTAGTGCTTGGTTCCTCTTACCTCATTTCCCCCACCAACCTACTTTCTGACCTCCCTTTTGAAAAAATTCAAAAAACAACAAAAAAAGGTTCCTTTAGGACCCACCTTTCACATTTCTCAGTAAAGTAGATAGACTAAATAAGATTTTCCAACATTCCATTAGCATTTTATGTTATGCTATTGGGAATAATGTGGCGTTCAACCCCCATGGGGGAATAACGGGCCGGCAGCCCAAATTATCGACCCAAGTGAAGCGAGGGCAGATAATGAGGGCTCCAGAACGTTAGCCCCCATTGGAGCCCCTGCAACGGGGGATAAAGGCCATTAGCACCCCGGGTTGCCAAAGCTGTAACCCGGGGTGATAAAAAATAAAAAGGATTTTCCTTCTTACAGTGGAACGCGCATGGCGTCCCGCTGTAGGAATGACAATCCTTTTCCAAGATGGCCACCATGGAAAGGGAAGGTTTGGCTCCATACAGAGCCCCTCTTCCCTTTCCATGGCAGCTTCCAGAAGACAAAGAGAGAACCCTATGACCATATTAAGCTTCCACACACCAACTGCCACTTAACAATCTTTTACAAATCTCCTGCATCTGCATTTCCCTTACTTGTCCCCAAAACATGTACACAATGCTCTTATAAAGGCACATATGCATTGTGCAGTGAGATAAGTGCATAAATAGAGGGGGCAGTACGGATGGGAAAGTGCTCATGAAAACCCAAGAGGGAAATACCAAGGTATGCCAAGGTGGGATGCCACTGGGTAACTACTGGAACAGAGGAGTCCCAAGGGTAGGATGGATCTTATTTAATGGGTGACCTCAGAGGATGGATTTCACAGAAGATTCCTCATAATGTATGGGGGCTTCTGTCCTTAGGCATGGGGTGCCTGGGGCTGTTGCCCATTTCAGAGACAATTGTGTGGTTTCATAAGAACTTGGGGCCACATTTCAATGAGGAACTATTTTTACTTTTTATTCGACCTTCATAAGAAGTATGTGGTCCCCGAGTTATACGTCACTCGGTAATTCTTCAAGAGTGAGGTTTTTGTAGGAGAAATTTAAAAGCAACGAACTTCGTCCATAGTGCAGAGTTATATGGTGTTGTTCACAGGGTATCCCGGGTTGGTTTTTGGAATATCCTTAGTTAAAAAGTGGTCGACCGGTTTCGATGAATTTAATTGATCATCTTCTTCAGGACCTTGATTTTGGCTTGTCTCTATGAGATCAGGGGTATGGAAGGGGCACAGTCATCCCTTTTACCTAAGAGAAATCAAACCGAAATGGGTTTTAAATCTTGAGGTCACAGTGGTTCTTGAAGTTTTATTCTATAATATTTTCTATTAACTTAACACAATTAAATTGATATACTAGCATTTTTTGACAGTCATTTGGCTATTTAGGCTAAAATGGACATAGAAGGCAGCTGGTGATTACCTTATATATAGTAACTGACAGCCGGGTCTTTTTTATCATGCGTGACTCCAGTCCTGTAAGACATTAACAAGGTGTTTTTTATAGGACAAAAGCCTGCGTGAGGCTGTATCATAAGTGAGTCGTAATACGATTATAGGAGTGTCTAGTACCGTCTGATTTGGGGTTGACAGACGAAGCGCTGGTGTGCGCTCATATCTCTGTGTTTACTTCCAAATGCGGTTCGCGGTATAGTGCGGGGAAACCATTTGTTCTAAGAAGCGCCACTTTCTTGTAAAGAGGTGCTATCCCAGTAACAGGCGCTTATGCCGTGTGGGAATACATCTGCCCACATACATGCATCTGCCCACATAAAGACTCTACATGAAAACCATGTACATGCGCGGTGAACAGGTCTACATCCCTGTCCAAGATACCGATCGCGTGCGCGGCTGGTATCCCAATAACAGTTCGCGGTCATGCGCGAGGGATCTTAATTCTGAAAGGGCCATGAGTGTTGACGCGTAAATCGCGTTCGACTTGGAATTCACTCACCGTGTGTCACGAATGCTTGCTGGTGTCTGTGAGACGCCGAAGGAGTTGTTCAGTTTTAGCAACCGTTGCCCAGCAACGGCGGCATTTATATGTTGGCCGTTTTTGCTGTTGATGATCCTCATTTTTGGGGGCCATCTTAGAGTGACTAGAGTTACATTTAAGGGGTATGCATTTTTGCACGGGCGGTTTAAGTGCGGGCTGCAAAGTAGCTGATGCAGTAGCCTTATTTTCTTTTAACTCCTGTATTCATTATGGCAATCCTTTTTAAAATACAGTGGTCTCATTCCCTTATTAGTTTTTGGAAAGGGGAAAAAAGCAAGGACAGTTTGTTATTCTAAGCAATGTCCAAATTGTATTTTTGCCACCTACATATGTATTCGCCTTCTGTCTTCATCACGGGTGCTGGGCGGGGGACTAAGCGTAATTGCGGTTCCTTATTTTGCGGTGGCTTGTGATTGTGTTATGTATAAGGGCGGGGGCAGGGCAGGGCCTCAGCACCACTTGACTGCGGAGAGGAGGTTCCACATATGTAGGGGGTGTACATTATCGTTTCTCAGGTGTATCCCCAATAAGCGGAATCCCATATGGGGTTTCTTGTCATGCTTCTTCGTCTCTTTTTTGAACAATATCTTCATTTCATTAGAGCCAGGCTGTTCCACTGGATTTCTTCATTGAGTCCATTTTTCTCTGTATTGAGTCTAAAAATCCAGAGTTGTTCTCGTTTCAGGAGCATTTTTCCGAAATCCCCTCCCCTTCTGGGTGGGGTTAATTTTTCCAAGATGGTCCATGTGATTTGCAATTGGTGAAACTCCTCTGTTGCCATGGTGTGTTCCATCCGATCTCGATCGATTTGCTGCGTGTGGTTTGGGCGCACATTGAGCACCCTGTGCTCAATGTGCGCCCAAATCGATCGAGATCGGATGGCACACACCATGGCAACAGAGGAGTTTCACCAATTGCAAATCCAAAGGGGTAATCTACCTCATCACGTGCCCATGCACCCTACGATATGTAGGCATGACAACGAGAGAAGTAAAAACAAGACTTATTGAACACAAATCATGTATTCGTACAAAAAAACTGACAGCCCCCCTTGTGAACCATTTCGTGAAAAAAGGTCACAAACAAGAAGACTTCACATGGACCATCTTGGAAAAATTAACCCCACCCAGAAGGGAGGGATTTCGGAAAAATGCTCCTGAAACGAGAACAACTCTGGATTTTTAGACTCAATACAGAGAAAAATGGACTCAATGAAGAAATCCAGTGGAACAGCCTGGCTCTAATGAAATGAAGATATTGTTCAAAAAAGAGCGAAGAAGCATGACAAGAAACTCCATATGGGATTCCGCTTATTGGGGATACACCTGAGAAACGATAATGTACACCCCCTACATATGTGGAACCTCCTCTCCGCAGTCAAGTGGTGCTGAGGCCCCGCCCTGCCCCCGCCCTTATACATAACACAATCACCAAGCCACGCAAAATAAGGAACCGCAATTACGCTTAGTCCCCCGCCCAGCACCCGTGATGAAGACAGAAGGCGAATACATATGTAGGTGGCAAAAATACAATTTGGACATTGCTTAGAATAACAAACTGTCCTTGCTTTTTTCCCCCTTTCCAAAAACTAATAAGGGAATGAGACCACTGTATTTTAAAAAAGGATTGCCATAATGAATACAGGAGTTAAAAGAAAATAAGGCTACTGCATCAGCTACTTTGCAGCCCGCACTTAAACCGCCCGTGCAAAAATGCATACCCCTTAAATATAACTCTAGTCACTCTAAGATGGCCCCCAAAAATGAGGATCATCAACAGCAAAAACGGCCAACATATAAATGCCGCCGTTGCTGGGCAACGGTTACTAAAACTGAACAACTCCTTCGGCGTCTCACAGACACCAGCAAGCATTCGTGACACACGGTGAGTGAATTCCAAGTCGAACGCGATTTACGCGTCAACACTCATGGCCCTTTCAGAATTAAGATCCCTCGTGCATGACCGCGAACTGTTATTGGGATACCAGCCGCGCACGCGATCGGTATCTTGGACAGGGATGTAGACCTGTTTACCGCGCATGTACATGGTTTTCATGTAGAGTCTTTATGTGGGCAGATGCATGTATGTGGGCAGATGTATTCCCACACGGCATAAGCGCCTGTACTGGGATAGCACCTCTTTACAAGAAAGTGGCGCTTCTTAGAACAAATGGTTTCCCCGCCTATACCGCGAACCGCATTTGGAAGTAAACACAGAGATATGAGCGTACACCAGCGCTTCGTCTGTCAACCCCAAATCAGACGGTACTAGACACTCCTATAATCGTATTACGACTCACTTATGATACAGCCTCACGCAGGCTTTGTCCTATAAAAAACACCTTGTTAATGTCTTACAGGACTGAAGTCACGCATGATAAAAAAGACCCGGCTGTCAGTTACTATATATAAGGTAATCACCAGCTCCTTCTATGTCCATTTTTAGCCTAAATAGCCAAATGACTGTCAAAAATGCTAGTATATCAATTTAATTGTGTTAAGTTAATAGAAATATTATAAGAATAAAACTTCAAGAACCACTGTGACCTCAAGATTTAAAACCCATTTCGGTTTGATTTCTCTTAGGTAAAAGGGATGACGGTGCCCCTCCATACCCTGATCTCATAGAGACAAGCCAAAATCAAGGTCCTGAAGAAGATGATCAATTAAATTCATCGAAACCGGTCGACCACTTTTTAACTAAGGATATTCCAAAAACCAACCCGGGATACCCTGTGAACAACACCATATAACTCTGCACTATGGACGAAGTTCGTTGCTTTTAAATTTCTCCTACAAAAACCTCACTCTTGAAGAATTACCGAGTGACGTATAACTCGGGGACCACATACTTCTTATGAAGGTCGAATAAAAAGTAAAAATAGTTCCTCACTGAAATGTGGCCCCAAGTTCTTATGAAACCACACAATTGTCTCTGAAATGGGCAACAGCCCCAGGCACCCCATGCCTAAGGACAGGAGCCCCCATACATTATGAGGAATCTTCTGTGAAATCCATCCTCTGAGGTCACCCATTAAATGGTACCAAAATAAGGATCAGCCTCCACACTGAAAAGGTGGACCCCAATAAGTGTTTTTGTGTACTAAAAACATTGTTTTGAATAACACTTCGGGAAAAATTTTGAAGTCTAATTCAACGCCTCCCTGATTGTGATCCAGTAGGATGGATCTTAACCATAACATCCATTTAACAAAGTTTTTTCTGTCAATTGAATCGGTTTTTATAAGTGAAAATGTTTCATGGTGTTACATCACTATATATAAATTATTAATAATTTCTCTTTGCATATATATATGAAACAACTATAAACCTCCTTTAAGAAACAGATTTTTTGCAACACATACGTCTGTTGTTATCAGCAGTGCATACTGGGGATGGAAATCATTATTTAATTGCCTATGGCATAAGGCTCCACCATCACCCCAACTGAACCAAACTACCCCTATTATTCACTGCACCTACCCTGCATCCTAGTTCAGTGTCCACTATACCCTAATAATGTAACAAATGGCAAGTACTCATGGCTTGCAGCCATGGCCAGTCTCCAAATCCATGGGGCAAAGGCTTTGGCCATGCCATATTCCCCAATAAGCAAATCAGAGTACACATTTGCATTTGCCGAGGGCCAGGACCACTACCCAGACACCAACTGTATATCACTAGTTTTTCTACTTACATTCTTACACTTTGGAAAAATAAAACACAAGACATAGTTTCAAAAACATGCCTGCAGGTCCTTACTAATGCTCACCGTGCAAGTTTGTTGTAATCTAGTCCACCACTTCATGCTGTAACCGCAAGTAGAATAATTTTTCCCATTCAAACCTACCGATTTGGCCATGCTGCATGCTCCAATAAGCAAATTACAGTAGACATTTCTAATAGCTGACGGGCAGGCCCATTGCCCAGACACCAATGTTATATCACTTTGTTGTGTACTTACATTTTACACTTTAAATTTGCAAAACAATGCTTTCCAGTTCTTGCTGACCCTCCTTGTGCATAGTTGCTGCAAACCCATCCAGCACTTCAACCTGTACCCGCAAGCACATTTTCTTTCCCTTTCAAACCTATCCCAATTTCAGAAACTTTACCACATAGCCGGTCCCTGGTGCACATGGCCACTTTAACCCCATTGGTCGTCCCTCGTGGTCATGGGCAGTAGCCAAATTATCTAGGTCATGGTCTCATGCCATGACTCGGACAATCTGGCACTGCTCATGTCCACAGGCTATACCTCAGTCACCAAAGGTATATCACTATTTGTTGTACCTACATTATGATACTTTTCAAAAAATAAAACCCAGTCACATTTGCAAAACCATAATTTCAGGTCCTTGCCAATGCTCCTTACACGAGATTGAGCAACTTAACCATAACTACAGGGCCGCTACTGCAGGCCCTCTAATATATATATATTACACGGTCCGCGGTAGAGGCCGTGTAGTTATGGTTAAATTGCTAAACTCATAGGAAGAGCACTTTTTCAGCGGCTTATAACTTGGCTCCCCCTGGACGAATCTTCACCAAATTTTGCCAAAAAACTATATGGCCGGCTTTGAATTTTCTCACCAAGTCTGTTGAGGTTTGGTGCAGGGGGGCCGAAGTTATAGGGGGGTCCCAACATTTTTTTTTCCATAGACTAAATGGGGAAAAACAGGCTGAACGGCTGGATGGATTTTCACCAAATTTGCAGCAGGAGCGGGGGCTTGGGTCAGAAAGCGTGCTTTTGTGTGTTCGGTGGAAATCCAAGCAGTAGTTTTTTTGCAAAGAACTGAAATGTACGTCTCTAAAAATTAGTGGTATCTGGGTCCACTATGCGGACCCATTTCCCTGTTCACTCCGCGGACGGAAGTGTCATTGTAGCGTGGTACGGCGTGATGTCGGTGAAAAGAGGACGCGGCCGGTGGTTGGCTGGAGGGAAGCGTGCTGTGCGACAAAGTTTTTGGGAAACGCAGTCAGGTGTATCGGAGGATAGTGTTGTGGTGTGTGTGGCAAGGTTGCAAGAGATAGTGTATGCGGCTGGGCCTCTTGTACGTAGCACTGTGCCCACTAAAATGAGTCATATATGGCTCCGCTCCGGTGTCCCGTTTTTTCTGGTCGCTGCTCGGGCGAAACTTTGAGTGTACTGCAGTGGGCGGTGATGGGATGTGTCAGATAATTTTGATATGAAGGCGGCATGTCGTATGGGTGGGCAATGCAGCGGCGAAAGGGCCTGAAGAACGTAGCGCACGGCATCAGATGGTGGGAAGAAGGTATGTAAAGGGGGCCCGAGTGAGAAGTGCTTCATGTGATAAATGTTATGAGAAGAAGAGGGTGGCGTGCCAGCGGTATGGGTGCACAGTCCGGAAATGTGCGGTTACCTGAAGAGGCAAAAAACGTGTGTGGTGATAGCAGGGAGCCTTAGTTATGGCATGGCAACTGCAAGGGCGATGTGTTGATGTGATGAGTGGTGGCAGGCACATTCAGAAAAGGGGAATGCATTGCACAAGACAATAGCATGTAAACATAGCGTGCATTATGGTGCGCTGTGAGAGGTAAGTCCGTAGTCCCCTCGATGCATGGCTGCAGCCCCAGGAGAGGAAAGTATATCCACTGGCTGAAAAGTTATGTCCACAGGTTCAAAGTAGGTGCCACATTGTTGATTTGTGAGTGCTTGTATAGGTGTGGTGATTGGTGGAACAACCTACAGTTGTAGGTGTGTGGGTGGAGATGTTCCAGTGACCAGTCCTGCAGTGTGTCCATTGCGTGTAGTAATGGAATACTGTACATATGGATGACGTTATGGTGCTACTGCTTTTTTATGTGGCTCTGTAGTGTGCATTGCACAGATTAGTAAGTGCTGCAGTTCACAACCCAGGATTGCTTGTATGCACGTAGTACAGGGTTGGAGAGCAGGCCCAATGTTGTGCAGAATGTGTTCCTAGGGTGCCATACTTACAATGCTTTGTGATTGCAAGTGGGTAGCGGTGCAAAATACAGCATAGGTTTGTGCGTTACGGTAAGAGGAACATGTGTCCTTGTATCCCTGCATTGTGGTGCAGCAGTTGTGTGGAAGTGCTGGAGGCTATGTTGCCTTTGTTATTTCTGGCACATGCATACATGATGGCCTGAATGGCTCGGTTAATGTGTGGTGGGTGTGGCCAAGGCCTAGAGTGTTGGGTGCATGGCTAAAGGCCATAGGCCATGGGCCATGTACCCAGCAGCCTAGGCCTTCATCACAGCCAGCACAACATAATGTAGCCATGTAGTTGAGGTGCACAGAATGGTTGCAGAGGATATTGTACACTTGGGTGAACATCAGAAGTGAGCTGCTATTCGTACATGGCCATATGGTGTTCATCATCGCCCCCGTTGTACAATAGGGAGGCACATTGCAGCAATTTTGTTTGCTATTAGTAGGCCCTTATAAGGGCCTTGCTTGACAAAGTGTTTGAACACATTGGCCCTTGAAAGGAAGGCATCAGCATCAGAAAGTTGCAATATGGAAGTGATCAGCAGCAGAAAGTTGCAATATGGACAATGTACACAGCCACTCATGTACAGTTTTGCACAGGCAGCACAACGTCATGGAGCCATGCATATGCAGATGGGGCCAGGGTGAAAGTTGGCAGGGCCCATTGCAGATGGGGAGTGCATTACACAAGATAGGAGGAGTGAAACATGGGTTGCGCTAGGGTGTGCTGTGTGTGGTGATGGGCTAGCGGTCAGTGAGGGTAGAACAATGGCAGAAGGGGAGTAGTATGAAGAGCACATGAAACTTGAAACGAACACTGCAGTACGACGTGATGCGTGTGCTAAGGCTGTAGCCCCTAAGATGAATGGGTGCCCACCGTGCAATGCCAAATCTGTGCACTGAGGTGAAGTAGCTTTCACATTGTTGGCTTCAGTGTGTGGTTTGTGATCATTGCATAACATGTTGGTTTCATGGTTGTGGGGCTTGGTTGCAATTCGTACACTGTGTAGTGCATGGCTGGACATGATGGAGTGAGTTCTTCTGTAGTGTGGCGTGTCGGTGTAGTGTTGAAATAGTGGACGCTTAGAAGTTTCTAGGGGTGACCGCTGTGCACCTTGCCACTTGCTAACCTGTATGAGTCTGTTGTGTTGTGCTGGGTGTGGGCAAGACGTACACTATTGGGTGCATGGCCATAGGCCAGAGGCTGTTGGCCGAGCACCCAAGATCCTATCCTTTGCTGACACCCAGCAGTCCATAATGTGGCCATGCACATTTGCCTCTGCATCTCTCTGCGGATGGTGACTTTAGAATAATGGGTGCGGATAGCATTTTACACTTGGTGGAACTACCAAAGTGAGGTGGTATGCGTTAACGAGCAAATGTGGTAGGTTATTGTACATGTGGCACATTAGGGAGCCATATGTTAGCATTTCCATTTCCTATGGGTTTCCCTTTACAAGACCCTTGCTTGAGGAACTCTTGTAATATATAGCGGCATTGAAAGGAAGTGATCAGCTCTGGAAAGTTGCAATATGGACAATGTACAGAGGCACACACATATCGCTCAGTATAGCCAATGCTACGTTATGGAGCCATGCATGCAAAGCTATGTCTACTGGTTCAAAGTAGGTGACAAATTGTTGGTTTGTGTGTGTGGTTTGGCAGCATTGCACACATTGTTGGTTGCATGGGTGTGGCGATTGGTAGAAGAACCTACAGTTGTAGGTGTGTGGGTGGAGATGTTGCAGTGACCAGTCCTGCAGTGTGTTCACTGCTTGTAGTGATGGAATACTGTACATATGGATGAGATAATGGTGCTAGTGCTTCTTGTATGTGCTTGCGTAGTGTGCATTGCGGAGATTAGTAAGTGCTGCAGTTCACAACGCAGCATTGCTTCTATACATGTAGTCGAGTGTTGAGAGCAGGCTCAATGCTGTGCAGAATGTGCTCCTTGGTTGCCATGCTTGCAATGCTTTGTGATTGCAAGTGGGTAGGGGTGCCAAAGACCGCAATATGTTTGTGCATTACGGTAAGTGGAACAGGCGTTCTTGTATCCGTGCTTTATGGTGCAGCGGTTGGCTGGAAGTGCTGGTGGCTATGTTGCCTTTGATATTTCTGGCACATGCGTACATGGTGGCCTGCATGGCTCTGTTAAATTGTGGTGGGTGTGGCCAAGGATTACACTGTTGGGTGCATGGCCGAAGGGCGTAAACCATGTACCCAGCAGCCTAGGCCTTCAGAACAGCCAGCACAACATAATGTAGCCATGCATATGTCAGTCTGCATGCATTAGAAGTAGGTGAGGTGCACAGAATGGTTGCGGAGAACATTGTACACTTGGGTGAACAGCAGAAGTGAGCTGCTATGCGTACATTACCATATGGTGTTGATCATTGCCCCCGTTGAACAATAGGGAGGCACATCTCAGCAATTGTGTTTGCTATGTGTAGGCTCTTGTAAGAGCCTTGTTTGAGGAAGTGTTTTAACAGATTGGCCCTTGAAAGGAAGTCATCAGCATGACAAAGTTGCAATGTGGAAGTCATCAGCAGCAGAAAGTTGCAATATGGACAATGTACACAGCCACTCACTCATATACCGTTTCGCACAGGCAGCAGAACGTCATGGAGCCATGCATGTGCAGATGGGGCCAGGGTGAAAGGTGGTAGGCCTAATTGCAGATGGGGAGTGCATTACACATGACAGGAGGAGTAAAACAATAGCTTTGCGGGATGTGTGTAACTACTCCTTAAATTGTTGTGTTTGTGTTTGGTTTGTGAGTTGTGCATGTATTGGTAGGTCGATGGGTATGATGAGTGTTCTCACATGGTACATTTTGCAGTGCATGGCAGAAGCTTATGGAGTGCACAGTTATATAGTGTGTCCACTTAGTGTTGCAGTGAGAAAGTGTGTGTGTAGTAATGCCATAGGGTTGAACCGCATAGTGTATGTACTTGAGTAGTGTGCATTGCGCAGATTACTAACTAGTGTACTGCACTTTGAAGTATTGTATATCTGAAGTGGGTGGAGTGCTGGGAGGAGAAGAAATATTGCTAGCTGCAGTTGGTGGTGGTGGGTGCCGCTCTGGGTGAATGTGGACGCTGAAAGGGTGGATTGGTTTGAGGAGCTGTTACCTGTACGTGCTTTCTCATGACAGAAGACCTGTACTGTGAGTGTGCAAAGGTATATGTGCAGTGCAGAAATTCTAGTGTTCGGTGGGGAGGGCTTAGATGTGAATGGTACATCTGTGGGTGACCATTGCATACTGCCATAATGCGAGAGCGTTGCATATACAGTAGTTGAAACGGAAGGAGTAGCTGTGCTTGAGTGGGGTGTGGCCCTCGCTGTATCTGGGAAGGCGCATGTGCTGCAATGTGCCTTTTCTGCATGGAGCTTTTGCACGTGGAACAGTGGAGATTGTCCAATCAGGTGTGGAGGGTGTGGTTCACAGGAAGGGCCAGTGATATATTTCCCCAAAGGTCGATGCAGTGACGTTCACAGACATGGACAGATGCAGACTGCTTATTGTGGGAGACACCTTTGTGCAAGATTTGCACAGGTATGCCGTGGAAAGAGGCTTTGATAGTAACTTTCAGTTGCAAGGTGTGGAGGCTTTTTTGGAACACAGTCTATGATTGGGGTTTCGGTGCCATGGTTCTCCTTTGTACATGTGTGGCCTCCGTCAGTACTGTGGAAGTTGTGGTCGTTCATTATGGAGGACTACATTTGGGGTACATGTCCTGCTCACGTTTGCTCTGTCACCCCAAGAAGTTGATGAGAGCAGTGATGCACATTTTTCCCACAGCCAAGGTGATTTTCTCCTGCATCCCACCAAGAGGTGCATGGGACCATGCCGGTTTAATTTGCCCACAGCCAGAGGTCGGGAGGTGTTTCATAAACAGA
Source organism: Ambystoma mexicanum (assembly GCA_002915635.3). Lineage (NCBI taxonomy): Eukaryota > Metazoa > Chordata > Amphibia > Caudata > Ambystomatidae > Ambystoma > Ambystoma mexicanum. The sequence continues at coordinate 139,308,415 of CM030325.1, forward strand.
AGGATGTGTGAGTTTATGTGTAGTGCTGGGATGTTCTGCACCGACTATGACAGCTTGAACAAGCAAGATTTGCAGTGGTTTCAAGGAAATGGCATCTTTTTGACCTCCATTGGCAATGCTGTTTTGTTTGCTACTCTGCAGGAAGCGCTGCAGACAATCCTGTAGGACTGCAAGAGAAGTGTTGACGTTGAGTACTTACAAATGTCACGAGGAGAAGGAAACGGACACTCATTGGAAAAGGAAAAAAGAACAAAAAATTGTATGCAAGCGCCTACATAACACAAACAGGACAAAAGAAAAATAATTGAAAAAAACAATTGTTTTCTGAGACAGAACTGCAGACCGAAACCCCTACCCTGTTTCACATTCTTAACATTCTTAACGCCCCCTCCCGCACCCCCACCTCCCCTTCGCTACGAACACTGAGCGGATTACGCTGTACTTTCACAATTGCACGTGCCACATGCAGCCATTATTTGGATGGGAGCCAGGGAAATGAAAGTGTGGAGCAACAGACAGTGCTGTACAAGGTTAGTGGGTCTGGTGTGTATGGAAACACTGTGGCAGCATGTTTGTTTGTACAAAGAAGTCCAGAAGGCTATGGTGGAAGTGTGCAAGGCAAGGGGAAGGCATCCTGGTTGGATGCATGAACGGTATGCATTTGTTTGAAGGGTGTAACATGGAAGCTTTTCAGCAATATTTTTGGCAAGTGTGCACTCAATGGGGTACTGTGGAAAACATATAAGAACTTTGCAGAGTACACGTAAGTGGCAGCCATCGTACTGGTCTGCATGAATTGTGTGTATGCTATGGTATGATGTGGAATTGTATGGTATGGCATTTGTAATGCGCCCATAGAGACGTTTAGGAAAGCACAGCGTGGCAAGGGAGGGGAAACAGAGGGGAGACAGAGAGTACGACCCTACTAGAGCAGTTGTGACATACTTCACCCAAGTGTGTGGGTGGAGGGAGGGGAAGGTACAGTACATGGGATGAACAAGAAGTAACAGTAAGTGAAAATACGGGCCACTTGCGCCAAGTGCATGGATAAGTGGACACGTGAGGTGGTGGAGGAACTCTTAGGGATACAGAAAACACTCTCCAAGTGCTGGATTTGCTACAAAGGCAGTGCAGGGGTTCGTCTGGTGGGGGGAGGTAACATGGGCCCTACATGTCAGTGGGCAGGTCACCAGTGCACAATCAGTGTACGGCAAACAGTCAGCTGGGGAGAGGAGCACAAACAGTAGACGCGAAGAGAAAGCCTTTGCAGTGCTTTCGGAACCGGCAATGCTTATCCTCAAGTTTGAGGGAGCCACAGAGGCTGTTGCAGAGGGAGGCCTCAGGCAAAAAAAAACATGTACCACCAAATGGTTTCTTGCAAAAGCGACTGACCCTGAGGGAGTAGGAGGCGGAAGCAGAAAGAGCTTGCGCACAGAGATATATAGAAAATTAGAGTTCACGGTATTGAGGTCCCAGGACCTAGAAGGCCTTCTGCATAATGCAGAGTCTTTTACCATCCGAAGTCACTCGCTACTCTTCTGAATGCGTGCTAGAGGGCAGAGAGTAGAAGGTGGCAGATTTGAAAAGAGACTGTTGCAACAGTGCAGACTACAAATAAGTACAGCTGTGCAGATAATGATCTTTTGTACAGTTGCTTTTGCTTGGAACCATATATTTCATGCTGCTGTAGGTGGCATATTTGGACGATATCTGTAGGCGATGGGTTAGTGGGGAAAACATTTCGTGCCATCCTGCACAGGAAAGCAGAGAGATCCGCTTTCGCTATTACAAGGTATGATATGGGTAAATGAGAAGGTTGTACGCACATCTGACTGAAGTGCCACTTGATGGTAGGGCATGGGAAAGAAAGCAGTATGCTTTTAAAGAACGTAATGGCGGATGTGTGGCACATACTGTGCGCAGAGGCATTTGTAGCACAGTAGTAAACATACTGCAGAAAACATTTTTGTACCTCCATTTTGTGGTGCTGGGTGCTCATGTGGATGCACTAATCTTGCATTTTTTCACTAACTTTTGTACTGCACATGCTGTGCAGTGACAGCACAGTAGCAGGCTGATTTTGTAACGGTACTTACGAAGTGTTGTGTAGAACAAACAGTGTTAGATGCTAACGTCTTCCATGGCATTGGTGGAATCGTGTGTGCCTATTTACTCGTATCCAATGAGGTAGCGGCGGATAAAAGCTAGTGGAAAGGGAAGATGGACTGCTCCTGCTTTACTGGGGTGCGGCCCTTGCGGTCCTTTGAGCACTGCATGTGCCACAATCTGCCCTTCTCACCATGCTGGCCAATTGCCATGGGACTGTCGGGAATATCCAATCAGGTCTCTCCCCCTCCCGCCCACCCCCCGCTCATGCCCCGTGTGTCTCTCCCTTCCCCCACCCCGCTCATGCCCCGTGTGTCTCTCTACTACCCCCACCCCTGCTCATGCCCCGTGTGTCTCTCTCCCTCCCCCACCCCGCTCATGCCCCGTGTCTGTCTCCTGTTCTCCCCACGCCCTGCTCATGCCCCGTGTCTGTCTCCTGTTCCTCCCACCCCCGCTCATGCCCCGTGTCTGTCTCCTGTTGCCCCCCAGCCCCCCGCTCATGCCCCGTGTCTTTTCTCCCCACCCCCGCTCATGCCCCATGTCTGTTGTCCCCCACCCCCGCTCATGCCCCGTGTCTGTCTCCTGTTCCCCCCACCCCTCGCTCATGCCCCGTGTCTGTCTCCTGTTCCCCCCACCCCCCGCTCATGCCCTGTGTCTCTCCTGTTGCCCCCACCCCCCGCTCATGCCCCGTGTCTGTCTCCTGTTGCCCCCACCCCCGCTCATGCCCCGTGTCTGTCTCCTGTTGCCCCCAACCCCTGCTCATGCCTGTGTCTGTCTCCTGTTGCCCCCACCCCCGCTCATGCCCCGTGTCTGTCTCTGTTGTTCCCCACCCCCGCTCATGTGCCCGTGTCTGTTCTCCTGTTCCCCCACCCCCGTCTGCGGTGTCTCTCTCTGTTGCCCCCCATCCCCGCTCATGCCCCGTGTCTGTCTCCTGTACCCCCCACGCCCCGCTCATGCCCCGTGTCTGTCTCCTGTTCTCCCCCCGCTCATGCCTCGTGTCTCTCTCCTGTTGCCCCCCCGCTCATGTCCCGTGTCTGTCTCCTGTTCGCCCTCGCTCATGCCCCGTGTCTGTCTCCTGTTCCCCCCACTCGCTCATGCCCCGTGTCTCTCCTGTTGCCGCACACCCCCCTGCTCATGCCCCGTGTCTCTCTCCTGTTGCCCCCACCCCCTGCTCATGCCCCGTGTCTGTCTCCTGTACCCCCCACCCCCCGCTCATGCCCCGTGTCTCTCTCCTGTTGCCCCCACCTCCCCCGCTCATGCCCCGTGTCTGTCTTCTGTTCCCCCCACCCCCCGCTCATGCCCCATGTCTGTCTCCTGTTCCCCCACCCCCGCTCATGCCCCGTGTCTGTCTCCTGTTGCCCCCACCCATGCCCCATGTCTGTCTCCTATACCCCCCCACTCCGCGCTCATGCCTCGTGTCTCTCTCCTGTTGCCCCCCACACCCCTGCTCATGCCCCATGTCTGTCTCCTGTTGACCCCCACCGCCCCGCTCATGCCCCGTGTCTGTCTCCTGTTCCCCCATCACCCGCTCATGCCCCGTGTCTGTCTCCTGTTCTCCCCACCCCCTGCTCATGCCCCGTGTCTCTCTTCTGTTGGCCCCACCCCCGCTCATGCCCGTGTTCGCTCGTGTTACCCCCACCCCCCGCTCATGCCCCGTGTCTCCCTCATGTTCCCCCACCCCCGCTCATGCCCTTGTCTCTCTCCTTTCCCCCCACCCCGCTCATGTCCCGTGTGTGCCCTGTACCCCCGCTCATGCCCCGTGTCTCCCTCGTGTTCCTCCCCACCCCCGCTCATACCCATGTCTCCTTCGTGTTCCTCCCCACCCCCGCTCATACCCTGTGTCTCCCTCATGTTCCTCCCCACCCGCTGCTCATGCCCCGTTTCTCTCTTGTGTTCCCCCACCACCGCTCATGCCCCGTGTTTCCTTCCTTTTCCCCCCACCCCCTGCTCATGCCCCGTTTGTACCCTGTTCCCTCTCACCCCCCGCTCATGCCCATGTGTCTCCCCTGTTCCCCCCCAGCCCCTGCTCATGCCCTGTTGTGTTCTTTATACACCCCACCTTCCCTTTGCTTGGTGGCCATCTTGGTAAAAGCGGCGTCCCGGTGTAGGAAGGAAAATCTTTTTGTTTTTTTTACCACCCAGCGTTCCCACTTTGAGGACATATGATGTTAGTGGTCTTCATCTATTGAAAAGGATGTTATGGTGACGTTGCACTAATAAAAACCTTTCAAATTTAGTTAAAAAAAATGTTACAGGGACGTTATGGTTAAGTTGAGCTACTGTAAGAATCTACTTGAAGGATACGTCTACAAATAAAATAAAATGTTTATTTTCTGACTGTTACTGAAGAAAACCATGTGGCCTAGATATGTCAGCAAAAGAAAAAAGAGTGAGCCAGACATGTGATGTCATCAGTGATGTCATCAATGACATTTGTGATGTCATCTTTGATGTCCTGGGTGTTAGTCTTAGCAGTGCACGGTGGTGGCGCGAGTTATGGTTGCTTAGCTTACCATAACTGGCGAATTTCAAGGGTTTTTCGGTTTTACTTGGAACCATAACGTCCCTTTGACAATGTTTTTTCACTGAATTTCATAGGTTTTTAGTAGCGCAACTTAACCATAACGTCCCTTTGACAAAGTTTTTTCACTGAATTTCATAGGTTTTTAGTAGCGCAACTTAACCATAACGTCCCTTTAACAAAGTTTTTTCACTGAATATATATATATATATATATGTATATATATATATACACATATATAGTGATCTCTGTGGCACCACGTAGAGGTAAGTCCATTACACAGTCCATTCATTCCTCCACAACCAACTCAAAATAACATTACCAAGTGCAGAGAAATGCATGGAAATCTTAAAAACTAACAGAGTACGAGAGGGTAATGCAGCCCAGGAACTGCAAAGAGTGTCTGGGGTTGGATTTGGGAAGGGGGCCAGGGGTTGGGTAGAAAAGCGTACAGGGAGGGGGCGGAGATGCTGGGGGCAGGGAAAGAATGCATATAATATGAAAGAAATGGGCACGCCAGTTACCATTCTAAAATACTATCTTTGAAACTCTTGCTAAAATGGACGTTTCTATTGCCATAATAGATATATATATATGCCATTCACAATACTGTCACTACTGCTTGGGCCCCTTCCTAAATCTTACCCCAGACACTCTTTGCTGTCAATGGGATGCAGTCCCCTATGATCCAGCATTACAACAACCTTGCAGATTCCATTTAAGTGAGTAACTGTGTTTATTACACAAAAGTGCAACCAACATGTAAAATGCTGATCCTTAATGATATGTACCTGAGAGACTGCTAAATGATCGCATTATTGGTCACTATGTCCATTTGAGCTTTATTATCTTGTAAGCAGGTGTTTATCTATTTGTTCAGTTACTCATATGGAATCTGCAAGGCTGTTGTAATAATCAGGGACACATTTGCCGTTTTATTCCCCCACTTGTTTGACTCTTGGACTTGTGTAACAGAAATGGAAGAAAGGGACACATTTAGGGTTGTTCTCTTCCAGTAATATAATTGTGTACATGCACTAGCACTTTAGAGCACAATTAAGGGAATATCATTTAATCAGCCACTTTAATTGGTTACTTCATGTTCATGAAACTACACTTTATAATTGTATAACTGAGGTATTAATTGAGATGTGACTTTAATTGTATTGGGAATATCATGTACTCACTACAGGCTAATATGGCCGCCATTGTGCAAAAGTGTAGGTCCAAATCAGTTCTCTATATTCATGATTGAAATCTCTGATGAACAGAATGTGACGAATGCAGTGGTTCTACGAATATAAATGGTGCTCAACCTTTTTAAATTATTTGCCTGACGAAGCCCCGTGTAAGGGGTGGAATGCCTGGCTAATGGTGGGATGCGAGTATTGCCCAGCTGTGTTTACAGCATGTTTGGTTAGCAGAATGAGTCTGCAAGAATGAAGAATATTTGCACATTTCCAGTTGAGTGCCCAAGCTTTTTTCTCTATGTTTTATAAGTACCATTTTATTCCATGCTACCACAAGCGTAGCGTGTTTAGTTAGTTCATATATGTATCTGTCTCTATATATATAAAAGAGACTTTTGTGGATATGTGTGTATGTGTCTGTTTGAAATGTTCAGTATACTTCCCAGCATGCTACAAACCTGTGATTTGGCATGTGGGTAGTTTCAATAGTATAGACAATGTAATAAGTATAAAATATACATTTTTCTAATTTTCCTTTTTTAAGGGGCCTGCAATGCCTTATGACTTTTTGCACCGTATTTCTGCCTTAGTTCTACGTTCATTGTTCCTAAAATTCAGTAGTTCATGAAAACTTCAGCAGTTCATTGTTCCTAAACTTTCCACACTATCCCCATTCTAGCTGACATTAGCGGCACTCACGTTTCAAGTCATGCACGTGACACAATACGGTGCTTTTGTAGTAATGCGGGTGACCGGAAACAGTGCATGTCTCTTTAATAGTGTCCTCAAAAGCATTGTCCTTCAGATTGTGGCAAATCTATAATGATAATTACAGAAACTTAATTTCCCACAGAAGTTGATGAATGTATTCTATCTCAACAATATGAAGCTTACATGCTTCAGCAATACACGTACGGGTACGGCACTTCAATCTTACACACTTCAGCCCTACACGAACGGCACTTATGTTGAGGTCGCTGCTGCCTCAGCTGTAGATCAGGACACCAATAATGTTGCTGCACAATCGCAACACTCCAACTCAAAGTAGCTGGAACCAATTTATGGGATGCATGCTTTTCTCATGGTAAGCACAATGTGGTTTGGTCTAGAGTTGGTAAGAAAGACAATATATTCACACTAGTGCCTATGTGAAAGACTAGCAATATTATCTGAAAAGAATCATTGGTTCAGTTCATTAAATAAACTTTAAACTAGGGCTGAAGTAGGAATTACTGTGCGAAACACTAGTACACCTGCTTGTACATATTTGCATATATTAAACGGCCTGCGGTAGCGGCCGTGTAGTTATGGTTAAGTTGCTAAACCCATAGGAAGACCCCTTTTTGGGCGTCTTATAACTTTGCTCCCCCTGGATGAATCCTCACCAAACTTTGCAAAAAAAGTATATGGACCGCTCTGAATTTTTCTGGTAAATTTGTTGAGGGTTCGTTAAGGGGGATCAAAGTTATAGGGGGGGCCCAAATTTCTTTTTTTCCATAGACTGAATGGAGAAAAACTGTGCTCACATCTACATCCCAAACCGCTGGACGGTTTTTCACCAAATTTGCAGCAGGAGTGGCGGCTTGTTCCCAAAAGCGTGCTTTTGTAAATTTGGTGAAAATCTGTTCAGTAGTTTTTTTTTTAAAACAGGCAAAATGTAGGTCCAAAATAATTGGTGATATCTGCCTCTTCTCCACGGACCCATTTCCCTGTTCACTCCGCGGACGGGACTCTGATTGGCCCGGATGACGACTTGATGTCCACGAACCCCCAACGCACCCGCTCATTGGCTGGAGGGAAGCGTGATGTGTGTCACATTTTTCCGAAACGCCTGCCATGTTGTATCCGCGGATATCCACGGACAGTGCGGTGGAGAACAGCACTGGAAAACATGTTTTGGGGCATCTTGCATTGGGGTGAGGGGCTGTAAAGGGTTGGGGAGTGAAAGATGGTTCATATGATGTATTTGTTGAGGTGGAAGAAGACTGTGTTCTGTCCGCGGTGTCGGCGGACACCGCAGCAGTTCGCGGGTAGGCTGTCAGGCCAGCAGCTTATGTGGTGACTTCAGGCAGGCTTCATTAGGATAGGGGATTTGAATGCAGATGATATGAGGATGTTTGTGTAGGCTGTATTATGTTGTGGTAATTGTGTCAGCTATTGGAGTATTGGGTGTACCCAAGAGTCTGTCCAATGGCTGCAAGTAGTGTGCAAGTATGTGTTCAGAAGTGGATAGAGTGTGTGGCAGCTGGCTTATTGGACTGCCTAGAGGGTTGTGGCCACTGGGCAGATTCTAGGGTGTATGGTTGTATTATGCTGTGGTAATTGTGGCAGCTACTAGAGTCTTGGGTACAGAAGTGGATAGGGTGTGTGGCAGGTGGCTTGTTGGAATGCCGTGCGTTTCTTGGGTGTATCAGTCTGTGCAGTTGGTTGGGAATAATGTTATAGTATGTCAAGTGAAGTGGACAGGGGTTTAGGTGGATGAGTCATGTGTTTGGGTTGTGGCCAATGGCCAGATTCTTGGGTACTTCACTGTATTATGCTGTATTGGTTTGGGGCAGTTAGTAGAGTTTTGGGTGTGCACCCAAGAGTCTGTCCACTGGCTGGAAGTACTGTAACAGTATGTCAATTGAAATGGATAGGGCCTCAGGCGGCTGTGTTATGTGTGTGGGTTGTGGTCAGATGTTTGGATGCATGACTGTATTATGATGCGGTGGTTGTGGCCAGGCCCTAGATGTCATGATCTCTGCTTCCAAAAGATCAGGACTTGCCCGACTCCCTTGGAAGCAGACCCATAACCCCGGTTCCGAGTGCCAGCCAGTCCCAATTGGGACCTTTTGGACCCTGTCCTGGCGCCAGTGGCACCAGGCTCATAAAGATGCCCAGTCCCAGCGCTGGAAGCGCCGGGCTCATAATGCTTGGGTGGACTTACCTGCAGCAGACCATGCTGCTTACTTACCTGCCAGTTGAACCCCTGATCCTCTTCTGTTTGGGACTACTTTTCCTGTTGGGTGGGGCAGGAGCCACTCCCTAGGTTCAGAACACTGGAACTCTTCTGGAAAGCAGGAACTCTTTTCTTAGGCGTGGCTGTGGAGGGAGACACCTAAGCACTACAGGAGGTTATTTAAACCACACCCGATGGATGAATCTTGCTTTGCGTTATTCTGCATTCTCTGCAGCAGAACGCTCATCGTGTCTTCTGCTTCTGATCCTGGGCCTAAGGGAACAAAGGCTTACCATCCTGGAATCCAGTCTTCAGCAGCACCTGTAAAGACAAAGAAAGAACAGGTTAGCACTACGGTCTTCAGTGGCAGCGCATCTCTTACCTGGTCCATCGGCTGTCACCAACGCCTCGCGCTGCATTCCGGCATCTGAAAGACAAAGGCTTACCTACTCTTCGCATGCTCCGGAGGTCTTCGCACTGCATTCCGGCATCTGAAAGACAAAAGCTTACCAGCTCTTCGCACGCTCCGGAGGCCTTCGGCGCTGCATCCCGCATCTGAAAGACAAAAGAAGGTGCGTTTAAAGACATTGGGCAACTTTATTACTCACGTGCCATTACTCCTTCCCACGCCGAATCCAGTGGGTATTCCAGCACCCTTCAGCTTCTCTAAAGCTCCGAACTTGTACCTGCAAGATAAAAGGACAGTTAGTGCGCATCGTGAAGCAGGCTACAAGCGCTTACTTACGTGCTTCCAGGCGCTTCTATTCCTCACGCGGGTTCGATCCTCAACTCTTATCAGCCCGCCATCCGCCATCGCCGGAACCCTGCAAAACAAGAGATATCATTACAAAAGACTTTTAAGACATTTGAAGTGCCCAGAACTTACCGTTCGTGCAGTTAACGACGGACAGCAGTCCTCTGAGGTCAAGAGGCCTGCACCCTTATCCAGTGAAGAAACTGGTTACGGCACCCTGCCCCGAGGCAGATGGAGAGCTCGACGTTCACTTACCTAAGGTGAGGGTGTTAACCTTTGGGGTTCTACAGGAGAAGAGAAAGGGAAGAGGAGAGAGGCACCCAATAACCCCAGTTCATTAATCCCATATTTTCTATCTACAGACATCTTACTCTTCGAGTCAGACATACAGTGCACAGAGGTCCAGCCCAAAGAGCCAACCGTGTGTTACACATCACCTTTGAAGATACGGCATTCACCCAGTCAAGACTGGCGCCTCTGCGGGAATCAGGTGAGCGTTACACTAGACTCTTGTTTTTCAAAATTTCCTGGCTGTTGGGATCAATTTTGGCTATTGTTTCTATGTCTTGGTATGATTTGAGAAGTCTTTTTCTAGATGCAGCAGGACCAAGGCTTAGCCAGACTATGTTTTCAGATTTCCCATACAAGGCGGTGCGGTTAAACAGTCTGCAGCTTTGTTGCAGCCACATTCTCTATTGGAGAGCATTTTCATGAAAAAGCTGTACAATTTCTGTGAGCGTGTTTAGTCAGATGATATGTCATCACAGAGGTCTTTCAGCTCTGTTTTCTCTGCTTTGGTTAAGTAGGCTATGTCATATTGTGCAACTGCAGTGGAATTGTCTGCAATGTACTGCACATCTATATTTGCATTCCATAGAAGGGCAATGACTGCATTGTAATCATTGATGTACTTTGATGCTTCGGTTCTTTTTATGCAGTATGTGTTGTTAGGTGATTTGTCTTTCACACTGTGTCTAACAGAAAACATGAAGCTGCTTACTTGTCCTGTTGCTGAAACTGGTCTAGGGAAACCAAAACAGCATTTGCTGTAGTATTTGCTTTTGTTTTTATATTTGCGCTGACAATACTTGCCACACTTGTGTCTTTGAAACTGCAAAATGTGTGCATGTAGGTCACTATGTGTACTTTCTGAAGGGATTTTGTGAGTGACATATTTGTGAATGAACTGCAAAAAAGTTGCATCACTGTCCTGACCAAATTAAGGAGCATGTTTAATCCACAAAAGCATGTGGATATGTGGTGCTCCTGTGGCTTGAAATTCTTTTCTCCAAAAGAAGTGTTCCACTTCTCCGAGGGGAGGAACCGTTTTATTACAAATGAAGTGCATCATGGCAATAAAGCGATGATGGAAGTACCTTGATACATTGGCAGGATCAAGAGAGGAGAGTTCTCCTGGTGTTTTCATGTCTATTCCTGCTTCGTTTTCCTTTGCTATCCGTAGGAAATCGTGCAAGTCTTCCCATGCATACTCTGCACAACTTAAAGTGACAAATCATGTGTGTGGGCTAAGGTTGCGTAGCATACACAGCACATCTGGGTGACGTCAGAACCAGTATTCCTTCGTACCACGCATGTTTGCAAAGAGATTTGTAATACTTGACTGTAAAACTTCATCTTTCTCTTGCACCTTTTGAAGTAGCTGCGTAGCAGACATGTTTCGAAAATTGGAACCTGTTTTCCATGTGTGTGTAACTCCTTAGCATAGAGTTGCTAGTTCACTTTCAAAGAGGAGGTGGAATATCTATTCAACGTTCTGTCTGAATCTGGGGTCTTCAGAATACATTTGTAAAGAGCGGTATTCTGATGCTGTTATTTGTGTGCATCTTTCATCGTACCTTCCATCTTTTCCAGTAGGAAACAGCAGAGGAAAGGCTTGTGCTTCTACTCTTTTTCCCCATATGCTGATTGGCGATCCTTTGGCTTGCCGCATTTGATATGTTTCTAGTGCATCGTCTATGGTGCCTTTGGAGTGCAGTGGGTGAATTGTATAGTGGTCTAAAATATTGGAGGCTGCAGTAGGATCTAGAAGTTCAAATTGGCTAGTTGCTGAGGAATCCTGAATTATTTTGGTGGTTTCCCTCAGGTTTTCTTCAATGTGTATTTCTTTGTAGTATTCATTGTTGTCTTTAAGATATTGCAGGGCTTCTCTAACTTTGTTTAAGTCCAATGGTCACTGCCAAATTGTTTTGTATTTTGTAGGTCCACCATTCACTAGGATAATCAAAGATTGATCTATTGGCCGTTGCACTCCTAGAGTGTCTATATTTTCTTTGAGATCTAATGGCAAATAAACTACTTTGCCATGAATGCCTTTCAGTACTTCAGAGGGAGGCAAATTTGCTGTTTTTGGTTGAAGGCGTATTATTGCTTGAAATGGGTGTACTGTTTGGATTATAATGCTCTCATACAAATTAAGCTGTTGCATTGGTTTTAGCAGTGGGAATATTTCCAAGTTATTACTGATAGCCCGTGAAGGCATTTGGTTATTGTCAAGTTTTGCAGTGCAGTATGTGCACAGTATTGAGGGGTTAGTAATTTCGTATTTGTTTTCTGCTATAAGGTAGAGAGCTAGTTGGAACCATTGGGGTTCCTCATTGTCTTCTATTTTGTACATTATATCTACTGTAAGTGATTTCAATCCGGCACTTCACCTAAGTCAACGCCTAGCATGTAATGCACAACTGAAATCCTTATTTATTTGTGTCTAAAAGTTCTTTTATTCTGAACGATGTACCACTTATATCACGCCCCTCTCTTGGAACCCCCCCGGTCACACTGAACCAGGAATCAGGCTGGTTTGCAAAGTTAAAATATTTATTTATGTAGTTCACAATATAATCACACTATGTTTAATGGTCATACAATGATCACCAATGGGGTGATGTAACACTAAGCAATCTCTTTAATCACGAGGAGTAATAATGAGCAAAACAATGCAGCACAGCAATAATACTTTTTGCACACCCCTCAATCCCCCAATATGCAATATAGAGAGAGAGGAGGAGAGAGAACTGCTTTCAGGAATGCAGAATTCAGACAAATGTCAATCCCAATTCCCCCCAGCAAACACTAGAGAGAAACAGAATTGATTGGCATTTGTCTGAATTCTGCATTCCTGAAACCTCTTCTCTCTCCTCCTATCCCTCTACATTGCATACATCGTTCAGAATAAATGAACTTTTAGACACAAATAAATAAGGATTTCAGTTGTGCATTACACGCTAGGCGTTGACTCAGGTGAAGTACCAGATTGAAATCATTTACAGATTGGGGGCTCGTCATGAGATTTCTGAATTAGACATACCACTTGTGACAGTCTAATACAGCTTGGGGTACATAAACCCTGTTGGGCTACCGCACAGTGCTACACTGTGAAAGCACCCTTCAATAGAAACGCTCTAAGGAGTTGGCCTGTTTTGCAAAAATATAATAACTCCTGTAAGTCAGAAAGGAAATTAATATTTCCAGAATGGCGACCCTAGTAGAAATTAATATGGCAAAATAACACCCACTGCACAAATTATTTGTCAGGGGTGAATGGACAGAGCAGGATCAGATGTTTGGTTGCAGGAAATCAAAGAACAAGCCACTACCACAGGATTAAAAATATGGCAGGATCAGGGTCCATTACACATGGCACTTAGTGAACTGTGCATGGCCCCTAAGGTAAAAGAAGAGCAAAGTAAAATTGCCAAAATAGCGGCATATCTGTACCTCCACATTGGAGCAATACAGGAAAAATATGCCGAAAACCTAGATCTGGCAAACAGGCAACTACAATTATTAGAAAAAACCCAAACTGATCTGGACTCTGCAGAGCAAAGGCTACAAAAGGGCCAAGAATCAGAAAATGAAACCAGACAGTACCTGATAAAAGTAAAAGGAGATTTGTATATCCTGCAGCAAGCGAAGGTAGAGCAGGATACCAAAGTACTGGTGCTGCAAAAAGAGTGCCAAGAAAGTTTGGACTCCCTACTACAGAGCCAACAAAAGCTGGAGCAGCAGTTAAGCTATAATAGGGCCTGCACAGGGCAGATAACTGCCCTGGAAAATCAGATTGATGAGATAAAAGAAGAAAATAACAAATTAATTCTCAAAGACCTTGACACCCAGACAGAGTTTGATGAAGAGCGCCAGAAAGCTGGTGCACTCAAAAAACAAAGGGATGACCTGGCTGCACAGAGGGGTACTCTAATTCAGGAAAGGGACACCTTAGGCCAGGAGGTCAGTTATTTAAAAACCAATATGGAAGAAAATCACCTGGCCCTTCAGGGGCTGGGTGAGCTCCAAAAAGACTACGAAAAAACTGTAAGAGCACACCAGGAGGGTGGAAGATGCTCTAGAAAAAAATGACCAGGCCAGTAAGGACAGGACTCAGGAGGTAACCCTCCTACAGCATAAATTGGCCCAATACTCCAAAATTACACAGGAAGCACAGAGAGACAATGAGGCTCTTCGTGAGAAAAATGACAGGCTCCACGGACAGATAGCTATGCTGGAACAACTAATAGGGACTAGTAAGGCCTTGATAGAAGAACAGAAGGGTCAGATTCTTGCATTGCAACAGGGAGTAGGGACTGAGAGGGATGAGATCCGCTGGGAGAGGGAAACACCTGAGCATAATCTCAGGAACCGTGGCACCAGAGACTTTCATCTCTTCAACTCCATGGACTCTGCCATCCCCATGTCCGCTGGCGCACATGAGCCAAGGGCCACGGGGATGGCAGACTTCAACCCAATGAGGAATATGGGGCTCATAGATCAGTGCCTCCCAGGAATGGATGGGCAGGCATCTATGTATAGGTTCCCAAGTGCTAGGGCCATCTTCTCTGATCAGGGAGACTCCAATGAGGGGAGAATCAGAGAAATGGATCCTCAAAAATATAACTTACCCAGAGATCAGATGGTAAAATTTGGTGGGGAACTCCATGAGAGTAGGCCCACTAAGGGCATCCTGAAAACCTCTTCCCAGCTAGGACAGTGACGGGGGGGGGGGCGGGGGACAGCCAATCCTGGGAGCAAGGAAGAATCAGAAGACACTTCTGAACACCACAGGACTCAAGCGACTAGGCCCCCACATTCTGCCAGCCATTCCCAAGCTTGCAGAATCCAGGAGAGCCTAGAAGACCAGACAGGCACCTCTGGTACAGTGCCTCTGAGTCAGAGGATGAGTGGACCAGGGTCACCCAAACTAAAAAAGCCAACATGGTCAAGAGGGCCTTGCTCAAGGATCCCCTGAAACAAATAAAAGCCATTATGGGCGTCATCACGCCCTATCATAAGAATGCAAAATATTCGGTTTGGGAGCACCTTGAGCTATTTGAACAAATGATGGAAACTTTCCATTTGAAGGATAGCCAAAGCTGTATTCAATATGTAAAGTGGACAGTTTCTCCCGAGTACTCCAGCTTCTTTGCGGGGCTGGAGGATCAGAATCATTCCAGATGGTCCACCTATAGGGCGGGCATCCTGAAACATTTTCTATTCACAGGAACCCTCAAGAGGCTCGCAAGGCAGCATTTAACTTATAATATGGGGAAGATCAGGCCCCACAAGAATTTGTTCAAGAGTTAAAACGTGCCTTTGCGCAGACCACTAGAAGGGAGTGCCCTGACAGCAAAGAATTTGTAAACACTTTCTTTCGTGCTCTCCCTAAGTATATCATGACCCAGCTAGTGAGGGACTTTCACGAGAAAAGATCACTAGACTGGGTCATTGAACAAGCCACACACATTTATGAGGTGCAAAAGCCAGTGGAAAATAAAAATCATCCCAAAAACCCTAAAACAACTAACACCCCTGCTGCTGCAAAAGTGGCAGAGGTGAAGGTTGCCTCCATTTTAGATTTGGAGATGGGGGGGGCCTAAAAACCTGCCTGCACAGAATCAAAACAACCCCAAACCCAGAAGGCCCTCAGGCCAATCACAAACAGGGAACCAGGGAGGCAACCCCACAAATGGGTCCCCTAACTCCCCTGACTATATCAGCCCACGCTACAAGGGCAATAGACCCATCCTGGGTTATGTGTGGACTCCTGCAGCCCAAGGGGGGGGGCCCAACCAGACAGCAGGAAACCCAGGGAACTTCCCTCCTCACTTCCCCCAGGAGGGCAGTAATCCCCCAAATACCGGACAAAATTTATTTCCTAGGTACCCACCAAACTTTAACCCCCAAAACAATCCATCCTTCTTTCCCCACTTTCCTGAGCCCAGACAGCCCAATCCGGGAGAGAAGAGGCCAAGGGTGGAGGGGTACCCAAACTTCCCTAACCCAGGGTACTTTGTGAGAAGGGATAGCTACCCTTCCTGGGATCAACCCAGGGGAGACATGAGGACCCCATACCAGCCAGAGCGGGTGTCCTAACTAGAGCGCCAGGTCCAGAACATAGCACAGGATCTGGGTCGAATGCTGAGGGCTCAACAGAACCCTCAGATGAGCATGGCGGCTCAGAACGCCTCAAATCCAGGATCTGGTGCTCCAGAGCAATGACAGGGGAGAACCCTGACAACCCACCGGTTCCCAGGGAGGAGGCACAAGGGGAAGGGGGGTGTAAAAAGCCCCTGGAAACCCAGGAACCGGAACCAAAATCTCCTGCCCCCGAAAGTCTGGCACCCAAGGAGCAGAGGGCGGGTAGGAGAAATCAAGAGCCCAAAATGACCCATTTTGAGGAGGAGGTACAAATCTTCCAGTTTGAAGAAGAGGGATCCTCAGAGGATCCTGGGGAAAGGATCTTCTCCTTCAGGGATGGGGGAACTCCTCCCAAAGAAAAATGGGTCCCAAAGGATCCAAATCCAGACAGGGTAGATGTGGGGACCGAGTTAGCACCGCCCATAATCAATCCCCAGAATCACCAGCACGAAAATCCCCTGGTTCAAACCCATCCTAGTGACTGCCTGCAAAAAGGAGGGGGGGGGCAGTCCAGAATCAGAACCAGGGAACCCCAAAACTTCCCCCATATCTAGCTGTCACCTTTTTCTTCCAGATTCCCAAGACCCCAAACAGAATCCTACCCAAATCACCTTTCTGTCAGTGTCCAAAACCAAGAAACTAACCCACCTATTGTCTAAAAATGTACATTATCTTTGCCCCCTTGAGGAGAAGGAGGGAAGGTTCTGTGCCCCGGTCCAAATGCAGGGGCAATGTACAATTTTGGCACTGATGGGCTCTGGATCCCAAGCTACCCTTCTGTCAAAAAGGGCCTTTGATCAACTGAATTCAGGAAGGGGGGAGAAATACCAAAGTCCTCTCACCCCTCTTCCTGGACAACTTTGGAACTTCGACGGGAAGGAAATTCTTGTCGAGGGGACTGCGGATTTGGACATTAAAATTGGGCGACACATGGTGAAATACCCAGTCATAGTTGTGACTCCAGAGGGCACACCTTGTTTACTAGGGAATGACATCCTGCGTAGATTGTCACCCCTCATAGATTATGTAAACAAGGTCCTCTGAACCCAGACTAACCGACCAATAAAATTGAAACAGAGTGTCAACCATGTTAGTTTAAACGGCACATGCCACATGGTTGAACAAAAATCTGACTAAATAGAATTTCACTTCCAGAATAATCAAATCCCAGACGTGACAGTAATTGCAGTAGGACAACAAACTGGTGATGGTGGTTCCTCTCTATTTCTGAAAATCAACCTTCCTTCCAGTCTAAGGTGGCATTCCACACTGCAAGGAAACACTCTGAAATTCTTTACAAATTCACAATCAGAAAATCCCACTCCTATAGTCTAGAAAGATGAAAAATCAGCTCAAAGCCTGGCTGATATTCAGAGAATTGGAGAGTAGTTGTTCATCCCTAATCAGTTAAATGAAGGGAAGGACTCTGTTCTCGGCCGAGTGTGTGTGAAGAACGGTAAGAGCTTCATCAGCGAGGCCATGTTCCGCAAACTCCCAAGAGATCCAGCCATTCCCACATTTAAACTGATACACAAATGGGAAATGGACCTGGAAACACCCAATTCCAAACATCTCCTGCCTAGCCGGTGTATGCTCAAAATGTCCATAGGCAACAAGAGCATAGTCCATAATTGTTGGGTCGTGCGAGATGTCCCTGCTGCATTTTACTTAGGCAGTGACATTCTCAATCGCTTTGCCATTAGTTTGGACCTAATAAACTTCAAAGCCTGGTCCCGATAAGCGGGTAATCCCATGGACTTTGATGAACTTTAGGTCAGCTCAACTGTTGCCTTATGCAGTTGAAATTCAGATTGGAGAGGAAGTCACCATCCCAGAATGAACCCAACCCGACAATTCTCTCTGTAAGTAAAAATTAAAAGAGGACAGAAACAGAAAAACCCTGACGCCTATATCCATCTCATTGCTCATTTCCAACAGCAAGGGTTTAAACTGAACACCACTAGTCAACATAGAACACAACACCATTCCAATAGAGGTGGATAACAGCGACCTAAAGAGTATCACTCTGGCTGCAGGCACCATTATTGGAATGGCGGTTGATGACTGACATTTTTCCATAGATTTAGGTAATGAACTGTTAGGACCAATCCCCAAGTACTGTTTTGACAGTGATAGCAACGATGATGCAACACCAGACAGGATCTTCTCCTGACATGGGGGGAATTTCCTGGTGTACACTTCCTGCCCTTATGGTAAGGAAGATGTGACCTGTGACTTCAGGAGGGATGAGGTGATCTTTCAAGTTCGTGAGGACTGCCTTCCCCACCTGAAGCCACCAGTCAAAATAAGCACTTTGACCAGGGACTTCTCCACGCAGCTGGAGGAAGCCGCTGAGATAGACAAACCGGAAGTCTTTCCAGGCTTCAGGCAGATGGTTGAAGAGAGAGTCAACCTAGCTGATGCCTGTGAGACTTTGGAGCAAAAGCAACAATTGAAACAAGTTTTCTTAGATTTTCAAGATCTCTTTGTGGTGGACTCATATGGCTGTGGTCGCACCGACATCCACACAACAACAATTCCCACGGACCCTGGCATGACCCCAGTGTTTGTGAAGCAATATCGCCTGCCTCTCGCATCAATGGAGTCCCTTACTGAAATAATTAAGAACCTTGAGTCCGGTGGGATAATTCATCCAGTCATCAGCACCTTCAATAATCCGGTGATGGGGATTTTGAAACCAAACGGCCAGTGGAGACTCTGTGCTGACTTAAGGGAGCTCAACAAACAGGTCCATATTTCCCGATGGCCTCTTCCCTACATTGACCAAGGGCTGGCCCTGATCCAGGGGTCAAAGGTATTTACTACCATTGACCTGACCAATGGGTACTGGACTGTACCTGTCAGTAGGGGGACCAATACAAGCTGGCCTTTACCTTTGGGGGTCAGCAGTACACATGGACTCGGACTCCCTTCGGATACATCAACTCCGGCAATGAATTCAACATTTTTCTACACAAGGCCATGCCCGACCTGGGTGAGAGGGGTAACCTGGCCTATGTAGATAATGTTTTAGTCAAAGGCTCAACTGTGGGGGAACACATAGCAAAGATCTGTTATGTTCTGACACAGTTGAGGGCTGCCGGAGCAAAACTCTCCTTTCAAAAGGCACAATGCTGCAGATCCCGTGTCAATTTCTTGGGGCATGAGATAACTCCACAGGGTCTCGGTCCCCAGGAAAAGAAAGTGGAAGCGCTCCAGAAATTAAAAGACCCCACAACTCTGCGGGAACTAAGGAGCATCCTTGGACTAACTAATTACTGCAGAACGTTATTTGAGGACTACGCAGAGATCACAAGACCCCTGATCCATCTTTTGAAGGTGGGGGTCAAGTGGGAGTAGGGTCCAGCAACAAGCGGAGGCAGTAAGACAGCTCAAAAGAAGCCTCTCACAAGCGCCTTGCCTAGCTTACCCTGTCAAAAACAAGGAGTTTTTCTTGGAGACAGGGTTCTCAAATACATGCTTGAATGCAGTATTATATCAAAAGCATGACAAGGTCAATAAAGTAATCTCCTATGCGAGTAAGACTTTATCCCCTGTGGAGGAAAAATTCAATGATTGTGAGAAGGCACTCCTGGCAACGGTTTGGGCATTGAAGAATTACCACCTGTTTATCCAGGGGGAACACATCATAGTGGAGACTCCACACCAGCCTCTGCAATATCTCCAAACTGACAGAATCCGGGCCGGAAATGTGAGTAATTCCCGAATTACTTCCTGGATTCTGTCAATGCAAGGCTTTCCTTTGGAGGTCAGATATGGCCAAAACAAGAAGAGTCCCCTCGAGCAAGGTCTGGCTGACTTGCATGATTGTGCCAGAGAAAACTGTCTCGAGGACAAAAGTCTTAAAATCAAGGACAACATGGAGGCATACCTTAATTCCCCACACAAAGTCTATGAAGAAGACCAGTGTGAGGGAATGCCCACTGTCTATGTGGATGGATGCTCCTACCATGTTGACAACAACGGGGCAAAAGAACTGGTGGCCGGCGTAGGGAATGCATGGGTGAATGATGCCCCAGAACCCTCCGCTGGGTACAGAATCGGTCCCCGAAGTAGTCAAGTGGCAGAGTTGATGACTGTGCATCAAGCCATACACACTTCTGTCCGACACCAACTCCACGAATTGGTCATAATCACCGATTCAGATTACGTACGGATCGGGTTCGTGGAGCACCTGGTTAACTGGAAAACCAGAGGCATGCTATGTGCTAATAACAAACCCCTGAAACATGGGAAGTTAACCCAAAATAATGATGATCTGGTCACCTCGAATGAGATGACCATCTACTGGAAAAAGATTAAGGGTCATTCCAAAGTAGAGGGACCAGACAAAACTGGAAATGACCTAGCTGATCAGCTGGCCAAAACCAGACCCATCCAAGGAGATCTACTTGAGATCAAGTCCCTGTTGGGGGAAATCCAGGTCCCTGCTATCACTAGGTCCCAGACAAATGCTCACAATGAACTCTCAATTGCACAATGGAGTAAGGAGACCCCAGATGCTGATTTGATTACAGCTCAAAAAGGGGATCCAATAGTTGGTACGTTTTATCAACACATTGAGGACCCTGTGAATTTTCTCCTGACGGATACCGATTACATAGGGAAAGAGGACCTCACAGTGTTGATGAAATGTCCAAAAATGTTCCGAATCCAAGACGGTTTGTTGGTAACGAGATCCATAGCTGGCCATGACCAGTGGGTGGTCCCCACCTCATTCCGAAGCCTGATGCTAAGTCACGCCCATGATGCTGCCACAGCCGGTCATTGGGGGTTTCATACGACACTAGAAATCTTGCGAGAGGTTGCATACTGGCCACACATGGGGCAGGACCTCAACCAATACTTGAAGGGGTGTCTTGTATGTGCACAATTTCAGCCAACATCACTCACACACTGTGCTCCAATCCAAAAGAGGGGGATGACACTGCCTAGGTCAGATTTACAAGTCGATTTTATTGGGCCCGTGATTCGCTCCTCTAGGGGGAACAAGTACATGTTGACCGTGACATGCTTGTTCCCTAACGGGTGGAATGTCTCCCGGCCCCAAACTGCAAGGCAGAAACAGCAGCTGCCCTGATGATCAACCACATCTTCTCTTGTTTTGGGCTACCCCAAAGGATTGAGTCAGACAGAGGTAGCCACTTCACTAGCAAAGTGATGACAAAGATGTGGGAGATACTTGGGGTCAAAAGAAACTACACATTGCCTACTGGACAGTCTCTAGTGGTGGAGTTGAGAGATACAACAAGAGAATTGTGAGCATATTAAAAAAAATTGTGGCAGATTCTGGGCCAAGTGGGACATTCGATTACCTCTTGTCCTGATGGCCATCAGATCTACCCCTTCTTCTGCAACAAAAATGTCACAGTTTGAGCTGATGACTGGACGAAGGATGGTGCTTCCCCAGCATCTGCTCTACAGAACCCAAGAGAAGACCTTGATAAATGCCTCCACAACTCATGAGTATGCTGAGAATCTGAGAAAACACCTTTAACATGCTTTTGCCTATGCTCAGCAGAATCTAGAAAGATCTGCAGACAGTATGAAGACCCACTATGACCTGAAGACAACTAGAAAAGAATACCAAGTAGGAGACCGGGTCTACTTGTACAATTTCCAAAGGAACAAGGCCAAACAGCGCACATTTCTTCCTAGCTGGCGGGGTACTTTGGAAATTGTAAACAAAATCTCACCAGTAGCCTACAAAATCTGTATCACCAAAGGCAGTTTGGCAGAAGGAGAATATAAGTGGGTCCACATCAACCAGCTGAAGTGTTGTCATCCTAGGCATACTCTGCAGCAACTAGAGGAGTCATCTAGAGACCCAGAGGGAGACCTTCCAGATCCCCAGAAAATTACAACTATTAAAAACCCTTCCACCTGTTATAATCAGTAATAATTATAAGCGGGAAAGATTGTCATTTATATGTCAAATGTATGCGTCTGCCCCACTACATGAATAGTGGTGGGGAAATGTCCACAAATGTGCTCTCTTTTGTCATCATAGATAGACTGAAACCATGGATGCTAAGCACCAAGGAGGACCACTCGGGGACCAGAAAGAAAGACCCAAGGGGCCTGGGGTATCACTCCATACTCTCACCTGGAACCAGCGAGGAAAACCTTTTGATCCAGCACTGATGGGAGAAGCAGACAAATTTTTCCACTTGGACCAAAAAGAAAAACTGAACATCCCAGTCTCCTGACTTCCCCTTGATGGGCGGTCAAAAGTTGAATCGCGAGGGGGGGCTTTGTGTGATGTATTAACCCACTTATGCTCTGCCCTGCGGCATCACTGTGTCCTGATGGTGCAAGAATTATCAAAATGGCAAAATGAAAAGCAGTGCTTGCTGAAAGAAATCTGGAATCTTGTTTTTAAATCTTTTCTTGGTTGCTGAAAATACAGAATGCTGGTCCAAAACACCCACAGACATCCAATCTTCTTGCTCAGTGTCACAATTTACTGAATTCAAGAAATCATTGTGAAATTGCAATATCCTGAAAAGCTGAATTCATCATCAGAGCATTCACAGCAAAAAGGTGCCTGCCTGTGAGATCTGTCAAAATCTGGGTGCAGTACCAGCGGCCGCCTGAATGACTGTTTTCAAAAGCCTGCATTAAACTATAAACTTGTGCCACTAAGATCTAATGTCTGAAATCTAAGTGACCTGTTATCAAGAGTAACCTAGGTTGTAACTATTTAAACTTCATGGTTTAGGGTCTGGAATCAGTGTTCTAGCTGCTTGTTTGAAAATTGTAAGTTATTTTAAACAAAGCAAAATGTAACAAAATGACATTTAAATTAAGCCTGACTCCAAGCCAAAACCAGTAGAGCAACTTCCCCCACAGGGGCCAGGCACCTCCCTTCTGCTCTCTGCAAGGATCTCACACCTATGTGATGATTAAGGGGTAGGAGGAGAACTTGGGCTGCTGTGGGAAGAGCACAATAGACTTCCTCCAAAGCAAGGAGATGCTTATCAGGAAGGATCGTAAATGGCCTCTGCCAGAAGGAAGGGGCGGAGATTGCTCCTGAGCTGCAAGAAGAGGAAAGAGGAGCGGACAGACAACCTTTTGTTGATTCCCAGTGGACAAAAAGCACAATTTTTAAAAGACTGATAATTTGCTGTGTATAATTGTGAAAAATATGTCAACAACAGATTGGTGAATGTGATTTTTGGAAGCACATTTTAAGAGGAGCCAGAACTCTGTGCTATGTTCTGGAAAGTAGTAGTGAAAAATATGGTCTTACTCCAAATGCATTTATGTCAAAAGCATGAAACTTCACACGCTTATGCCCATATGCAATGCGCACAGTTGTACACATTTTTGGGCAAATTAGATATTGTGTTCCGGCCAAAAAAGGCAGAATTCTGTCAAAAGCCGACACAAGATCCTACAGCGACGGGGCTTGGAAGAGTATCTACTCCACAAAATATGTGATCAATATATGTTATTGTTATAAAGATTGCACAATTGTAAATATGTATTATACTAAAAGTAGATTTTATGTTCGAAAGCCAAGGGGAGGATTCTCTGACTCATAAACCCACATCATCATGGTGATACCCTGTTTTCTCTTCCAATCAAGGGAGAGAGGAGACTTTAGCCAATAGCCACCTAGGGGGCGCGCTTAGGAAAATCCAGCACACACACCCCTTTATCAAATGCATGAATAGAGAAAGCTGAGGAATCAAAAGACCCAATCCAGTTGTGCCGTGCTGTGCCGTGCTGTGACCAGATAGCTGTGACCATAGACTTTGCCGACCCAGTCCTAGTCCGGTGTGCCCAGCAGAATTTCTGAGCAGAATCCCTGACCTTGACGGACCAGAATTCCTGACGGTTCTGTTCAAACATATATAGTGAGTATCCATAGTATAGAACTGGGTCATTAGCCTATGTACTGCTCATAGTAATCCCTATCTAAATCCATCCTATCTTGTCTTCAGAACCTGCATTGTTGGAAATCTTTTTGAATTGCCTGAACTCTTTATCTTATCCCTACTACCTTCCTTCTGTAATAGTAGTGTTAAACATATCTTTGCGCTGATATATTTCATCTGAAGAAGGCAAGGTCCTCGGCAGGCAAAAACCTGATCCAGAGGCGCCCTGGTCTAGTGGCTGTGCTTCCGTGTGGTATTTGCTTCTTCATAGTCATCCCCTAGTGTAAAGAAATCCTGTTTGTCTTGTGAAAGCGCATTCCTGTTTTCCAATTTATGCCTGTTGAAAAAAATGACCTCCACAACAATATCAATAACTTCTTTAAATTTGATGCTAACATCCACAGCTTTCCATAGAACCAAAAACCGCATCTCAAATCCATATAGTTTTCCCGCAATTGCGATTACCGCACACGGAAAAGTTTGCAGCGAATTTTCATTTTGGCAAAATATCACACATGTAAAACAGCTTTTAATTGCACCCGACCACAATTTTAAGTTTGCACATTGCTTCTTAGTGTCAAATCATTGCTAGTGTTTGTCTGCAACCACATAAAGCGGCTCCCATTAGAATTTACACAATTTCGGTAATTTAAACTATATTTAGGGTTTTACCCAATCCACTCTCGGATAACTTTAAAACCATTTTGACAGTTTGCCAATCAATTCTGTTTCTCTCTTGTGTTTGCGGGGGTGGGGAATTGGGATGGACATTGTTTGAATTACGCATTCCTGAAACGTGCTCTCTCTCCTTCTATCTCTTGATATTGCATATTGAGTGTCTCAGGAGTGTGCAGGGGGAAAAGGTAACCACATTGCCATTTGATTGAACAAACCCACAAAAGTATTGTTTCTGTGCTGAATTGTTTTTGCTCATGATTACTCCTTGTGATTAAAGAGATTGCTTAGTGTGACATCACCCCATTGGTGATTATTGTATCCCCATTAAACATAGGGTGATTATATTGTGAATACATAAATAAATATTTTAACTTTGCAAACCAGCCTGATTCCTGGTTCAGTGTGACCGGGGGGTTTCCAAGACATGGGCGTGATATAAGTGGTACATCGTTCAGAATAAAAGAACTTTTAGACACAAAATAAATAAGGATTTCAGTTGTGCATTACACGCTAGGCATTGGCTTGGGTGAAGTGCTGGATTGAAATCACTTACACTACAGTTTTGGTGCTCTTTGTATAAAAAGTTCTGCAGTAACACTCACATGCCTGGTTTGGTACTTCAGCAAATGTGCTTTTAAACTTTGCTATTTCTTTTTTGCATGTGTGTAATAGAAGGTTGACATCTGCAAGGTTACTGTTAGTCTTTTCTAAAGTTACTGGATTTTGTAAATGCTCTTCAGTTCTAAAATATTTGCTTTGGATGTGGTCTATTTCTTCGAGCAGTTCTTTGGTTGTACCCTGTAGGAGAATGTCATTTAAATGCTCCATTGCTAAAGCAGGTGTTTTTGCATAGTACAATTTGTGAACGAGGTTTCATACAGTAGAATGGCGTGTTGCTAACATTTTGATTTGGTGGAAGGTGCTTTTTCAAGCAAGTCCAGAAATGCAGGCTAAAGAATGTCCTCGTAGTCCTGTCTATTTGCGCACTGGACAGGAGTCCACAGTTTGTAATATTTTAATTTTGTCTTTGGCTTTCACATACTGATTGAGGAACTGCTGTAAAAATTTGAAAGATTGTTTGCGCACCTTACACATTGATGTGCACGGCCATTTGTAGACGGGATATATTGGTTTGGTGGAATGGAGAGTTGATGCTAAGTTTGTTGGGGATATTCTTGCAAGCAGTGTTTCTTCTTCCATAATGGTATTGTCTACCTTTTCATACCCTCGCCCACTGCTATGTATGGCAATTTGGTTTGTGTGCTCTTGTTTGTATGCCTCTTCATTGAAATATGGCTCTGTGCCTGTGGTGTGACTCCACTCACCTGTACAGATGTTTCCAAAGGTATCTATGCTGATATTGCGTTTGTTGCAGAGCACTTGTTGTAGTTAACTAATTCATTTTGTTAGTGGTTTCATTCTGTTTAAAATTAATATAAACAATTTCCTTTTGAGGAACATTGCACTGTCTACAAGAGCTTCCAGGATCAGTTTTCTGCAGTAAGTTTTAAGGGTTGAGCGTGATTTCTCCCCTGTTTTTATAAGGTTCTGAATGACTCTGTGGTGGAACATTTTTTGTAAAATATTTATTTTGGAATGCTTACTTGTGGCTACATTAACATTGGTAGGTGCAGTGTTAGCACTAGTGGTAGTTGCAATCTTCTTAATACATTTCTTTTAGTTTGACATTTTGAAAGAGGAGTCACAGTTTCTTTCCTGTTAGCAGCTTCAGTTTTGCTTAGTGACTGTATTAGCTGTTTTGTTGGAACTTTTTGTACAAATTCTGCTAGAGGCCGATGGCTATTTTGTATGCTTTTAGTTTCATCTGCTCTATTTTTGTGTTGCTTTCTATGGAGTTGATTTTTGGTAGGCATTCTTTAGTGCCTGTTGGAGAAAAAAGGAAAGTGTGAGTTTGGAGGTTGTGCAATGTATATGTGTGCACTGTGCATGGGTGTCTGAATATGAGGTAGGCATACATATAGAGGTGTGTGATTGGGAATGGGCTGTTACTTCAGATTGGGAAGGCTGTACTGCTATATGTGTGTTACTATACTGGTGTTCAGATGACAATACAAAGTGTGCACCTGTTGAGGTGCAATGAGTAAGAGTGAAGCAAATGCTGTTGGGTTGATAGAATTGTATAGCCTACAACACAACAACACTGCACTGTCTGAGTAACAGGCAGAACACTATGGGCCTCATTACGAGTCTGGAGGTAGCCATGCCCTTAATAAGGGCATGGCTGCCCCCAAACTCGGGTCCGGGTTCCCCGAATGGGGAAATACTGGGCCATTCCGACCTTGGATGGCCCAGTATTTCACCATCCAGGGAACCTGGACCCGGTACATCCCCATTCCCATTTGAGCCCCCATAGGGCTCAATGTGAATGGGGAGCATGCTAACAACGGGCCCGTTGTTAGCATGCTGGTACCCTCGCGGGACCCGCTAAGGACGTCTGGTGAAACCAGGCGTCCAGAGCGGGTCCCGCGAGGGGCCTCGTAATGGGGCCGTAAGGGGTTAACGGCTCCGGCACCTATACCGGCGCTGTTAACCCCTTACCGCCCCTCTTGTAATGAGGCCCATATATGACAGTATTGCACTCACTTTGTTGGATGTGAAGAGTAGGTTTCTTCTGGGTTAAATTTTTCACTTGAGGCGCCACTGACTTGCAGGAGACTGTTCTTCACTGCAATTGCAAAAGAAGGAAGTTAGTAGATGTGTGTGTTAATGGGACAGTAATTGCACTTGGAGAACACATTATGTAAAATTGTAGGAGAATTTGTAAGCAGGAAGAGTTAGTGTGTGTGTGAAATTGTACAGCATTGTATATGAACAGGGGCTTGGGAGCACCAGCATCGTTGCAATGGGGGCCAGTGGTGTAGTTATAAGTGTGTCCTATGAGGTGCACTTTTACAAGAGTGTGAGTTGCTGTTGCACTATTTAGTTTGGAAATGGATTAGTGTCCAAATTTTTTAATTAATCAAAATGGAGGTGTCCTATGGACACCTTGCCTGTCCGGGAAGTCCGCAATCAAAATGGAGGTGTCCAAAGGACTTCGCTCCTGTTCGCATGTCCACAAAGCTGTGACGTAACTTTAATTAGTTCGGGGACCCCACACCTTTCTGGCAGACACTTTGGGGCATGTGCATCTCTCCCCCCGAGTCCTACGGATATCATACCTGTCCGGCATGTCTGCAAAGTTGTGGCATACCTTTAATTAGTTTGGGGACCCCAACCATGTCCAGCAGACACTTAGGGACATGTGCATCTCTCCCCCTGAGTCCTACGGACATCGTGCCTATCCGGCATGTCCGCAAAGTGGTGACGTACTGTAATTAGTTCCGGGACCCCACCCATGTTGGCAGACACCTGGGTGCATGCGCATTTTATCCCCTGGGTCCTATGAACACTGCGCCTGTTCAGAACTGTCCGCTGCACGTGTGTCGCACTTTTAATTAGTTTGGGGACACCAACCCTGTCTGTAGGATACCTATGCGCACGCGCACAACGGATCCCACGCAATAGGTGTCCAACGGACAACCGTCCCATTCGCGAACATTCGCGACATCACCATGTGACAGCACCCACGCTGAGCATCGGACCTTATTCGCGGACAGGGTCTGGGCCCCAGATACCAAAAAACCACTTTTTGGGCCAATCCAAGGTGTATTACTGTGAGACTTCACCCTTGCAGAGGTCCCAGACTATGCCCCTAGTGAACTGGATACTTTTTGGAACTTTTTGAGCCCTTGTTGGGATTCAAAATGTCTGCGGAGCGTGCAACTGTCCGCGGTGTGCTCCCCAGCACCCCTATAAAAGGCCACACGCCAGAGCTGCTCCTCATTCTGTTTTTGGATTTCCAAGACAGAGCACTGCTTGTCATTGGGCACTTGCTGTCATTGGCATTTCATTGCTGCATTACTTGCATTGCTATTGGTTATAGCTCATCAGGACTACTGCTGCAGGTTGCTGTTTAGCTATTTGGCACATTGCTGTGTTCCTGCTGTTATATCAGCAAAAAATGAGAAGTGAAATTGAAAATGGTGGAGGATGAGAGTCATGTTTTGAAATTGAGAAGGTTTAAGAAGAGTGAAACGCTTTGAAAGAGGCTTCCTGATAGCCTTTGATTCAAAGATTTTGGAACATATGAAAAAAGTACTTGGTTCTGGAGTGCTGCATGATAAAGGAAGAAGGGTGTCATTTTCCTTCTCTCTGTATGCTGATGAACAAATACTTGAGCATATATATGGGGCCAACTCACTAAGCCAAAAAAAGCTGTAAGTATGACTATCACCCAAAATAAACCATAACTTGCATCTGTGTAACTGCCACCAATTCAAAAACGCGACTTAGACCTTTACAGTGGAATGGGTAAATGAAAACAAAAAGTGTATACCCTAGTGGACATTACACTGTCTGTGGAAATCAGGCCATCGCAAATATGGGAAAAACATACAAGTGAAAGGAATTCTTTTCAAATGTGAAAAAAATAAAATACTATTGTAATCACCCATAAATGACCAGAAAGACAAATAAATGCTCAGTGACCACTGACATTCTTTTGTCATTTTCAGAATGTCTTGTGATGAATCTAATGATGTCATCACTCCTTTCCCATAGGTAGCCTCACCTAATTTGGCCAGGGGATGGCAGCCACTACCTGATCCTGACCTTGGCAGTGGCTATGCAAGAGGGGATCACATGAGGGGAGGCGACTCTCAAGGGAGAGGACAGGCATCAGCAGATGAGACATGGTACCCCCTTTCCCTTTTAGGGATACTCCCTCCATTCCTCATGCCATTATGGCATTTTGTAGTAATCCCCTTCAACAATTTGCCAAGACTGCTAACAGTCTCTTTCAATACCCATCCTTTGTAAGTAAAGAGACAAGGGGGTGCGGGGGGTGGAGTAAGGAAGAGAGCCTGAAATGGCAAGCCAACACAGTGTCTAGTGTTTGGAAGCTATCAAGCAGTGCTGGGAAGTTTAAAATTGACAAAACTGAGGGAGAAGTTGTGAGGGGGTCAGAAAGGAAAGGTGGACACAAAGTTGAAATATTTTCATTATTAGACAATTTTACTTAAATAAAAGGTTTGGATGAAGGCCTCTCTGGCCCTATCCTAAAGAAAATGTCCCTGCCTAGGAAACTAAAACTAAAGATCAGTGTGTGTCTAGTCGTCAAAACATATAAATTGTCCTTGTGTCCAAAACATACTAATCGGACTCTCACACTTAAACTGAACAACTAGGTGCACAAGGAAACGTTTCTGACTGATGTTTGGCAAAAAGTGTTCACAATTAAAGCAAATAGAGAAATCCAACAGAAACTGTCTTTTCCAAGGAAAACCCTTAGATCCAGAGGGGGTTACCTTCCCCTGGATATTTAGGTAGGATGGCAAAAAGTATCTCTTCCAGACAACAGTTTCTTAAGGATGGCAAAAGTGTCTCATTCAAACAACAGTTCGTTAAGGATGGCAAAAGTGTCTCTTTCAACCAACAGTTTCTTAAGGATGGCAATACTGTCTCTTTCAAACAACAGTTTCTTAAGGAGACCTCCTGGTATATTCCCAACCAGGAATCCATTGGAAGGTTCTTCAGATCCACTGGTATACTCTCCTGCCAGGTGTCCTGTCACAATTATACTTTCATATACTTTGAGTGGGTTGCCCAGTATACTCCCATGTCAGGAATCCCTTTCTGGGGGCTTGCAGATCCCCTGGTATACTTTATTTGCCAGTTATCCCCGCCCTG
This sequence comes from Ambystoma mexicanum, assembly GCA_002915635.3. Lineage (NCBI taxonomy): Eukaryota > Metazoa > Chordata > Amphibia > Caudata > Ambystomatidae > Ambystoma > Ambystoma mexicanum. The sequence goes on from CM030325.1 coordinate 139,338,686, forward strand.
AATGTTCACTGCCTGATGTGCTCCTTCCACCAGGACTTTTCTTCTGTTTCACTGTCCTTTAATATAGCACAGTTGTATTACTTCACTGTGTTTCCACTTCATCGGCTTGAGGTACTACTTGTTTCAATTTTCCCCACATTGACATTTCATACATGGGGACTTGTTCAAGTTCTGCCGTTTAATATTTTCATTAGTATTTGTTTGCTTAGGGTAACACTTGCTCCAACTTTCCCCACATTGACATCTCATACATGGGGACTGGTTCAAGTTCTGTCTTTGTACTTTACTTGATCAGTATTAAAATATTCGTATTTGCTTGCATGCCTGTCGGTACGCCACGGGGTGCCCAATGGCTCTGGGCAGACTCAGTTGTGTCTTGCAGCGTTCCTGACCCATTGGCACATTGCTGCGAGCTTCCTCTCTGGGACAGCCTCCCTCGCACAGCAGACCTTCCTGCGGTGTTCGCAGCAGCTCTGCGCTTTCCACCATCTTCCCTCTGTGACCGGGACCAAAGGCTGCTACTTCTCGGCAAAAACGTATCTCCGGTAGCTCTGCTGCTGTTCCGATGGTCCTTCCACGGTGCCCACAGCATCTCTTCTGGCCTCGCACCACTCCGGTAAGATGCTCTCACAGTGGCGTACTGCTGCCTGGGAATGCCTGCATTCCCGATCTCTGCCAGCATTGCCCTCTCCCCTACTGCTTCCTTCGCTGGCTCTGCCTTCTTCTCTGGCTCTGCTTAGTTTCGAGTGCAGATACCTTCTTTAAATGTCTTCTGCACTCGAGATCCACAAAACCAAATAGTCTGCATATTCAATTTAGTGTTTCTTGCAATCTGCAGCAACTCATTCTTCCTCTTCCTCTTCCTCTTCTCAGTACTTGAGGCTTTATGGGAGTTGGAGCCCATCGAATTTCTAGAATTCCAAAAATGATATTGTTTAGGATTTCCATTTAGAAACACATTAGAGACAGGATATGCTAGGTGTGTGTTATGAGTGTATGAGTTATGAATGGACTTCTGACTGGAATTACAGTATGTAATCAGAGGTTTAGGTGGCGTAGGGGTTTCCTCATAAGTAAGGGGGAAATACTGCATCTCACCTAGTGGAGTCATCACAACCTCCCAGCAGTCATCCCCTCGCACATGATCCTCCCTCATAGTACGAGCCCCAGGGTCAGGATCAGGTAGGAGCTGCTGTCCCCTGGCCATGTGGGAGATCATAACTGGAGAATCAGGGATGACTGCGCAGGATTTATCACAGAAGGGTAGAGACACTCTGTATCGTATGCTTATGCAGAGCGGAACACGAAAGGCAGAGACACAGAGAAAGACAGCGGTGAGGCGTTTGTGATGGAGGGAACCTTGTAACTTTATTCTGACACCGATCAGAATCCCAGAAATAAGCAAAGCGAGGAATGCAGCACGAAGACTCTCACCGAGATAGAGCATGGTGATCGAACCGACGGATGCACTGTGTTGAATGCCCGCAGGCAGACGAAGCAGTCGAAAGCAGAGGTAGGCATTGCAAAGGATAATCAGCTAGTTTGAAGCCGGTCAAGCCAGCGAATCATGAAGGAGGAGGAAGGGCAGACGCAAGGAGCACCCGAGTCATACAGTGAGCCATAGTGAGCGAGTCAGGAACCGCAGCGCCTAGGGGTGAATGCCAAATCGGAATTGAAGGAATTAACAGTTTTGAACAAGGGTCAAAGATCCACTTGTTAGAAGGCGAGGGGAAGCCAAGTACAAACTTTTTTTTCTGAACGGGCTCTTGCCCTAATGTGGAGAGATATAAAGATCTGGTTTAGAGAAAGAGTGAAGAAGAAGAGAGAAAGCCTGGCAAGCTATTGAAGCAGGCTCTGTAAGATTGGGAGTGAACCAGTAGAAGAAGAACATTTCTCCTAAAGCAAACTTAAAGAAGTAACGTACACTTTGGACCTGTTATCAAGTCTTGGCAGGAGAGTATACCAGGCAAAGCCAAGTGAAATGAAGTGTGTGGAATGAACTGCAAAAGGGAATCCCAGGGAAGATTCATGCCCTTAGGTTATTGAGTTGCAGTGAATGTGAAAGAGAATCTGGCAGGAGAGTATACCAGGTATTTAAGAGAATCCCATGGAAGACCTCCTGGTATATTCCCAACCAGGAATCCATTGGAAGGTTCTTCAGATCCACTGGTATACTCTCCTGCCAGGTGTCCTGTCACAATTATACTTTCATATACTTTGAGTGGGTTGCCCAGTATACTCCCATGTCAGGAATCCCTTTCTGGGGGCTTGCAGATCCCCTGGTATACTTTATTTGCCAGTTATCCCCGCCCTGAATGTTCACTGCCTGATGTGCTCCTTCCACCAGGACTTTTCTTCTGTTTCACTGTCCTTTAATATAGCACAGTTGTATTACTTCACTGTGTTTCCACTTCATCGGCTTGAGGTACTACTTGTTTCAATTTTCCCCACATTGACATTTCATACATGGGGACTTGTTCAAGTTCTGCCGTTTAATATTTTCATTAGTATTTGTTTGCTTAGGGTAACACTTGCTCCAACTTTCCCCACATTGACATCTCATACATGGGGACTGGTTCAAGTTCTGTCTTTGTAATTTACTTGATCAGTATTAAAATATTCGTATTTGCTTGCATGCCTGTCGGTACGCCACGGGGTGCCCAATGGCTCTGGGCAGACTCAGTTGTGTCTTGCAGCGTTCCTGACCCATTGGCACATTGCTGCGAGCTTCCTCTCTGGGACAGCCTCCCTCGCACAACAGACCTTCCTGCGGTGTTCGCAGCAGCTCTGCGCTTTCCACCTTCTTCCCTCTGTGACCGGGACCAAAGGCTGCTACTTCTCGGCAAAAACGTATCTCCGGTAGCTCTGCTGCTGTTCCGATGGTCCTTCCACGGTGCCCACAGCATCTCTTCTGGCCTCGCACCACTCCGGTAAGCTGCTCTCACAGTGGCGTACTGCTGCCTGGGAATGCCTGCATTCCCGATCTCTGCCAGCATTGCCCTCTCCCCTACTGCTTCCTTCGCTGGCTCTGCCTTCTTCTCTGGCTCTGCTTACTTTCCGAGTGCAGATACCTTCTTTAAATGTCTTCTGCACTCGAGATCCACAAAACCAAATAGTCTGCATATTCAATTTAGTGTTTCTTGCAATCTGCAGCAACTCATTCTTCCTCTTCCTCTTCCTCTTCTCAGTACTTGAGGCTTTATGGGAGTTGGAGCCCATCGAATTTCTAGAATTCCAAAAATGATATTGTTTAGGATTTCCATTTAGAAACACATTAGAGACAGGATATGCTAGGTGTGTGTTATGAGTGTATGAGTTATGAATGGACTTCTGACTGGAATTACAGTAATGTAATCAGAGGTTTAGGTGGCGTAGGGGTTTCCTCATAAGCAAGGGGAAATACTGCATCTCACCTAGTGGAGTCATCACAACCTCCCAGCAGTCATCCCCTCGCACATGATCCTCCCTCATAGTACGAGCCCAGGGTCAGGATCAGGTAGGAGCTGCTGTCCCCTGGCCATGTGGGAGATCATAACTGGAGAATCAGGGATGACTGCGCAGGATTTATCACAGAAGGGTAGAGACACTCTGTATCGTATGCTTATGCAGAGCGGAACACGAAAGGCAGAGACACAGAGAAAGACAGCGGTGAGGCGTTTGTGATGGAGGGAACCTTGTAACTTTATTCTGAGACCGATCAGAATCCCAGAAATAAGCAAAGCGAGGAATGCAGCACGAAGACTCTCACCGAGATAGAGCATGGTGATCGAACCGACGGATGCACTGTGTTGAATGCCCACAGGCAGACGAAGCAGTCGAAAGCAGAGGTAGGCATTGCAAAGGATAATCAGCTAGTTTGAAGCCGGTCAAGCCAGCGAATCATGAAGGAGGAGGAAGGGCAGACGCGAGGAGCACCCGAGTCATACAGTGAGCCATAGTGAGCGAGTCAGGAACCGCAGCGCCTAGGGGTGAATGCCAAATCGGAATTGAAGGAATTAACAGTTTTGAACAAGGGTCAAAGATCCACTTGTTAGAAGGCGAGGGGAAGCCAAGTACAAACTTTTTTTCTGAACGGGCTCTTGCCCTAATGTGGAGAGATATAAAGATCTGGTTTAGAGAAAGAGTGAAGAAGAAGAGAGAAAGCCTGGCAAGCTATTGAAGCAGGCTCTGTAAGATTGGGAGTGAACCAGTAGAAGAAGAACATTTTTCCTAAAGCAAACTTAAAGAAGTAACGTACACTTTGGACCTGTTATCAAGTCTTGGCAGGAGAGTATACCAGGCAAAGCCAAGTGAAATGAAGTGTGTGGAATGAACTGCAAAAGAGAATCCCAGGGAAGATTCATGCCCTTAGGTTATTGAGTTGCAGTGAATGTGAAAGAGAATCTGGCAGGAGAGTATACCAGGTATTGAAGAGAATCCCATGGAAGACTCATGCCCTTAAGATTTTGAATTGCATTAAATGCAGAAAAGCCCCAGGGAAGGGAGTCATTTCCCCAGGTGTGGCTTGCTACAACAACAGGAGGGAGTTATCATCTTGGGTTATAAAGAACTTTTATTTTGGTGACAAGCAACCTGGGAAAGGGAGTCAGTCCCTGGAACTGTGAACATTATCCTGTTGGAACTTTTGTTGGATGTATACCTTTTTGTTGAACATTTGTGCACTTTCAGAGCCAAAGACAAATTAGCACCTTAGAGTTACTGTTAGAATGAGAGGGCTAGGATAGGATTTCGGACAAGGGACATTTCTGCTATGGACATCTTGACACACGACACACACTTACAGGCTGATTCATGGAAGTTGTGCGCCGAAAAACAGGGATTTGTGCACCAATTCTGCCCGCAAATCCCCATTTGTTAAACAGGGATTTGCGGGCAGAATGGCGCACAAATCCCCGTTTTTTTGCGCACAACTTCCATGAATCAGCCCCTAAGTTTTGGTTGAGGTAGGGAAATATCTCCTAGATTAGGGACAGTGAGGCATTTTCCAACCCCTTTTCTCTTTAAATAAAAGTTTGTACCAATCACAATGAGTTCACGATGGCTGCGTCTCATTTCTGGTTCCTCACAGTCTGCATACATTTGTTTTATTTTATTTATTTTATTTGCATATGGCTAAAATCAGAATTCAACCTTTTGCAAAAGCAATCATTTTAAAATTAAATCAGAAAAAAAGTAAAAGGAGAAAAAATACAAACCTAACCAATTACGCAACAATCAATCTACAGATAATTAGAATGAATACAAAATTAATTTTAAAATCCTGTAAAGCAATTACATAATAACCAGCAACTTTTACAAAACAACACAGGAAATAATAAATGTCTTTCCTAATTTGAATTTCATCAAGAACCATCTACATCCATGTACTACCTCTTTAATTAATTACCCGAATCCTGGTCCAAGTTTAGACTCCTTATACAGCCCACGACAGCAATAACCACAGAGGTAGGGTGAACCCTCAACAGTCTGTTCCATAAGCTTTCCAGATTAATCTTGCCCAGTTTAAAAATAAACTTCCCAAAAAACATATCCTGATGAGTAGTCAAGGATTTAAAACTTAAAAATAGATACATCATAGTTTTCTCCACATCTGGATTTTGAATAAATCTGAAGGAGGCATTTACCTTCATAATAATGCCTTTGTGTGCCTTTATTTGCGTTGTAGGACAGATATCGAATATGAATCTAAGGAAGTCATTGCTTGCACTCTTACATGGATAAATATTCAGATAAGGTGCGATGATCCCCATACGCTTGTGATCTCTGACAAGGTGACTTAGGGATCGATAAGCGTGGAAATTGGCTACAGATTTCACCCAATCTAACCTAAAAAGGTGTTTTCATAACAAGACAAGAATTGGCAATATATTCACTCCTGTTTAGACCCAGTTCCTGAACAGATTTGTACCGTATATTTCAAGTTTCTTGGCACAGTTCTCCCTTATATGCTGAATATATTTTTAAGTTTTCATAAATAGTGTCTTTGGGGGATCCATTAGTTATCTGTACAATGATAGAATTCTCCATTCTGCATGTACTCCAAGAGACTTCAAACCCAGATCATATCTTATAACCAATATAGGGGGATACAGTTCGGCAAACAAAGGACTTTCCTCCAAATGAGCCCTTCAGAAAGAAAATGTTTACCGAGAATCCCGAGGGGGAGGAGTTCCGCCCCATATAACATCTCGGGGACAATCTTCCCTTCATAGAACTTAAACAGGGGCAGGGCAGAGAATTTCCTGTATTTTGATCCTATCTTTAACAACAGGCTGATGAGCATTAAGGAAGTCCGTTAAGTAAGATTTATTGGGGCAGTCTAGAATGGGGTATCCCAGATATATTGTGTGAACACCGCAGCTTTGTTTTGTTCATGAACCAGGTATGCCTCCAACGCTTCCGGGAGATTGAAAAGTGCATCACCCTAGTTTTTGTGGGATTCACCTTTATGAGGCTAGTTTATGCATACCTGGAGAAGGTGCCAATGAGCCTTTGAAAAACTCAGGGAGTCTGATCGAATAAAAGATTGAATAAAAGAAAATCATCTGCATATGCCATTACGAGGATTTTGGTATCCCCCAATCTTGGAGGTTCAAGTAATCCTCCAGGTCTGAAACTTACAAATTAGAAACACAGGGGGGCTCATTACGAGTCCAGAATCAAGCTATTCTATTGATGGTTTTAACAAAGTTCCTGTGCAAGGGCTTGATATTTCACTGGGACCAGTTTCTCGTGGTGTCCATTCCCCAGTCCTTCTCTCTTGGTCGTATTTGTTATTACCTTAAAGCAATCCTACTTTAATGGCGTTATTTGGGTTAGCACGAGTTTCTCCTCTTGGATATCAATGCACCTGACGGCCCCCTGATACTCGCGTTCTCCCTGTGACCTCTGTGTCTGCAGGAGAATGCCTTTGGGTTCGGTTCTTGCACGGGTTCCCTCCCTCTACTCTGTCTCTTGGGTTCCTCTTTGGCGTCGGTATCTCTCCCTCGGTTCCCTTTCTCAATGCCACTGTGTCTGACTAATGGTTGCAAGGTCTCTCGTGGACTTTCTTGCTTGGTGGTTTCGATGCTGTTCGACGTACAGACTGTCAGACGCTAAGTCATTGTGCTCACACCACCACTTGGATAAGGCTTCCCTTCTTTTTCGTTGCTCTCTCCACCGAAACACTGAGCTTCTTGCGTTTCCCTCTGCTGCCCAGGACTCCTACATATGGTTTGTCTTCAGCAAAGTCCCTGGAGCTTACAATGTTTCTTAACATCAGGAAATCCCATATATGCTATTATGGTGGATGGTCTAGGGAGTTGCTCATAGGGACGGGAGTCCTTGTCCCCCCAAGCAGAGTCCCTCCCAGTTAGGTCCCACATGCCCAGACCCCTAGGGAGCCAAAGAATGAATATGCAATGGAGCCTGGGTTGGCTCTAAAAGCCAAATGTAAGCTGAGCCAGCATTAGATGCATATCTTGCCATCTGCCTCCCCACCCTCAAACAACAATGCATGCCTGTTATTCTGCTTCTTCATCCCCAACAGCAAAAACCCAATACCTGGCATCCTTCCCCCTGCCCCCACTAATGTCTTTTCTCCTTGCCCCCATAACAGGAAACATGCACCTGGCATCACAATTTTGGAAGATACTGCATAGTGAAATTGATTACATTCTCCTGAATCACACACTTTCTGTAAAATGGGATTTGATCCCAGTTTTAACTTTAGACATTTGAGCACCTATCTCCTCATATCAGGCCTATAATTGTGTGTTATTGTATGGTCTAAGGAAGTAAAATAATGTCCTGTTTCATAAAGATGACATAAAAAGTAAGCAAAACAGTGATCAAAGTGTTATTTTCACTATCCTGAATGTACCATGTACCAGAATGCAAAGTCATGTCGGCCTAAACAATCCTGTCTGCTTTTCAACTGTGCATTCAAGACTTAGGGCCTCATTACGACCCAGGCGGAATGGGTTTAATGGCGGCTGTAAAGGTGCCGGTGCCGGGAAACCCATTCCACCCTATTACGAGGTTCCAAGAGCGGGACCCGCTCTGGACGTCTGGTCAGACCAGACGTCCTTTGCGGGTCCCGCGAGGGGACCAGGGAGCTAACAATGGGTCCGTTATTAACGGAATGGTGATGGGTAAATTGAATGAGGAATTACCGGGTCCTCCAAGGTGGGAATGGCCCGGTAATGGCTCATTCAAGGAACCCGGACCCGAGTTTGGAGGCAGCAAAGCCCTTATTAAGGGCATGGCTACCTCTAAACTTGTAATGAGGCCCTTAGACTCTAGGGGAATGGGGCTCAGTCTTATACTAGGCACAAGGTGGAGCAACAGGCAGCACACACATCTCCTGGATGGTGCGAAAACGAGTACGAAAACTGCTGGGCTAAGTGGCAGGTGGACAGCCTCATGCCTGGGCAAGCATCTCCTAACCCAAGAACAGTGTGACCCCACACTTCCTCATTCAGAAACTTTGCAGTACATAGAGGCCCAATGCAACTGCACATTGCCCTTGGCGGAGAGTAAAACAAATGTTCCTAGTATATAATAATTATAATTGGTTGCTTATAACGCACTTTATACCGAAGAGGTTTTTAAGCGCGGACCCGGGATTCGGACCTGTGTTGCTCTGTGTCGTCTTGCTTCCAAGCACGTTGCCACTGAGCTATACTACCACCAACACTGGAAGAGTAAGACCCTTATACAGTATAGGAAAATGATGACTAAGGGTGTAATAGATAAGATTCCCAGAGAACAACGCTATTGCCGTCTTTGTAAGAACCAGGAATTTCCCGAGACAGCCAAGCATGTCCTCACTGAATGCCAGGTTATGAACGATGATATAAAATTTTACTTGGGAAAGTATGTGCACAATTGGGAAACCATAGGGAACATGTTGTTTTGGAACCACTGTGTTAACACTAATAGTATGCGTTTGCTAACCGCACTATACTCTATCTGGCTAAGAGTGGAAGACAAACTGGCCATATCTATATGAGGAAAGTTAGTCTTCGACTGGACCCGGGCTTCATAGGGAAATGGAGTCAGTGTCAAGGAGGCCAGACCCTACAATTTAATGTGTTATGTTTACTGGATTAGAAAGAACATTACGTGTATCTTAAATTGTTAATAACATAAGAGACAATGAATGATCTATACTTGAGTATAATCATACTGTATTGACTTATTTGTAGATTCTTAAAAAAATTTTATACTGTTTTGGATAATGTTTAATTTTTTTTTAATTGCATTGTATTGTATATTTTAGATTGTATGTTATTAAAATGTATATGTGTAAAGTTTATTACTTAAACTAAAACACATTAAAGATAAAAAAAAAAAAAAAAATAGGAAAATTATGCAGGTACACTACCCTTCGTCACCAAACAGTCAAGTACATCCTTTATATCACTGTTCTACTAGGAGAGAAACAATGCTCATAAGCGACGGAACAATGAGCAAGTTAAGAAATAATTCACCCTGTGGTGCGCACATTATAAAACATCCATTTTTTTAATTATTTTTGGAGCGAACACTGTAGTTTAATTTACTATATATAAAAGTGTGGCTTTTTGTGTAGTGCACATTGAAAATAATTCCGTCTAAGTGTTTCCCAATTTGACAGCGAAAGGACGTTTGACCCATTTAAATATAGAGATTTTTGCAGGATTTCATAAATTGGCCAAAAGTGGAAGGCACGTTTTATGGTTGCACAGTTTGCAACTTTCAGACCATACATGCTCCCACTGCAACATCAGTTTTGCACCAACATGCAATTCCTGGCAACAGATAAACAAAGTACTGTGTGCAAGTGGATGACTGCATGCTATGCTATTACCGGTCACTGTATGCAGGTGTTAGTTTAATGTACTCTGAATGTAACGGAGGACGAGTTCATGCTTGGCGTAGATCCACTTGGGCTCTTCCTTTACAAAGACACTAGAGTTGAGCCAGAGCCAGGCATTTGCCTCCCAAACCAGCTCCGCCCCCACCTCCAAAGGCAGACCACACACAAGTACACAAATCAGTCCACAGATTCCCCTGTGAGTTTGCACAAGCCCCCTTGTTAGGAACCGGAGGATGTTGATGCAGCTGCTGCAGCTACCCCACAACAGAGGAGTCCATGGATTCTGAGCGTAATTCGCCCCATAATTTCCCTCTTTGGTATGTCAGAAGGTGAGGTCTTGCCATGGTGTTGGTGCCCTTCTCATGTCAACATGGACATGTTGTAGAAGTGCAAGAGGGACCTCCAACTCATAACTGAATGTTCTCATGCCATCAGGACGTATGTGAAACTTGCATTCCTTTGCCACTGGCTCTTTACCGAAGGCCAATGGGCTAATAGCAGGCATATCCCCAGCCCAGTCTGTCACGCACACTTCATCCGGTAGTGTAATGCATCACAGAATGCAGCCACCAATCCACCACCATGTCATAATCTAAGGAGGAAAAGGACAGGTGGTGCACCTTTTCTATGTTGTACAAGGGTGTCTACGGTTGTTAGGTGTTGTCGACTGCACCCATGTCGCCCTCTGCTCTCCACGGGTGGTTTCATATGTCTATAGCACTGATGTCTCGTGCAAATTCCTCCAGTGTTCAAGGGTGTGTGCCCAGCTGCAGGGTCGAGACTATGGGGAGATGTGGCTGCTTGGTAATTCACAGTAAAATTAAAATATGTACACTGTTGACACGTGCCTGCGTAGCCAATCCTTAATGGGCATATGTGTGAATGGGCCATTGTCTATGTGACTATACATTGCACATTACAAGGTGCTCACATATAAAATGTTATTTGACAGTTCATTTGAAAACTCTGGGCCATCTGGTCCATAATATCAATCATCTCCTTTCCTAAACAGTGATGTCGTTTACCCTCTCCATCCCTATCTCAGGGCACCCTTCAGATGCCGCACCACCACGCGACAGCATAGATATACAAGAGGGCACAGGTTCACCAGGGGCATCATTGAGCAAACTATTGGCATTCCGAAGTCCAGCTTCAGATGGTGCGTCACTCATGTGGGGTACTACAGATCAAATTTTGCGAGCAACATTATCTTTGTCTGGTGTGTGCTGCATAACATTGTGGTGCGCAGTAGCAAAGACATTCAGCAAGTGCCTAACCTCACCTGCCAGCCACGTGTCAGTCCAGTACCACAGGATGGGCGACGGGGACAATGCAGCGTGAGTGAGGGATCAGCTGGTCCACAGCTTCTTTACCTGAGCCATCATGGTTTAGGATATTTAAAATGGCAGCTGGCAAGTGTGTATCAAAAGCAACAGGGTGAGAAGCGGCTGATGCCAGGTGCACACTTACAATATCCTGAGACACATATAGGCAGATGTCTGTGGGCATGCAAACAGATACAAAGGACACACATAGGCAACACTTCACCTCCCGGATCAGTCAACCTTGGCCAGTTTGCACATGCACACCCAGGCTGCCAAAACAACATTCTTTCAGGACATGTCAACAAACACAAACATAATGGTGGAAAGATAGTGGCGGCCAAATGACAGCAGCCTGCAAAGCATCACATGCCAGGAGCAAGTGGCTAGCTACTACCACCAACACTGGAAGAGGTGATGTCTCCAAGCTGATACACCCATACAAACAGACACAGCTTGGGGAGGATACACACTGCTGCATCCACATCAAGCAAGTATCATGGGTGTTTCATGTACGCTGCCCAGTTTTTGATTACACATTTTTTTACGTAGACACAAACAACAAATAAAATGTCAAAAACATCAAAGAATGCAACACAAATTAGCATGTTCTGCGGTAGAAATGAATGCTGTGAAACGGAATGGCAGGCATATATGTGGTGCTTAAACCCCCAGGGGCCTTGCAATGTATCTCCAGTGTATACTGCAGCCAGCATTGACACACACCTGCATGCCCAACGCAAAGAGACATATCAATGCATACAAACGACTACATTGCCACCACACAAACATGTGCCATTCATGCAAAAATCCCAACCGTCGCCATTACCATAAGTGTGCCTCCAGTGCAGACAGCACAGACCCGATCAAGGCCATGAAATAATGTATCCGAGGCATGGTTAAACCCGCCTTAACCCTCCCCTACCTCTTCACTTGACTAAGTATACAACATTGCCACTTGTCACGCTCCACTTATCCACGCTCCACTGCCACCGCCTACATCATCTCCAGGGCAGTGCATTTCCAATGCCCAAGTCACCCCTCATCCAACCTATTTAGTCAGTAATGTGACTCATGCATGACCTTGCAGACTCCGGCTGTAAAACATCACATCTGCTGCAGATCTATGCCCAGACACCGCCAGTCCATTGCTAAATCCCATAGGAGAGGTACCACAGCAGATGATGTGTCTCTAACTCCTTCTCCTTGTCATGCCGTGGAGCACAACATGGATAACAATCTGCACCCGTGTCCAAATCACATTCAGTGATCTGATCATCAAATCTCCACAGGTCCTCAACCTCCACACACAACACACACACACACACAGGCCAACCCCCAAGAAATGTTGTGACCAACTCCAGCCTACACTTAACCCACAGTATGATAATGCCAGATATGTGTTTCGTCTCCTCTTGCGTGTGTTTAACATAACAGGTTACATCCACCAGTCAGCTGATGTCTCCCTCAAGCACCATTGAACTGCACCCGACCGGTGCATCACTGAACTGCACCCAACCAGTGATAGGCCCATTGACAGATGGCTCAATGTACCATATGAGTGTGCCTTATCCAAACAGGCTGGTGCCACGATTGATTTACCTGTGCAACACACCACTTGCCAACCGGTCGGGATGCACCACACTGGAGCATTAAACAGCACTGTGAAGAGGCACAGTGCATGCACACCTGAAGCACAAGTGGTCAACAGGATGCATGCCACAGGACAGAATTAGTCAGCACTTTGACATCTCAAAAGCACCTAGATGAGATCAAATCTTTAGAATCATGTCAAGTGGATCACGCCTTATATGAGACCGTACATGGCAGATATTGAAATTCCCTGGACTGCAGCTAGAACTTAAATTCACAACCCTGCGGAAGCCTGTCCCCGTTGTAAGGTTGAACAGCACACAAGCTGAGACCAACAGAAACCCATCTGAATGGCACTCGAGCTTAACAGGCAATCAATGTACATGCACTGTACTGCTATGATACATGCCAAAAGATATGGAATGCTGTAAATTGCACCAATGGCCTCCTCAAGCATACAGTGATCCAGTGAAAACACACATCACGCAATGTGCCTATCCACATTAGATGATGTATGCCAATATGTTGCACTTTCACATGTCCGCAGATCTCCACAGAGTTGAGAATATGTACTACAAACTAAATCTGTAGCCCCAAGCAGCCTGCCTCACAATCTATGCCCGGCAATGTACAGATACTATGTGTACACAGGCCGAATCAATGACAGGTGAGAAATAGAAGTACACCATGCGGGCACATTACTTTGTAAAGAATTAGGAGACACACGCAGGACACAGTACATTTCACAGACAATATAGAACATTGTCCTGCCTGCCTCGCTTTAATCGCATCAGAAACAACATAGAACTGTGACTTCTGTAACAGTGGCCATCCCAGCCTGAGGTCTGATCTGATCTTCACCATCACAGCAAAGGTTCTGCAAAGTAGGACCAGTTGGTAAATGCAAGGCTGACGTGCAGCAGAGAAAGCCGTCCCTTGGCATGTGTATGCCAGAAAACATACACACTGGAACAGCATACCAAAAGACAAGGGGCCTCATTACACGGTAGGCGTTAGCCATGGGGCTATTAGCGCCATGGCTACCCCCTTACCAAATTCCGGGTCCGTGTTCCCGGAATAGGGACTTACCAGGTCATTCCGACCTTGGAGGACCCGGTAAGTCCCCATTCCGGGAACCATTCCCCATTCCCATTCAAGCCCCCATAGGGCTCAATGGGAATGGGGATGGAGCTAATAACGGTTCCGCAATTTGCGGTACCGTATTAGCTCTGAAGTCCCTCAAGGGGTCCCTTCCATAACGCCTGGTAAAACCAGGCGTTAGGGACGGGACCCACTAAGGGACCTCGTAGTAGGGCGGTAAGGAATTACCGACACCGGTGCCCTTACCGCCTACCGTATAATGAAGCCCAAGGAAACACAATGGCCAATTAGGAAGTAGATTGGGACTGAACGCATTAGGCCATTCATTTGCACACACAATCTCATGAAGTCATAAAGTCGTAAAGCAAATAAGTTTCCTTACACGTGAGTCCTGGCCCTGTCTGTTCATTGTCCGACTCCTGAGCCCTCCCTGTATCTGGTAGACATAAGGCGACACACCATTTGAACACCCAATCAATAGGCTCAGTACAGCACATGCAGCTTCAGTGTAACCTCAATGTAAAAATGTGAAGTCGCATTTTGCCTGCAAGCGGCCAGGACATTTAATCCTGAGTGACCGTCTAAGTCCCCCGACATCATCTCGTGCAGTGAATAGTGGCTGGCCGTTAATCACTGGTATTGCCATGAGAGAGACCTGCTGAAGGTCTTGGAGCTCCCACTGAAATCCATTGAGTTTGCAGCTGTGCATTTCTGCACATTAATTAAGAAACACTTGTGTACAGGCATGTTATAAATGCCACATCATTTCATATCAAAGGAAAGCCGTCCAGATGGTGTGACCTTCACTCTGGACACATTCACTCCCTAGCTACACACATCAGCAGAACAGAACGACATTTTCCAAACAAACTAATGGCAATATGCCAAACACAGCATGGATTTACCGTAGACACATTGGCGCATGCATTTTCAAGAGTCAAATCATTAAGTTCCCCATATGCATACCAGAGGTGCAAAGGCGGCACTTGACCAACCCAGAAGTCCCTGTCAGTTCGGAAAATGGTACCTCATGGACAGACAAACACAGACATGTCCACGGGTGCACAATTGTCCCTTTGAGTACATACGTTCTGTAGGGATGACATTGGGTGGAGATATGGTCATGGAAGGGTTCTTTCATTCTTCGCATCAGTGTACTGTGGTTAGCAGTGTCAAAGGATGCTGAGCTGTTAAGCAGTAGGAGCGCCAGTGTGATATTGTCATCTGCTGTGATATGAGGTCCTCTTGAACGGACACTGGTGCCGATTCAATGCCTCTTTTAGGTCTGAAACCAACTTGCGAGTTACTACAATCTACATGCGTAACAATTTGGCTACATACATTGCTCGCTAGAATTTTGGCTGGTTGTGGTGTGTTTGTGATATGAAGAAAGTATGATGGGTGTTCTCGGTCCCCAGCTGTGTTTTTAAGTGTTTTTCCATAGGCAATCTGTAATTGAGAGAGCAGTTTATCTGTGTTGAAAAGCTTTATTCGGATTGATCCTTTAGCACAGAACAACACAATCACAATCACAATCACAGTCACAATACATAACAAACCACAACAGTAAATCCACATGAACATAAAACCATACACTATGTGAAGAAAGATAAAAACAAGTTAAAATTAAGAACTGTAGGTTGTTAACCTTGGATTTGAACCTTAGGAGGAGAGCAGGGCTTGCAACCTCAATACTGCATTGTAGAGATCTGATTGGACTACAAGAGGAGAGCACAGCTCGCAACCTCAATTTAGCCTATCAGTGGTTTAAATCAATACCTGACAACCTGCTTCTTAAAAGTCAGACACGATGGACATACCTTGCAGAGGAAAAAACCACATTCCACTCTAGTGTGTTAGTGAGGAATTGCATGGATTCCCTCATGGTTCTTAGCCCCATATCAAGTAAGATTGGTAGTAAGTATCTGTGCCTAAGCCTCATTAAGATTGGACATAACAATGTAAAATAAATCAAGGTTTCTTTCCCTTTTTTACAAAGTGGGCATACACTGGTATTTTGAGGCGACCTGCCTCATATATACCAGGCAGTATACAATATACCTAGTCTGAAGCGAACTTATAGGGAGTGCTCATAGGGTGGAAGAATGCCGTCCATGAACGGTTTGCTGTTACCCATTGTATCGAGTAGAAGGAATACAAGAGCATTTCTTAGAGCATACATTTGGATCTCTAGGTTCCTGAATATGTTCCGTTTGGCAGTTAACTTGAGATCAGCTTTGAGTAAGGGGCAACACTCACTGGGGTTTTCCCAGAAGTGTCTAGCACCTAACCCACACAATATCTTTTTCACATGTAGGACCCAGCCCTGATTTATTGCTACTTCCATTTGCAGGAAGTCTCTCAAGGCATCTTTATAGGGGGATAAGCTCGTGGAGGATATGATATGATATGGCATTTGTAACGCGCCTATAAAAAAGTGTTTCAAGGCGCGACGAGGCAGGAAGGGGGAACAAAGGGAAGACAGACAACAATCCTACTAGGCCAGGTGTCATTCAGATCGCGCAAGTGCATGGGTAGAGGGAAAGTGCAGTACAGGGTAAGTAGAATAATAATAAATAATATGGCCAGCTAGTGGCAAGTGCAAGGACAGTTTAGAAAAAGTGCTGGGAAGGGGGCTGTAGGGATACAGAGACAGTCCCGCAGTCCAGGGGTTGTCAGTGCAAGTGGAGAGTGGCTGGGCCAAGGACCGAGATCGGTGAGAGTGGCCCAGTTTCAGATTCAGTGCAGTTTCAGTCAATGGTTAGCAGGGGAGAGGGGGAGAGGGGGAGAGAAAGCAGAAGCAAAGAGGAAGATTTTGAGGTGCTTCCGGAACCGCAGATGGTTCTCCTCAAGTTTAAGGGAGGCAGGAAGGCTGTTCCAGAGGGAGGCCCCTGCCGTGGAGAGAGATCTACCCCCAACTCGTTGCTTGGAGAAGCGGCTGACCCTGAGGGAGTTGGATGCTAATGAGCGAAGAGCTCGAGAAGGAAGATATTTAGGAAGAGAGAGTTGAAGGTATTTAGGCCCCAGGCCCCAGAAGGCCTTGTGGACAATGCAGAGTGTTTTAAACTTAATCCTCGCAGCCACTGGGTGCCAGTGTAGAGATTTCAGTCCTGGGTAGATATGGTCCCTGGTCTTGAAGCCAAGGACAAGTCTCGCAGTCCTCTTCTGGATAAGTTGCAGAGGGCGGAGTGTAGAGTCAGGCAGATTTAGATAGAGGCTGTTACAGTAGTCCAGCTTCGAGAGAACCAGGGCTCGGGAGCTTCTGGGGGAAGGAGAGGAAAGGAAAAATACCTCTGAGGAGGTGCAGCTGGTAGTGTGACTTCTTAGAGACGTCAGATATGTGAGGAGAGAAGGAGAGTGTGGAGTCGAAGGTGACCCTGAGGTGTTTTGCCTTGCAGCTAGCAGCAGGAAGAGGGCCAAGAGAGGCCGGCCAGAGAGCTGCAGGGAAGGAGGGAGTGGGTGTGCCGATGAGTAGAATCTCAGTCTTACTGGCATTAAGGCAGAGGTCATTGGCGGCACACCATTCCTGGATAGCAGACAGACAGTCAGAGATGAGGGAAGGAGAGGAGGCGGCGATGATAGCCTGAAAATGAGCTGGGTATCATCCGCATAGCACTGAAAGTTGGGGCAGAGAGCGGCGATGCGGTGGGCAAGGAGTGCAGATACTGGTTGAACAGCCAGGGAGAGAGGTTAGATCCCTGGGGGACACCACAGGTAGAGAAAAAGATGTCAGAGAGGAAGGACCCAAGTTGGACCTGGGAGGGTCGATTGGAGAGGAAAGAGGTCAGCCACGCCAGAACCTGACCAGTGATACCCAGGTTATCGCGGAGACAGTTGAGCAGGACGGCATGTTTGACAGTATCAAAGGCAGAAGAGAGATCGAGCAAAATGAGAACACACGGAGAGTTGGGCTCAAGGTTCGAGAGCAGTCCTCACGGATGTTCAGGAGAGCAGTTTCTGTGCTTCTGGCAGCTCTGAAGCCAGACTGATGGTCATGAAGACTACCAACAGATTCAGCAAGGAGATTAAGCTGGGAGATGGCCAGTTTCTCCAGGAGCTTGCCCAGGAAGGGAGTGATGGAGATTGGGCGATAGTGCCGGGCATGAGGGGTCGGAAGAGAGTTTCTTAAGAAGAGGGTGCACAAGGGAGTGCTTAAGGGGGATGGGAAGACTCCAGAGGCGAAGGAGTGGTTGCAAAAGTCAGCCAGGACAGGAGCCAGGGAGTCGATGTGGTCCTTGATAGTTTTGGAGGAACAGGGGTGAACCTGTTTTGACAAGACTTTCATAGATAGGACTTGTCTGGAAACTTCGTCAGCAGAGAAAAGAGGAAAGGCAGAGAAGGAGGGAGGAGAGTGAGGACAGGATGTCCTCAGTTTTAGAGATGAAGTGAGAGGCCAGTGCCGTGCATAGGGCCTGGGAGGGGACAGGAGAGGTAGAGACTGCAGCAGGGTTGGCCAGCTCCTTGCAGATTTTAAAGAGTTCGGCCGAATTGTTAGATGCCGCAGAGATGCAGGCTTGGATAAGGGCTCTCTTCTTGGTGAGAACGGAGAGCCGGTAGTGCCTTTGGAGCAGGCGGCAGGCCAGTTTGTCAGAGAATAAACATGAAGCACGTCATTTCCTCTCTACCACCCAGCACTTGCGTTTAAGGGTGACAAGATCCGAGTCATACCAGGAGTTACATTTGGATTTGGGCTTCAGGCGTATTCTCATGACAAGGGCAAGGATATCAAGAGTATCGGATATAGCAGAGTGGAGCATGGAGAGGGCTGTGTCAAGGTGGGAGTCAGCCGAAGGGGGAGGAGGGAGAGAGAAGGTGGCTGCGAAAGCCACAACTGACACGCGCTTCATGGGTCGGATGACCGAGAAGGTGGGTGGCAATGATGGAAGTGGATTTGCCTGTGGGGTAGGGAGGGTGAGGTGGGAGGATAGGAGAAAGTGATCACTCCAGGAGAGAGGAGTGGAGAGAGGGACAGAGAGGGGAAGGTCAGAAGAGATCAAGGCATCAACAGTGTGCCCTGCAGAATGAGTCGGCCCAGACGGGAGAATAGAGAGAGAGAGGGAGTTGCAGAGGTCACAAAAGAGTCCATGGGGGGGGGGCAGGAGGCTTCCAGGTGGATGTTGAAGTCTCCAAGAAAGAGGAGTTGAGTGGTTGAGGACAGGAGTGAGGAGGAGAGCTCCGACCACTCGGAGAGGAAGGAGGAAATTTGACCGGTGGCCGATAGATAGTAGCCACGGTAAGGGAATGGCTAGGAGAGAGAGAGAGTCGGCAGACAAGGCATTCAAAAGAGGAGTAAGTCTGCGTTGGAATGACAGTGGCAGGAATCCACTCAGGGAAGATAAGGGCCACCCCCCCAGCACGGTTGGGCCTGGGCACAGAGAGGATCTTGTAACCGTCAGGTAGGATTGTGTCAAAGCTGGTGACAGAGCTGGCCGTGAACCATGTCTCAGTGAGACCGAGGACGTCAAGGTCCAGTTCCTCAAGAAGGCGACAGATGTCAGAGGAATGTTTGACAGCAGAGCAAGAGTTAAGAGTGGCAATGTGGAGAAGGTTGCCATCCTTGAAGGACTTCTGGGGAGGGGTACAGATCAGAGGTATGCCCTGCGGAGGTGAAGAAGGAGCACAAGAGAGGGCAGGAAGGCAGGGTGGAGGCAAGGTAGCCGAGGAAAGAGGAGGGGGGACAGCAGAAGAGGAAAGGAAGTTGATGAGGTGCGGGAAGCGTCTATCAAAGAGGTGGAGGTTGGCCTGAGGGCCTTGGACCAAGAGGGTCCCATTAGTGTAGACATTAATGATGGCCTTAGAGGAGTGGAAGGAGGCCAAGAGGACATCCCAACGGGATGGGAGAAGAGGAGAAAAGAGAAAGCACAGAGACCATATGAAGGGTCCATAGGTCAGGAGAAGGCACGAAGAAGAGGATGTCAGTGAGGGTTTCCTTGGAGGAGGCACTGGTGTAGGTGTCTGCGATAGGGAGGACTGGGTTGGAGACCAGGATGTCCTTTTTAAACTTTTTCCTAACAGATTTAGTGAGGAGAGCAGGATAGTCAATGGAGAAGCAGTTAGAGAAGATAGGCGAGATAGAGAGCACCATGGAATAGGAGGGAGGGCTGGAGACAGACGAGAGCAGGGGACAGGGAGTGAGCAGCAGCCCCAGTTAACACAATTCAGAACAGCAGTAAACACAGTAAATGCGTGTTAGATACCCAGTGGAGAGGCCACCTAAGTATGAGAATCCTGCAAGGGGAGAAAAAGCCCTAGTGTACCACAAGTTGCAGAGCACAGTGAACACAGTAAGAACGTATTAGATACTCAGTGGAGAGGCCACCTAAGTATGAGAATCCTGCGAGGGGAGAAAAAAGCCCTAGGAGACCACAATTTGCAGAGCACAGTGAACACAGTAAGAACGTATTAGATACCCAGTGGAGAGGCCACCTAAGTATGAGAATCCTGCGAGGGGAGAAAAAAGCCCTAGGATACCACAATTTGCAGAGCACAGTGAACACAGTAAGAACGTATTAGATACCCAGTGGAGAGGCCACCTAAGTTTGAGAAACCTGCGAGGGGAGAAAAAAAAACCCGACTAGCCACAGCTGTGGAAGACCGTGAGGTGAAGGCACCATGTGCATGAGGTGAACAGTGTAGGTGGAGGTGGGCCGGGAGCAGGTGGAGCTAATAAGAAGACTGGCACCTAGCGTCCCCTGCGGACACCTGCAGACACAGTGGGAGCCGCCCTTTGCCTAAGGGGCCCTTAGCCGAGGGGCTGCGGCAGGGGGCTGCCCAGGGAGGAGGATTAAGGCAGGAGGAGAGAGGAAGGGGAGGGAGGTGTGGCGGGCAGGGAGGCGGAAGAAGGAGAGGAGGACCAGGAAGTGGCTGCAGGGGGAGGGGGACAGGGGGCAGCACAACGTGCACGGAGCGCAACAAATTCAAATCAAACAAACAGTTCCTGATTATAAATTTAAACACACTCACTGGAAAGCCCACTGGAAATAGCAGGGCAGCCTTCACACTGGCCACACAGGGCTACGGGCGACCGTTCGATCCCGCTCAGCTAAACAACGAGGACCAAAGCCTCACCCAATACAGGACTGGCCTAAGGGCAATCAGATCCACCACTGGCAGTATTTGCAGTTCTAAGTGAATCAACACAGTTGGTGCATTTTTGGGCAAGAGCAACAGTTTCTTTAAAAATATATTCTCGACTGAGGATAATAATTTTGTATTGACAAAACCCCAGATCTCTGCACCATAAAGAGACGTAGGCAGTGCTTGTTTGTTAAATAGTGCCAGGGCTGGTGTAATTGCCCCACTTCCATGGCTCGAGAAAAAAGACCAAATTGCCCCGCTAAATTTACTTAGGTTGACCTTGGATTTGGTCAGTTGGTCCAAATATCCCCCCGCCCACCTCGTTAAACCTAATCCCCAGGTTGTAAAGTACCAAAATTGGTCCAGTGTAAGGCCGTCAACTTCGATCTTCAACTGGCATGGCTTGGAAAATGTAGGTGTGAAAACCATCACTTTACTTTTAGAGCTATTGAGTGTGAGGCCAAGCTCCTTACATTTTGTCAATAAGATGTTAAGGGCCACTTTCAGCCCAGCTGGGCTAGTAGCAAGAATGGCCACATCATCTGCATAGAATAAGCTGGGCCTTTTTTTTTACCCAATCCTAGGGGCATCCAGGGCACGTGCCTCCAATGCCTCCACAATTTCCTGGATGTATAATAAGAAATGAGTGGGGCCAGGACACATCTCTGACGGACCCCTTTAAACACATCAAACTGATCGGTCAAGTCCCATCCCAAACCGTATCGAACACTAGCCTGATTATGGACATGTAATAATTTAATCGCATCAAGCAGTTCTTTTGGAATTTTATGTTTTTTCAAGGTTTGTCACAAAAGGGCTCTCGGCACCGAATCGAACACCATTTTAAGGTCCAAGAACATAACATATAGCTTCATGTTTTGCAATTGTGTATATTTCTGAATTAACAGGAACAGTAGAAAACTATGATCCACTCTGCCCCGTCCAGTTAAAAACCCAGCTTGAGCATTGCTAATAGGCCCTCTGTCATCTACCCATTTTTGAAGTTTTCTCAATAACGCTTTGCCGTAACGAGATTGTCCAATAATTTTCAGGCTGATCTTTATGCCCTTTTTTGTGAATCGGTAATATTGTCGCCTCCCGGAAAGTTTGCAGTACTTCTTTAGCACCAAATGGCAGCGTTGAATACTCTGCATAAAAATGGCACCCAGATAGTCATTTCATCATGGTAGAAATCTAACGGAATAGGATCAGGCCCTGCTACTTTCCCTATTTTTGGGAACCGAAGGCTTCGTCCACCACTTCACGTGTTACAATCAAAACTGCCTCTATGGAATTTGTGGCTGGCTCCTCCACGCAATGCTGTACTGCCTGCCTTCCCAGACTTGAATAGAGGTTACAAAAGTGCCTTCTCCTTGCCTCACCCTAAGTTACTAGGGGAATCCAGACGTGGACCCCTTGCTCACTATTCTTAGAGAGGCACAGATCCACCCTACTGATGAGGTCCAACCAGACCGAAACACGTGTCTGGGGTTTCTGTTGGTACTCTTGTTCAGAGGAGAATTGCCTCGCATTTCGGTGCTGGACTGCCCAGGGCAGGACAAAGACTGATATGTTTGGGATATTTCTTCTCTGTGAAAAGATAGTGAGCTAAAGACTCTGGGAAGTCTCTCGTAACCAGGACTGATGTCTGGCAGAGAGACTCCCAGGACCCCCTTGTTAAATCTGCATATTTAAGTAACTTTGGGTCTCACCCTAAGTTACTAGGGGAATCCAGACGTGGACCCTTGCTCACTATTCTTAGAGAGGCAACAGATCCACCCTACTGATGAGGTCCAACCAGACCGAAACACGTGTCTGGGGTTTCTGTTGGTACTCTTGTTCAGAGGAGAATTGCCTCGCATTTCGGTGCTGGACTGCCCCAGGGCAGGACAAAGACTGATATGTTTGGGATATTTCTTCTCTGTGAAAAGATAGTGAGCTAAAGACTCTGGGGAAGTCTCTCGTAACCAGGACTGATGTCTGGCAGAGAGACTCCCAGGACCCCCCTTGTTAAATCTGCATATTTAAGTAACTTTGGGTCTCACCCTAAGTTACTAGGGGAATCCAGACGTGGACCCCTTGCTCACTATTCTTAGAGAGGCACAGATCCACCCTACTGATGAGGTCCAACCAGACCGAAACACGTGTCTGGGGTTTCTGTTGGTACTCTTGTTCAGAGGAGAATTGCCTCGCATTTCGGTGCTGGACTGCCCCAGGGCAGGACAAAGACTGATATGTTTGGGATATTTCTTCTCTGTGAAAAGATAGTGAGCTAAAGACTCTGGGGAAGTCTCTCGTAACCAGGACTGATGTCTGGCAGAGAGACTCCCAGGACCCCCCTTGTTAAATCTGCATATTTAAGTAACTTTGGGTCTCACCCTAAGTTACTAGGGGAATCCAGACGTGGACCCCTTGCTCACTATTCTTAGAGAGGCACAGATCCACCCTACTGATGAGGTCCAACCAGACCGAAACACGTGTCTGGGGTTTCTGTTGGTACTCTTGTTCAGAGGAGAATTGCCTCGCATTTCGGTGCTGGACTGCCCCAGGGCAGGACAAAGACTGATATGTTTGGGATATTTCTTCTCTGTGAAAAGATAGTGAGCTAAAGACTCTGGGGAAGTCTCTCGTAACCAGGACTGATGTCTGGCAGAGAGACTCCCAGGACCCCCCTTGTTAAATCTGCATATTTAAGTAACTTTGGGTCTCACCCTAAGTTACTAGGGGAATCCAGACGTGGACCCCTTGCTCACTATTCTTAGAGAGGCACAGATCCACCCTACTGATGAGGTCCAACCAGACCGAAACACGTGTCTGGGGTTTCTGTTGGTACTCTTGTTCAGAGGAGAATTGCCTCGCATTTCGGTGCTGGACTGCCCCAGGGCAGGACAAAGACTGATATGTTTGGGATATTTCTTCTCTGTGAAAAGATAGTGAGCTAAAGACTCTGGGGAAGTCTCTCGTAACCAGGACTGATGTCTGGCAGAGAGACTCCCAGGACCCCCCTTGTTAAATCTGCATATTTAAGTAACTTTGGGTCTCACCCTAAGTTACTAGGGGAATCCAGACGTGGACCCCTTGCTCACTATTCTTAGAGAGGCACAGATCCACCCTACTGATGAGGTCCAACCAGACCGAAACACGTGTCTGGGGTTTCTGTTGGTACTCTTGTTCAGAGGAGAATTGCCTCGCATTTCGGTGCTGGACTGCCCAGGGCAGGACAAAGACTGATATGTTTGGGATATTTCTTCTCTGTGAAAAGATAGTGAGCTAAAGACTCTGGGGAAGTCTCTCGTAACCAGGACTGATGTCTGGCAGAGAGACTCCCAGGACCCCCTTGTTAAATCTGCATATTTAAGTAACTTTGGGTCTCACCCTAAGTTACTAGGGAATCCAGACGTGGACCCTTGCTCACTATTCTTAGAGAGGCACAGATCCACCCTACTGATGAGTCCAACCAGACCGAAACACCGTGTCTGGGGTTTCTGTTGTACTCTTGTTCAGAGGAGAATTGCCTCGCATTTCGGTGCTGGACTGCCCAGGGCAGGACAAAGACTGATATGTTTGGGATATTTCTTCTCTGTGAAAAGTTAGTGAGCTAAAGACTCTGGGGAAGTCTCTCGTAACCAGGACTGATGTCTGGCAGAGAGAACTCCCAGGACCCCCTTGTTAAATCTGCATATTTAAGTAACTTTGGGTCTCACCCTAAGTTACTAGGGGAATCCAGACGTGGACCCCTTGCTCACTATTCTTAGAGAGGCACAGATCCACCCTACTGATGAGGTCCAACCAGACCGAAACACGTGTCTGGGGTTTCTGTTGGTACTCTTGTTCAGAGGAGAATTGCCTCGCATTTCGGTGCTGGACTGCCCCAGGGCAGACAAAGACTGATATGTTTGGGATATTTCTTCTCTGTGAAAAGATAGTGAGCTAAAGACTCTGGGGAAGTCTCTCGTAACCAGGACTGATGTCTGGCAGAGAGACTCCAGGACCCCCTTGTTAAATCTGCATATTTAAGTAACTTTGGGTCTCACCCTAAGTTACTAGGGGAATCCAGACGTGGACCCCTTGCTCACTATTCTTAGAGAGGCACAGATCCACCTACTGATGAGGTCCAACCAGACCGAAACACGTGTCTGGGGTTTCTGTTGGTACTCTTGTTCAGAGGAGAATTGCCTCGCATTTCGGTGCTGGACTGCCCCAGGGCAGGACAAGACTGATATGTTTGGGATATTTCTTCTCTGTGAAAAGTTAGTGAGCTAAAGACTCTGGGGAAGTCTCTCGTAACCAGGACTGATGTCTGGCAGAGAGACTCCCAGGACCCCCTTGTTAAATCTGCATATTTAAGTAACTTTGGGTCTCACCCTAAGTTACTAGGGGAATCCAGACGTGGACCCTTGCTCACTATTCTTAGAGAGGCACAGATCCACCCTACTGATGAGGTCCAACCAGACCGAAACACGTGTCTGGGGTTTCTGTTGGTACTCTTGTTCAGAGGAGAATTGCCTCGCATTTCGGTGCTGGACTGCCCCAGGGCAGGACAAAGACTGATATGTTTGGGATATTTCTTCTCTGTGAAAAGATAGTGAGCTAAAGACTCTGGGGAAGTCTCTCGTAACCAGGACTGATGTCTGGCAGAGAGACTCCCAGGACCCCCTTGTTAAATCTGCATATTTAAGTAACTTTGGGTCTCACCCTAAGTTACTAGGGATCCAGACGTGGACCCCTTGCTCACTATTCTTAGAGAGGCACAGATCCACCCTACTGATGAGGTCCAACCAGACCGAAACACGTGTCTGGGGTTTCTGTGGTACTCTTTTCAGAGGAGAATTGCCTCGCATTTCGGTGCTGGACTGCCCCAGGGCAGGACAAAGACTGATATGTTTGGGATATTTCTTCTCTGTGAAAAGATAGTGAGCTAAAGACTCTGGGAAGTCTCTCGTAACCAGGACTGATGTCTGGCAGAGAGACTCCCAGGACCCCCCTTGTTAAATCTGCATATTTAAGTAACTTTGGGTCTCACCCTAAGTTACTAAGGGAATCCAGACGTGGCCCCTTGCTCACTATTCTTAGAGAGGCACAGATCCACCCTACTGATGAGGTCCAACCAGACCGAAACACGTGTCTGGGGTTTCTGTTGGTACTCTTGTTCAGAGGAGAATTGCCTCGCATTTCGGTGCTGGACTGCCCCAGGGCAGGACAAAGACTGATATGTTTGGGATATTTCTTCTCTGTGAAAAGATAGTGAGCTAAAGACTCTGGGGAAGTCTCTCGTAACCAGGACTGATGTCTGGCAGAGAGACTCCCAGGACCCCCCTTGTTAAATCTGCATATTTAAGTAACTTTGGTCTCACCCTAAGTTACTAGGGAAACCAGACGTGGACCCTTGCTCACTATTCTTAGAGAGGCACAGATCCACCCTACTGATGAGGTCCAACCAGACCGAAACACGTGTCTGGGGTTTCTGTTGGTACTCTTGTTCAGAGGAGAATTGCCTCGCATTTCGTGCTGGACTGCCCCAGGGCAGGACAAAGACTGATATGTTTGGGATATTTCTTCTCTGTGAAAAGATAGTGAGCTAAAGACTCTGGGAAGTCTCTCGTAACCAGGACTGATGTCTGGCAGAGAGACTCCCAGGACCCCCTTGTTAAATCTGCATATTTAAGTAACTTTGGGTCTCACCCTAAGTTACTAGGGGAATCCAGACGTGGACCCCTTGCTCACTATTCTTAGAGAGGCACAGATCCACCCTACTGATGAGGTCCAACCAGACAGAAACACGTGTCTGGGGTTTCTGTTGGTACTCTTGTTCAGAGGAGAATTGCCTAGCATTTCGGTGCTGGACTGCCCCAGGGCAGGACAAAGACTGATATGTTTGGGATATTTCTTCTCTGTGAAAGATAGTGAGCTAAAGACTCTGGGGAAGTCTCTCGTAACCAGGACTAATGTCTGGCAGAGGGACTCCCAGGACCCCCTTGTAAATCTGCATATTTAAGTAACTTTGGGTCTCACCCTAAGTTACTAGGGGAATCCAGACGTGGACCCCTTGCTCACTATTCTTAGAGAGGCACAGATCCACCCTACTGATGAGGTCCAACCAGACCGAAACACGTGTCTGGGGTTTCTGTTGGTACTCTTGTTCAGAGGAGAATTGCCTAGCATTTCGGTGCTGGACTGCCCCAGGGCAGGACAAAGACTGATATGTTTGGGATATTTCTTCTCTGTGAAAAGATAGTGAGCTAAAGACTCTGGGAAGTCTCTCGTAACCAGGACTGATGTCTGGCAGAGAGACTCCCAGGACCCCCCTTGTTAAATCTGCATATTTAAGTAACTTTGGGTCTCACCCTAAGTTACTAGGGGAATCCAGACGTGGACCCCTTGCTCACTATTCTTAGAGAGGCCACAGATCCACCCTACTGATGAGGTCCAACCAGACCGAAACACGTGTCTGGGGTTTCTGTTGGTACTCTTGTTCAGAGGAGAATTGCCTCGCATTTCGGTGCTGGACTGCCCAGGGCAGGACAAAGACTGATATGTTTGGGATATTTCTTCTCTGTGAAAAGATAGTGAGCTAAAGACTCTGGGAAGTCTCTCGTAACCAGGACTGATGTCTGGCAGAGAGACTCCCAGGACCCCCTTGTTAAATCTGCATATTTAAGTAACTTTGGGTCTCACCCTAAGTTACTAGGGAATCCAGACGTGGACCCCTTGCTCACTATTCTTAGAGAGGCACAGATCCACCCTACTGATGAGGTCCAACCAGACCGAAACACGTGTCTGGGGTTTCTGTTGGTACTCTTGTTCAGAGGAGAATTGCCTCGCATTTCGGTGCTGGACTGCCCCAGGGCAGGACAAAGACTGATATGTTTGGGATATTTCTTCTCTGTGAAAAGATAGTGAGCTAAAGACTCTGGGGAAGTCTCTCGTAACCAGGACTGATGTCTGGCAGAGAGACTCCCAGGACCCCCCTTGTTAAATATGCCCGAAATACAGCATTGCGGGGCCTATTCGCCACCCAACTTATAGGGAGAGACCAGCTTCCAAAACCGCACCATATCCCCTTCTTCCATCGCCTCCCAAAGGGAGGCCCACAAAGCTTTTGCATGTGCATTTTTTGATGCGCGCAAGAGGGCTTTGTGGTTTGCCCACAATTGTTGCAGGGCCCCTTTATCCACAGAATTCGAAGATCTGGCATACAGCACCAGATCTTTTTTCGATCTGTAGCATTCAGCATTGTACCAAAGCAGTTTATTAATATGCAAAAGTAAACATCTGGTGTTTCCTTGTTAAGGATCTCCTTGTACAGGACGAGGTGAGTTGGAGATCCAGTTTTGATGTTAAGTTTGCCAATTTTTTAAAGTCTGGATTGGAAATTGGGTTATGCTGTTCATCTGTGGGACCGTAGGCTAAAAGTCATTGACCAGGATTAGAATGCTGCTTCCAATTCCATTGCTTATTGCAGCCTTGATGGCTTGCCATATGTTTAGTACTTTGTTTTTGAAATGGTTGGTGAAATCATCACATAGTTTTTGAGTAAGAGAATTTACTTTTTCTGCAGGAAGCTGGGTGGCTCATGTGATTAGTGACGTTTACGTTTTTTCTTGTGATGATGTCCATTATTGATTTGTTTGGAATAGTAATCTTTCTTTGCGTTAAGGACTTCTGCTTTGTAGTTCTTGGTCTGTCTTTGGAAAGAGACCTTGGCTTGTGGGTTGTAGTGTTTCTTCCAAATGTATTCAGGTATTCAATTTATTTTTCGGTATTCATAGGTGCGGTGTGAACAATGTGGCTGAAGTCTTTTTATCTGAGAGTGTGATGCACGTTAGTGGGGTGAGGGTCTCTGATGCTTTGTCTAGCCAGTTTTGTAGTGTCGTTAACATGCCTTCTGATAGAAAGAGCTCTGGTTCGTTAGGGTTGGGCTCTCTTACATATGATTTCAGACTTCCTCAAGGGTTAGAGTTGTTCAGCTTTTGTGGTGGTGGTTGTTTGTCTTGTGTGAGTCAGGAGTTGACACATTGGGGTGTTGATGATAAAAGGAATCATTAGATGATCGCTTCATTGTACCTGAATGAGGGGTCGAGGGTGATTATTAGGCCTTCTTCAAAAAAGATTGCGTTGAGGGCGTGGCCTGAGGTGTGTGTCGCGGCTTTGATTATTTGTTGAAGGTGAAAGCTGACTGTGTAGGAGCTCAGGATGTTGGGTGCTCACTCTGTTTCCTTCTTGAACCAAATGGGGACTGCCAGATGTTTATGTTGCATTGCTAGGTTAGAACCTGCATATGCAAAGTTTTCTGCAAAGTTTGGGTTGTATGATGTTTTTCTTTAAACGAGTAGGAAGGAGAGGTTGATTTGATGGTTGAGTGTGAGGTTGATGCACAGGCCCTAAACTTGGCCAGCAGGCCATTACCGACAGGGTCAGCCGGCCGCTTAGGGGCAAATTACCCCAGAATGATACAACTCAGTCACCCATCTCAGGCACACTCAGAAGCATAATAGAGCACAAAATAAAGCAATGTATTGCTCCTCTTGAATTTCAATATGTACATGCAACAAATCCCAATCCAGAAACTATGCAACACGATTGCAGAGGTTGTTAGTTGTGAGACAGCATGTGAAATAGTTAAGGAAACCTAAATGTGAAGGACCTGGAACTCAGGATGTGGAAAGGCATCTCCACTGGAATTCCCAGATAATAAACCCTATAATATAAAAGATTAAATCATTCATTGCACTACTCCAGGGGTTCCTGAGTGTGAGCGCAACAGGATGCAAGAAAAAGTAATGAAATGCACCCTGTGGGGATACCTGTATGGGAACCCAGCAGATTACAATATAGAATCATTGCAGGTATAATTAGATGAAAGGCATTATGTAATGTAGGTTACATGAAGCATATCGTGTAGCAACCCACTTTCACAGGATCATTAAGATTTGAAACACAGTGGGAACAAGCAACAAAACGGTACACTATACAGCAATGCACAGTGCACTTTGGTGGAAGCCTATATCTCAGCCCAGTATAGCACAAATGAGGGATTATGCATCATGCTTTCTTAGGGATAGCTAAAAGTGAGACATGCTTTTATACTAGGGATACTTTAATGTGAACAGCATGAAGCACACAATGGGGGTCATTACGACCCAGGCAGTAATTACGCCAACTTTACCACCATGCGTTTACACCATGGTGGATGGCGGATTTACCGCCCCATTCCAAGGTGAGTGGGGCGGTAAATCCCCATTTCCCATTTTCCCTTCCCCATTCCCATTTTTGCCCCATAGGGCATAATGGGAGTGGGGAAGGCGCTAATTACGCCACCGTAAATTACGGTGGCGTAATTAGCATCATGGGGGGTTAGCGCCATGGATTTTAACGGCTGCTAAAAGCAGCCATTAAAATCGGAATCAGGCGATAAGGGTTAACGACGGCGTTAACCCTTAACGCCTGAGTTGTAATGAGGCCCAATATGGCAGTACACTTTCATAGGGGCATCCATGTAGGAAACCACTGTAAAATATGAATTGACTCTATTCATTTCAATTCAATTCTATTCTCTTTCCAAGGGCCACCTAGGTGTGAATCAAAACAGGGCACAATAAAACAGGAAAGTAATGTGGTTTTTAGGGATGCATCTATGTGAACATTACAAAGTAGAATTCACAAAAAATTATGTAAACCAATGCAAGGCATTTTTTTAGGGACACCTTAATGTGAACATCGGAGAGCACAATATGGATCAATGCACATTCAAAGGAATACATAGTTATGATAGCACAGAATACAGTATAGGATACTTTAATGTGCTAAGCTAACAACACCCAGATGTGAGGTGCATTGGAGATACTGTATACAATAATATAATGTGCCTACACTGCATACCTACATGTGATACACAAATGTGTGCTCAATATACAGAAAACGCACTGCACTTTCCTAGGGATACCTATATAGAGGCAATAATGCTAGAGTCCAATATATAACAAATGCAATGTGATTTGTTGGGATAGCTATATGGGAAGCGTGTGTCGGAGGCGGCCTCTGAGGGAAGTGCGATTGTCGGAGGTGCGGCTTGACACGGCTTGACACGGAGGTGCGGCTTGACACGTTCGACGCGTAGGACGCATAGGAGGGTCCTTTCCTTGAATCCTGTATCCCGTTTCGCTCGAATGTTCGGGCGAGGGAGCGAGGCAGCGAGGATAACAACGCGGGGGAAAGTGCGGGAGAAGGAGAAGAAGAAGGAGAGGCCCCGGTCGTGAGGAGTAACACAGGCAAGATTACAGGTGAGAGCCTAGCCGCGCCGCTCCGAGTTCCGGGTTTGCTCCGGAATTGTGCTAAATACCGCACGGCACGGCACGGCGGTCCCTGAGGCTCCCAGTGGTGCTCGGTCCCCACGGCCCAACTGGTTTTGACTTAAAGCCAGTTGTGGTTCCGGGTGATTGGCCCCCTCATTAAAAGGAGCCTTCCTGTAAGAGGTGGTGCGGCGCCTGCAGCACCCCCCCAGGAATAAGTCTGAGGGAGTGTACATGTCAGTCCCTCTACCCTGACGGACCTCTCCCCTTGATAGGAGGGGGGCTGGGATTAGAGGAGACGGTGAGGCACCTATAAGTGGTGCAGTGGAGTAGAGAATAAGCATACCCTACCCTGGCCTGAGTATCCTCGGAAGGAAGATAGAGCCGTACCTGGGAAGAAGGGGAACCTGCTAAATATCACCCAGAGACTGAGGGCCTTGGCCTGGGATTTGGGTTTCATAGCCCCCTGGTTGACCGACAAGGGGGGTCCACAGGAAAAGGCGTGAAATCAACTTTGCTTCCCAGCCCTCTCTATCACTAGACTGGGAAGCGAAGTGAGCTACAACAGACATGCAGCGGGGTAGAAGAGCCCCCCACTCGATATACAATCTACGCAAAAATAAGTGCCCACCCATTAAGGAATCTAAAGAGAGCCCAAAGAAAGGGGGAAAAACTAAAAAGAATGCCAATTATGCCCTACCGGTGGTGCAAGGGGCTATAACTGAGTTTTTTCCGGTGAATCTTCCCCCTGCCATCAACTCCACAGTAAACGAGGATATGTCAGCACGATACATAATGGTGGCACCTCCTCAAACACCTCTAATTTCGATGATATAGACAACAACTCCCTCCTAGATCTATGTCTAACTATACAGAGAGGGATGCAGGCACAAACTCCTATGAGGCCAAACAGTGGCATAACGCCCACTAAAGATAGTAGCATGAATAGTGTCACAGGGGAACATAACGCTCCGGAAAGGAGCGGACGATTGTCTGCTTCTCCTAATTTAGTAATGACGTCGATGGAGGACGATCCAGACAACGTGACGGAAGATGGGGGGTAAGGACCAAGGCCGTTAAGCCAGCGGTGCGGGCTGCACTCCCAAACACCACTCGTGGTGTATAGATTCAATGTGGTTCAAAGCACAAAATAATTAACTTCTGTCAGTTTACTGCAAAAACTGATAGTTTAATACTTGATTTTCGTCATCAATTTAAGTAATTGTACATCTTAGAAAAAGCAGATGTGCAGGGCGAGCTCAAACAATTGGCCAATGCATTTCGGAACACTGTTCCTACGTCAGGGCCAGCTCATTCACAAACTAATCAGATTCGAGTGCTAAAAATTGAGCAAACGAATCTGTTGGATAACCCACAATATGTCAGCAACATTAATTAATTGAACATACAGTAATTATAAAGCAAATCCACAGGGATCATAACATAGCAAGAAAATAAAGTCATCAACGTATACATCATCATCATCATGATTTAGGAGTTTTTCAAGTATGCCGGGTGTGGATACATTATGCCCAAAGTGGCCATATGGATGCATATGTTCAATGGCAATAACCGCAATGAACAACACGATTTCAACACATACCAAGACAAAGGTTACATGTAATAAAGAGTCCATACATGTCATGAACCATAAGATTACCAACGGATACCAATAGTAAAAAAGTAAAAATAATGTAAAAAATACATACGTGAAATCCCATTTTATGTGCGTGATGATAAACTGTGGAATTACAGCAAAGAAAGAAGAAAAGAAAAAGGTAGAAAAATGACCACCAAAATGCCATATATCGTTTTATCTAATAGGCATCAAGTAATGATGTGACTATTTCAACACTGACCTTGCCAAAGATACAGCATGGACTTCCAAAGTAAACGTGCTTGACTGGCGTTTCTATGCGTATGTCGGCGTTTTACTTTGCGTGCAGACTCTTGTCTGGAAGAGACATGCAACGCGATTAGCAGTGTGTCAAAGTTACCATTTAACTAAAGACGCACAGACGCCTACAAGCATAGTCGCTCATAAGAGAGCCATGCAGCGTGGCACCCGGCGTGTCATTATTTCATCTTATAACAAAGGCTCTGAAGTTGACAGTTAGCGCGAGACGCTCCGTGTCAGAGTTCCATTCCATTAAAAGGGTTCAGATGCCTACGAGCACCATAACGCTCAATCTTGCTCCTTACCTGACAGTAGAAAGAAGGCAAGCCATGCGAAGACGTCACTAGGATGCGTTCGCGGTAGCCATAGTGCTAAATGTTGTGTTCGTGTCACGTTGCCAAGCAACACATGGAGCCGCGAGTACTGAGAAACGCCGGCGGCCATGTTGGAAAGGCTGCTGGTGTGTATCCCGAGTATTACATGTCTTGTAAGGTGTACACTCTACGTGAGCTCGTAGTAATAATGGTTGAGTTCACATTGCGAAATAAAATAGGAGCGTACTTTAGGATTACCTATCTCAATAGTAAACTGGATACGTTGGTCGATCCCATTAAGGAATATCAGAAACTCTTGAAGATCTTGTCTACTGCCTGACCAAATGCCAAAAATGTCATCTATGAATCTGACCCATGTCTTCAACTGGTGTTGCCATCTTGGATTGGATAGCACATGCGTGGTTTCAAAATGGTGCATAAAGCTGTTAGCATATACTGGTGCCATAGTTGCTCCCATTGCTGTCCCCGATATTTGATTGTAAAACTTTCCATCATACCTAAAGCAGGAATTCTTGGAGATGAAGTCAAGCAAAATCATTAAGAATTCTTTGTTAGCTCCAATTTCTGTTGTACTAAGCAATAGAGATTCTACTGCTTGTTGTCCAAGATCATGCGGAATGCTCGTATAGAGGCTGACTACGTCAATCGTAAATAGAATGTCTTCCGGGGCCAAAGAGATGGTGTCTAGTATTTGGAGAAAGTGCGTTTCTGTATCTTTGGCAAGGTCAGTGTTGAAATAGTCACGTCATTACTTGATGCCTATTAGATAAAACAATATATGGCATTTTGGTGGTCATTTTTCTACCTTTTTCTTTTCTTCTTTCTTTGCTGTAATTCCACAGTTTATCATCACGCACATAAAATGGGATTTCACGTATGTATTTTTTACATTATTTTTACTTTTTTACTATTGGTATCCGTTGGTAATCTTATGGTTCATGACATGTATGGACTCTTTATTACATGTAACCTTTCTCCTGGTAGGTGTTGAAATCGTGTTGTTCATTGCGGTTATTGCCATTGAACATATGCATCCATATGGCCACTTTGGGCATAATGTATCCACACCCGGCATACTTGAAAAACTCCTAAATCATGATGATGATGATGTATACGTTGATGACTTTATTTTCTTGCTATGTTATGATCCCTGTGGATTTGCTTTATAATTACTGTATGTTCAATTAATTAATGTTGCTGACATATTGTGAGTTATCCAACAGATTCGTTTGCTCAATTTTTATCACTCGAATCTGATTAGTTTGTGAATGAGCTGGCCCTGACGAAGGAACAGTGTTCCGAAATGCATTGGCCAATTGTTTGAGCTCGCCGTGCACATCTGCTTTTTCTAAGATGTACAATTACTTAAATTGATGACGAAAATCAAGTATTAAACTATCATTTTTTGCAGTAAACTGACAGAAGTTAATTATTTTGTGCTTTGAACCACATTGAATCTATACACCACGAGTGGTGTTTGGGAGTGCAGCCCGCACCGCTGGCTTAACGGCCTTGGTCCTTACCCCCTGTTTTCGTTGTGTGCTGTTCCACGAAGGCACCTTTTCCAACGGGTTTGCACCCTTCTTTAAATTCCAAATTAGTAGTGATTTAACCATAATAGTTATCTAACAAAGGAAGGTTGTGAGCGTTCACCACACACATTTCTAACGTGACGGAAGATAACATCGATCTACACCCTAGCTCATTAAAGTTAACTGAGCTCCAATCGTCGGTGGCTGCCCTGCAATTTGCCCTCAAGATACTTTTACAGATGTCGGGACGTACCCTGGCTAATACCAATTCTATTACTATGGCATTAGGCTCTAAAGGCCTTCCTCGAGAAGAGGCAGAAATTAATCTATCAGCTGCATGACTTACAGAAGATGAGATCAACGAGCAGGAAGTGAAGATGGAAGACAGCGAGGGGCCACATGCACCGAATAGCAACAGCATAATTGAGATACCTCCTGAGGAGGTGGACGAACAGGAGCAGGAGCATAGTCCCCAGTCCCCCCTAACACGTAAACAGCGCAGATTGGCAAAAAAGGCACTGAAGAATAAGCCAGCGGCAACAGGTGCCAAACCTCCTATATCGGGACCTAAATTAGCACCTGAGACACGGTCAAAAAAGGCCTGGAAAAGAATGGTGAGAGCAGCTCAACGGGCGGCTAGGGCAAAGGGCCCTCTGTCAGATTGGCTGATAACTGAAGAGAAGGCAACTGAAGTGGACGAAAATGAAGCATCTGTGCTGTGCGATGAGCCTGACCAGGAAACCAGCATATATACACAGTCGGAGTATGTTCCCGAGACACAGGCATTAGAGGAACCTGGTGAGTCTCCATCACTGGATCAGAAGAGAGCAGTGAATGATACAACTACTAATCGCACTTGCTTCATTAAGAACTTATACCCCAGCGGCAAAAATCCCTGGTTAGCACGCTCAGAGCTGCTCGCAAGACTATATCACATACCTCAATTGCGTGTTTTAAAATCTGAGGACTTTCTTTTCATTGAACCACTTGGGGGCCCTAATCCCAATGTCTCGGCCATACATTGCATCTTCCCGACTACGGCGCATTTAATCAGGAATTATAAAGAGGATTTGATGGCAGTGGACATTGAGATTGAGGAGGACCCTATGGAGAAGGGCCCATTGCCTAAACCAGAAGACATTATGCCTTCAGTTCCGGTGGATACTGTGCTTAAAGCTGGCGGGTGGATAACCCTGCTCTGGCTGAAATACAGCAAGCCCTGAAATCACTGTTAGAATCCATCCCGCAAATGTTAAAGAACCATTGATGTTTATCATTACTTTCCTGGAACTGCAGAGGCTTTTCCCACCTTCTGAGATCTGAGGGTTCTGTAGACCTACTGTCACACTACAGCTGTATCTGTCTTCAAGAGACATGGTCTCTTGACCCACTATTACAAGACGGTTTTGTTATACATCAAGCGGTGGCTACACGTGGCAGTAAGGGTCGTCCCTATGGGGGGTTACTAACTGGGGTAATGAATTCGATTATGTCTCGTAAAATACAGTGTAAAGCTGAGGAGCAGCTCCTGGCAGTAGAAGTCGAACTTTATGATGAAAGAGGTCTGGGAAGGTACCTAGTAATTAATCTTTATAACCCCCCAGGAGAACTGACTCGTGATTCGTTACAGGAGGCAATTCAGGACATGTTGTCTTCCTGGTGGCTGAGAGTTGGAAATGTGGCTGTGGTGGTCATGGGCGATTTTAATTGCCATATGACAGATGAAACACTCATATCCTCTAATCCTGACCTTAGTACTAGGTGTGTAATGACCCACGGAAAGAGGGAAGCTGAAGGGCTAGGTTGGCTGCAATTGTTTGGAGCTTGGGACATGGCTATGATCAATGGCCGTACCAGGGGAGATCGGCTGGGGAAACATACCTGGTCTAATGGCGATTCTACTAGCACATTAGACTATATATTTATGTGCCCCGAGCTGCAGACAAGAGTAGTTGATATGGCCGTGAAGCACAACGAATGGAGCGACCACGCGTCGCTACAGTGCACTCTATGCATCTCTATTCCTACATCTGTACCTCCTAATATAGGTAGTATCCAAACCAACTGTGCAGGATCCAGAATTGTATGGTCTGAGAGAAATATAAGCTCGGCTATGGAAGCACTTTAATCTACTGCAGCCCTAGATTTCCATGAGTTCGAACATATGTCGATAAATGAGATTGAGGATTGGATATCTAGATTCTCAGGCCAGCATGCTATGGCCAACAAGGGACATATGTTAAAGATAGGGGGGTGCATACTCCCATTTAACAGGGAAATTAGGGATGCTAAGAGAGGTCTAAGAGCGGCTATTCGAGGTCTGAAACCGATGAATTTACCTGGAGCCTTATACCGTGAGAAACTAAGGAAAATCAAAAATCGATACAGTGCAGATATTAAGAACATTAAGAGCACTGAAAAAAATGCCAGGTATCAGAAGCTAGTACAAACGATCTGCACTAGAAACTCTCACGGCATTTGGTCTCTCCTCAATGAGAACAGAGAGAAGGTTAAAGGCCCCTTAATTAATCCAATAAGTAAGGAGGCATGGGAAAAGTTCCTATTAGACCGGAACTCAGGAGGTATAGAAACCTTGAATAGTTTCGGGTGAAGGCTCCCTCTCAGTTGCCTTTTGATGTCTCAGCAGAGGCAATATTGAACAAAATAGTTGCCCTCAAGTCCTCCATATCCCCTGGACCTAACGGGTTAGCCAATATAGTGATTAAGAGCTATCCCCTATTCTGGGCCGACTTGTTCTCCTTACTTTTCAATAAAATATTAGAGCAGGGGGTAATTCCCTGTTCATGGCAGACTGCCATTCTTATTCCTGTATTTAAAAAGGTAGCCGCTTGGATCCTAATAATTACAGGCTTCTATCCATGCTAGATATCTCTGGTAAGCTGTTTGCCTCACTGTTACTCAGTGAGCTGCAGAAATGGGTAGACAATTCCAAAATACTCCGCAGATTTCAATGTGGGTTTAGGCAGGATTTTTCCACCTCACATAACCTTCTGGTTATGGATATACTTCGTACACGGGCACTTAGCAAGGGGCAGCCCCCGTTGTACGCTTTATATATCGACTTCAAGGCCGCATTTGACTCCATCCCTCGAGGGAGACTATGGACCAAGCTAGAGAAATTGGGATGCCCGACAGGCTTGTTATATTATTTAAAACTACTCCATCACAATACTACGGCGTGCCTTAGATTGAATCAGGAAGGAAATTTAACTCGCAATGTGACTCAAGACAGTGGGGTAAAGCAGGGATGCGTCCCAGCACCCCTCATTTACAATCTTTATGTGTACGACATCCCTGCAGCCCTGGCCGAGGTTGACAATTGCCCTCCTAAAGTTGGGAAAGTATCATGTACAGTATTGGCATATGCGGATGATTTGGTTGTCTTTGATAATACCATAGGTGGTTTAAGGCGTTCTGCTACTTCTCGATGGGACTATGACAGAATAAATGGCCTAACGATCAACCTGGACAAGACAAAAGTACTAAGATTCACGAGAAAAAGAGCAACACGTGTGAATCTGATGGTACATGGAAATTCCATACCCTACGCTCCATCCTACCGCTATTTGGGAGTTGACATTGAGCCCCTAGGCGATTACTCACTCTGTAGACAGGGGCGAATCACAAGAGCTATGCAAGTCACCTCACTTATTTCCTCATTTACAAATAAGCAGGGCGGTTTCACCTTGTGGGGGACGCGTCATCTTTATATCCAAGTGTTTGCACCCATGATTGTATATGGTCTCGAATCACTACATACTATGGATCTAGGGTGGTTACAAGTGTTGGAGGGCAAGTTCTGGAGACGGATCTTGGGGTTATCCCCGGGGGTACCGGTGGCACTGATTAGACTAGAACTGGGTCTTCCCTCCTTTAAAGCTATGGTACTGAGGAAAAGAGCTGGCTTTCACCTTAAGATGATAAGTGACTCTACCAACCCCCCAAAAAATATTCTACCTCACCCCTCTATAAAGACATGGTTAAATTTTTCATTGACATTGGATGGATACATAGAGGGACTATGGTCACAAAGGAAACCTTACATGCATTAGGCAAAAAAGTAGACATATGGGACTGGCTAGAGAATTTCGCCCACATAAGTAATCTCAAGACATATCACTTTGTTAAATATCGATTGTATAACTTCATGAAGCCTCAAGCTTACTTATCTCTCTGCCCCTCCAGAAGACTTAGACGCTTCATCATCCTGTTTAGATTAGAGCAATTACCCACCTTGTATAGTAGAGGGGCTTGGGAGAAAATCCCTGTGGATAAGCGCATATGTCGTCTCTGTAAATCCTCAGATTGTCTTGAGACAGCTAGACACCTTCTCACTGAATGCCAGACATTGAGAGACACAATTTGCCGCCATTTGGGTGACTTTGTACATGATTGTGCAACAATACGTGACATGTCTTTTTGGATCTATTGCACCAATACCAGCAACATGCACTTATTTTTTGCACTCTATAACATCTGGCAACAAGTGGAATTTGGACTGAAGGTTGGGGTGGAATTATCCCAAGATCAAGGAGCACATGAGAACATATAGAGTTCCTCAGTGGAGAGGGAAATCAGCTAGTTACGTAGTCTATGCAATGGTTATTTTCAGTTGTAGTTTTTAATGTTGATATTCATTCATGATTTTATTTGTAGGTTTATCTATATTCTTGAATTGAGTATAATGTTTTGTAATTTGAAATATGTAAAACATTGTATGTGTAAAGTTTGAATTTATTTTCATTCTGTATCACATTAAAGAATTATTACTATATGGGAAGCAACAATATAAAGAATGTAAACACTGTGCACTTTCATAGGGAGACCTAGATAGGAGACAATATAAGACAACATATAGCAACAATTTACAAACTTGAGACAGATGAGATCTGGGTAGTGGTAGCACAAGCTAAGGGAAAAGGTTGTCATTACTTAACTGTTTACAGCAGAAGTCAGTACTAGGAGTAAAAAAGGCTAGAGTGGCAGGCAAACACGCAAACTGGAGGCACCCTTAGCCTATTCCCTTTGTTGACTGCCCGTCAAGGCTGCCCTAGAAACAGGACTAGAGGAAAGGTCAGGTGACTTACTGGGCCTATAG
This sequence comes from Ambystoma mexicanum, assembly GCA_002915635.3. Classification (NCBI taxonomy): domain Eukaryota; kingdom Metazoa; phylum Chordata; class Amphibia; order Caudata; family Ambystomatidae; genus Ambystoma; species Ambystoma mexicanum. The sequence continues at coordinate 139,378,792 of CM030325.1, forward strand.
GAGGGCTGGAGTTCACAAAGGAATTGTGGGAGAGGGGAATAGAAAATGGCTACCTGCTAAATGAATTCTGCTTGAATTTCACAAAAAGAGTGTTCATTCATATGGAGTATGCTTCTATATGTACAGTTTACAACGGTACTTGTCTGTCTGGAGGTGGACATGGGAGCAACAGATGTAAACCTTTGTGCTTGCTTCATGGCAGTAGATACGTGGATGTATCGAAATCTCCTTGAGCTGAAAGAGGAAAGAACAGAGATCTTAATATGCAAAGATAACCTGGGATCCAGCTCCGCTGATTTTTAGTCTCCCTGCATGGGTGCACGCCCAACTTCAGTCATTCTGTAAAAACAAACTGCGGGTGAAGTTAGATATAGCATTGACTCAGAGCAAATCTCCAGTGTGCAAAGGCTGGGTTCTCTCAACTAAGACTTCTTTGCAACGTCCTTAGATTTACTTTCACTAAAAATCCCAGATTGCAGTCGTCAATGGTCTAGTCCAGGGGTCTGCACGTGCAGTTCCTCAGATTCTTGGATTATGTCTCCCATGGCCATTCACCATTCACTATGCTGGCAAGGACTCTTGGAATTTGTAGTCCACGATGTATGGAGATCCAAAGATTGCTGAGTCATGGTCTAGTATGTTCTGGTCTGGACCATAGCAATACCATTTTCCTGAGTCTGCCTAAAACATCTATCTTTAAACTCCTTTAACTTCAAAGCCTTGCAATAAGATTGCATGTTATTCTGTATCCTCGGATCGGTATCAAATGCACTGGCTCCATATAGAGAAAAGATCCAGCACACATTCTTATGTCTGGTTCAAAAGCACTGCATGGAGATGGCCCTCCACAATTATCGATGTAAATAATTGGCTGGTCACTAGACCCCTACAACTGCACAGCTGGTTTTCGCCTGCAGGCCAGGCAACTCAATGAACTAAAGTGCTTGCTGCTGAGATCTGTGCTTTTCATGAAGGTAATAAGGGCTAGCAGTTTTTAATGCTTCTCAGGTGGATACATTGAGTGCCATTAAGTTGGCATGTTGAGGCAGCAAACACGGTGGCAGCAGGTTTACAAATAACCTTAGGCATTTACAGTTGGCATTGACCTTTACAATGACATGTCACTTATTCGTTCAGTTTGACGCCAAAAACTGTAAATAAATAATTATTTGACTGTATCCGTGCAGATTTCTATTCTGGCTCTGAAAACTGGTAGATTTTATTCTGATAAATATGTTTGATCCTTTTTAGTGCCCGAGAGAAAATACCTTCTGAGAATATTAATGCTATAAACAATAACCCAACAAGTACCCTGCAGATCAACTCCAGAATCAGAATCAGAGTAGCGAAAGAATGAAATGGAGGGCAACGTTATGTAAGGGGTCAGTAATCAAGGCGGAAACATATTTGATGATTTTTCAAAATATGACATTTTAATCTCAAAACAAATATGTTAGTAAATGCCTCACTATCCCTACTCTGCTGAGTATTTCCCTGCCTAACCAAAACTAAGTGGAAACACTGGAACACAGGATAACTGACCCTCACACTAAGCAACAAATACACAAAGAAAATATATGGCAATACAACATAACATGAACAACATTCACAGTTTCTGAATAACCTACTAATGTCCTCAATAATTTCCCTACCTCAGGATTCAAGGTCAATTCTGCCAAAGTTCAACCAAAGAAAGAAATGTCTCAAATCAGTTCTTGATGTTTCAAAGTCAGAGTAAACATTTGTTAACCAAAGTTCCAATTATAGCAAATCTCTTTTCCTTGCTGAAATATCCACTTTCCACTTTCCACTTTCACCAAATAGCACCAATGGTAACCCCACCACAATGTTTTGTCACCTCTTCAAGAAGTTTTGCCACAGTTCAAAAGAAATGCAATATCCACAACTGTCAGTGATATGTTATTCTTGGTTAAAAGTTATATTTTGTTAAGTACAGTTTTGGAATTCACAATGGTATACTAGTCAGGATGACTTCTCAGTGCTGCTGCTTCAACTTCAGCAACTTCACTTCTACTCGATTTACTATGAAAACAGTCACCTTTCTCTCACGTACTCCACTTTGTTTAGTTTACTACAATGATGCATCTACTGACAACCAGATGTACCACCACAGCTCCAATACTTTGGACTGCTATCACAGCTTCAGTGATTTGTATGTCTAGACAGACAAGATATACTTTAAAGTATTTCAACACCCTCTGTTAGGTAAGGCACTCTTATTCTGAATAACTCTCTTAAAAAGGGGCAACCTCTTTGCGTGTCTTGTCTGTCTGCCACAATAACAACGTGGGCATGGCTTTAAGACCCACTTCTCTCTGTCTTCTAAAGTGTCTGGCACTACAGGTTGTGTCAACTTAAAAAAAATAGCCTTTACAAGCAGCCAGTTTCCCCTCCTCAACATTACCTGCACTTTTCTGCCAGTTATCAGCCCAAGTAATTACCCAGAAGCCTTGGTGCCCCTCTCTTAGCTTCAGGTAATACTTGCACACGTATATCTTAGGCCAACTGAACTTTTATTAACTTCACAGTATCGTTAGAATGCTTTTTCACTCTGAGCAAGGCTGGTGTTAGTGTTAATATGGGGAGACTCTTGGCTTGGGCAATGCTTGTTCTCATCTTCAATAATGTATACACTTTGGGCCTCATTACAAGGTTGGAGGTAGCCTTGTTGGTAAAACCGGCAAGGCTACCTCCAAACTTTCAAGAAAGTCTGGCACTCGTGAATGGGCAATTACCGGGGTATTCCGGCTCCGCCTGCCCTGGTAATTGTCCTTTCGCGGGTGCCGGAATCGGGTGATCCCCATTCACATTTGAGCCCCCTAGGGCTCAATGGGAATGGGGATGCCTGTAGCACCGGCACCAATCATAACTGTGCCTGTGCTATAGGCATGCTGTGCTCGCGGGTGCCTTTCATTCCGCCAGGTCAGACCTGGTGGAATGAAAGGCACCCGCGAACACAACTCAGAGTTTGCTGGTCCGGATACAACGGTACCGGCAAGCTTACTGGTACCATTGTATCCGGACCGGCAAACTCGTAATGAGGCCCTTTGTCTTCTTATATATAAAAAGGTATGCCACCTTAAAGTAAAGAATAAGGTTCAGTCTTTCTTTAGTGATCACATTTAGGTACGCACAACCACTTCTTCATGTAGTTTTCACAGTATTAAGATTGGTATTGAATTGTCTTCCTGTGTGAAAGTGAAGGATAGAGTTCAGTCCTCCTTTGGGAATCACAATTAGGCACACGCGACCGCTCTTTGATGCAGTTTTTACAAGTTAAAGGTTTCAACAATTGTGTTCTCAAGGTTAGTTATTCGGTAATGGTCTTCGCAATGTTCACTCTTCTTAACTGGTGACAAGCGGGTTATATGTCATTTTTTTAATTTTTAATGGTCGCACATAAAAAAGACAGATTTAATTTGATCAATTATGTGCTACCCTTAAAAAGCCAAAAAAGGATGTGGCCTTTCCTCCTTGTTACCCAGCTCCCCCACCTCCCACCACATACACACAAACAAATGCACAAACACCTTCATTTCCCCCATACCCTTCCCCTCCTAAAATATAAATTTTTTCTCACATGTACACACACTCACCTGACACTCCTGCATCTTCTCCTCTGGGTTTCGCCATGACTGTCTACCTCTGGGCGCACTCTTGTGAGTCGCAGGGGCTGACAGTTCGATTTAGAAAGACCGCTCTGTGTGGTCATAGCGCTGTCTTTCTAAATCAATCTTTTTTTAATTGATTTAAAAATATATATATATTTTCACTTATTACCGACACGTGACCACTCCTTCACACAGTAATACTCTTTTAAAAATGGAACAATGGATTTAAGCAGCGTTTGCATTCTGCACGAATATTAGGACTTTCATATTATACGCGAGTGCTAAATTTCCATTGTTCTGGTATTTTGGCTTCAACTAACAACTTCTACTCACTTTAAATAATATGCACTGCTTCCACAGCTTCTGCCACAACTGATTCTGCTTCTGGCTTCTGAGGGACCCACACCCTTCCTCTGTGAAGGTGTCTCCGGTCCAGCCACACGTTTATGGAGCTCCTCTCACTCCTGAGACCCACGGCTTGACAACTGCTCCTCGCCTCGGTCTCCAGCACGTTCACTGTGTGGCAACCTTGGAAATCAGGCTCACATGGGGAAAGAAAGCTCTCCTGCAGGTCTTCTGTTGGGCAGCCTCTGCACTTCAGAGGTTGGGGGAGCAGGGCCCTCTCAGAACAAGCAGGTGAAATCTGCTGTCTCCACGTTCCGGCATCCCCCTTGTTCTCCCACTTCGGATTGGTTTGCCAGCCTTGTGCCTGCTTCCTTCTGCTACTACTGCTACAGCTCACATTCCAGTCAAAGTTCCCGCTCCTTCCTCTTGCCTGCACCTCAGGGGGTCTTTTATGCTGTTAGGCTTAATTGCTTGACTTCTGCAACAGCATGCCTCTTCAGCCATCTTCCTCGTCCCAGTACTTATGGGATTATGGCACATGTAGTTCCCTTCAACAAAGTTGTTTCTTTTACCAATTAAGTTCATTTTAAGGGCAGATTTACTTCCCTTAAACTCATTAAAAGATGGACTGGTAGGATTGGTTCTTACAGAGGATGGAGATTTACGGCATTTTCTCTAGAGCCTTTTACAATATACTTTAGGGATTAAGGAGGCTATTTATTCTTAAAAGATCATTCTGTTAACAAGGCTTACTCAGATCTTACAGAGCTTGTACCCCAGGTCACAGATTTTATATGTGGAGCAGGGACAGTATAATTACAATATGCCATTACTTGTTTTAGCAACCCAGAAAGGCACTTCCTTTCAGACAACAAATACTGTGTGTCTCATCCCATGGGATCTCCTCACCACCCCTGTCTCCTGCCAGGTCATCCCCCAAGGTCAGGATCGGGAAGCGTATGACTTTCCCTTGCAACCTGGGAGGAGACTTCAGGCAAGGTTTCAGTGAGGGATCCGTAGGACTCTTGGCAGTTAATCTAAGGCGTAAAAGCCTTGCGCAAGGCTTTTATGCTTTCTCTTACCATTACACCCCCTTTGCAAATGAGCCCCAATAACTATTCTCCATTGATGCCACTAATGGTTTACCTCTTATGCACCAGTTAGCACCAAGATAATAAACGTGGTTAGCATTGTGCTCTACAAATGCAAATAAATACACAATTGAAAGTAAATGAAGCAGGCACTGCAACACTTCTGTAGCATATTCCTCCTACTGTCATTCAGATAAATAACTAGCTAGATACTGGTCCACTGCAAGAATGCAGGTCATCTTCACCTGGAGGCCAGGTAACTCACCGAGATAAGTGCCTGCTGCTGAGATATTCTGTAGTTCTACAGATTAGGTTTAAGACCTTAAAGGGCCAACTGAGCTTTTTATCCTTCTCATATTGTTTCATTGAGTATAATTAATTAATTTTAAATTGAGTATTAAATGCACAGAAATCAATGCTGATTCCTCTGTGTCAAAGGTGTAAGTAAAAGGCATGGACATGCTGGCAGTCTCCTGTGTGTTTTTACACTCCTTGCACAAAATAAGTGATTTTACCTACTACCGTGTTCGTGCATGTGGTTTTTGCATTACAATGAATTCCTATAGCTTTCACATGCTTTATACATGTTAAGGTGGAGGTGTAATGCAAAGGGATTCAAGTCTCTCCACCCACATCAAAATCAGATGCGGGCAGACAAGTTAGCAGATTTTCTGCTTGTCAGATGGCTGGCAGACAAGTAGCAGTTTCTGCTTGTGGGTCATTGTGTGTATAGGTTTTGGTCTGTGAGCATGACTTTCTACTTCCTTGCACATTGCTAGCCTGCAGGCATTTTCATTCAAAGCAGTCGGCCTGACTTTACTATAGTCAGGTCTTGTGTTTGTTCGCTTCGGTGTTACAGGGCTCGTCCGCGATGTCTAACAGGGGGCCCTACATTGGCTAAATATAGTACGAAGCATCAGAAAGCATACAGATGACCTTTGACATTAACATTTGCATCACTCTGTTGCTTATTAACTTGCCCCTAAATAAAGAAGCAACACCTATCCGGAAGGATTTCTGTTGTGGTTTTAAAATCAAGTAGATATGTTTTTGACAAATATTTTTGTATCTTTTCTAGGGCCTGAAAAAATACCACCTGGGAATATTACTGTTACCAATAATAGCTCAACAAGTTCCCTGCAGGTCAGCTGGATCCGACCCCCTGGAAATGTGGAATTATATAGGATCACCATTCAAGGAGCCGTCAGCCAGACCCAGAACAGCACAACTGTGCAGCCATTGTATTTCACAGGCTTGCTCCCTGGAAGGGAATACACTGTCACAATCACAACAGCCAGCGGCTCTTACAACGAGACATCAGATCCAGTGACGGAAGCAACATGTAAGTCCTTCTTTTGATCTATGCATTTTGTAACATGTTGCCACTGGTGGCTTGCCGCAAGACCCAAAATAAATGACTGCCGCCTGCCTTCCCGGTAACACCGGGATATTATGACAGTCAGGCACTGGTAATTATGTAAGTCGCCATTCCTATGGAGCCCCAGAGGACTCCATGGGAGTGGGGACCAAGGAAGCACTGGTACCGTTAATAACGGTGCCAGTGCTTCCATGAAACTCTGCGGGCGGGTGCCGTCCCGCCCGCCAGGTTTGACCCTGGTGGGCGGGACGGCACCCGCCCGCAGTGTCGTAGTGTGCTGTTCCGGATGGTGCCGGTATGCTTACCGGCACCAGTGTTTCCGGACCGGCATACTCATAATGAGACCCAGTAAATTGCTGAAATACAACTTCATGTTTCATCAGCCTAGAACCACATTTACATGGTCATGAGGAAAGATGAAATAATAATAATAATCAATACTGGAGAGCGTTTCCTAATGTACATCAGTATCATTGCATTAATTTGATAAGTATCGGCGAGTTAGCTTACACCATTGATGTCCACCTGTGCGCAATTGTTTCTCACTTGTTTGTGTACAGGCTGTACATCCACAGGAGCTCTCTCCCAGAATCTTGCTATGCTTGCGAGCAAGCTCATGTGGCTTGAAAGCAATAATGTTTACATTTACAGACAACAAAAGACCAGAGCGAAGAGTATGAAGATATTAAGACAGGCGAGACCATGCTCTGCTGGTTACAGAACAAATGCAGTTCAGTGATGAGTGTCAGAGAACATTAAGAAGTGGCTGACCATGCTCTGCAAGTAAAACAAACAAAAGAAAGATAGATGGTACACATGTCACTGTTTAAGAACTAATAAAGGCACCTCTGATGAAAGAGGAACACTCCCTATTGTGCTAGGACTGTTGTTTTGGTGGTACACCAGTCTTGAAAAGTCTGCACTGTATCCTTAGGCCATATTCTGCTTTGGAATGGGTGGTGAGTGATGGATTTGAAGTACATAGCAGAACAAAGAAGCACTTTATCTTCATCTAGTATCCGGATGGAGACTGAGCGAGCAAAGGACCAGACACACGCAATGATGTTTGCTGTTTAAATGAGGGCTACATATTAAAAGCTGAAGCAGGACGGGATGGTAATTGAGTTCCTTGTATTGGAAAGGGGAAACCATGAGTGTCCCAACTCAAGGATATATCAACGGAAAAATGGTGGCCTTGATGAGAGTGTGGTCTGGTAGGGGGGAAAGAATAAACTAAGGCTGGCAATTACACACTGGTTTATTCCAGGGCTTCCGTGGATAAGGGACTTTCAGGCTTTGCGGATCCCACACCCTTCTTCTCGCAGAACTCAACCTGGGCCCTGTGTACTTGGGGTTAGGGAAGCAACATCTCACTTCACGTTGCCTGAAAGGACCCACACCCCAGTGCTTGCACGGATGCAGCACGGCCTGAGTGTCATTCAAGCTTAAGGTTCATACACCCCACTTCTTGTCGCGACTCAAATGCCGTTTGCCAAGACAAGAGGTTGACACTCTATTTAATATTATTTTGCTTTATGGGCAATTCCTGGTGTTCATCTTAATTTTCCATAAAAAAGAAGAGCTATAATTTATTTAGTTAGTAAATATCTGACATTTCTGGAAATAAACAAAGGACCAATGTAGCAGTCTTGGAACCATTCCTCTGACATGGGGAGAATTTTTACTGACAACTATATTACTCCGAATGTGCTACTCAGAAAGCGATATATTTAGCATGCAGTTTCGACCTGTGGCTTTTTTTAATGCCAAGATAAATATACAAAATAGAACTGTGCCTCCCAACAAACAATATAAAACAAATACAACTTCAAAACAAACAGAACACAGGAAGCAGAATTAAAGCAAATGTAAAATGGAGGCCCATTGGTCGGGCCTGTACTTTTTGGGCTTTCACTACTGCATCACATAGGACCATGACCAACAGGGATCATGCTAGCCCCATCAAAGTGGAGGAGGTTCCTTTTTCTGCTGCTCTCATAACAAGGGCACAACATATAAAATTTCAGATCTTCTTGAACTGTCACACAGAAAAGAATAACACCTGTTGCCAGTTTATATGAAAAAATGTGAGCTGGTGTATCTGCCTAAGTGAAATGTTGTAGTTCTCCTGAGTTTGAAAGTTGTGAAAAAAAGCTTGAGGTTCCGAAGAATTGTGATGTATTGCTCCATGATAAATTGCTACGTTGTTCCTGTATATGGCCCGGATACTTATCAAGTTGGTCATCTTATCTTTAGGAACAGATGCACAACTCCTCGTGCTCCTGAAGGCCCATTAATTGAACATGCTGTATAATTTTCACATCATTTCCGTCTTTTTGACAACATTTCCCGTGACCATGGATAGAGCTTTGATAGTTATTATTGTGGATGTCCAGTATCTCTGACTCATTTAATTTTCCATTAGTTGCTCTGGCATCATCACTTGTACTTTGTTTCATCCCATGCCCATCAGTAATTTCTAATGACGTGAGCTGCCTAACTATTGCATCAGGTTCTCTATAATAGGCAATGCTCAACTTTAAAATCCAGGGCAAGCAGCCCCAATTGAGCGTTTAATAATATAAAAGCTATACACCTACCGTTGGGACATCTCTCTAGGTATAGGTTGGTTGTCTATGACTTCTATAACTCCCACTAGCTGTCCATGGACAACGCTAACCTGTGAAAAATGAACCCTTATTGAGACAGCAATCTGTCAAATTGTGGCCAATCGATGAGACTGCACAGCACAATCTGGCGAAGATGAAGGGACACAAGAAGGAGCTCCATGTGATCATCAATTACAGAAAATCCAGGGCACTGCTTCAGACACAATTGAATAAATTTTGAATCAATGCAAAAGCTGCATTGTTGATATTTTTGGAATGTCTTGTTGAAGCCATGATGCAAATAAGTGAACGCTCACATTTTAAAAATATAATTTTCATAATTAAATTTGAGTCTATCCTTGAACAGGTATCAATGTCATCTTGACGTATCGGTTGATTGATTCATTGATGGATGAACATTAAAATAATTGCTGACATTTTCACTAAAGATTAAAATGATATATTTGTCGTGTTGAATGTCAAGGCTGCCCCCACTCATCTCTTTTATTTGGGGTTTGCAAATATCCCTTCATCCGTGCTTTGAGGTTGCCTCCTAATATATCAATTATGTCAATATCAATTACAGAAACCCCAGGACACTGATTCAGACACAATTGCATCTACTTTTTATCAATGCAAATGCCACATAGTTGATATTTTTCTCATGAGTTGCTGAAGCCATGGTGCAGATATGTGAACGTTTACATTTCAATTATATAATGTTCATCCTTGTATTTTGGTCTATCCTTGAACAGGTATCAATGTCATCTTGACTGATCGGTTTATTGATTGATTCATTGATGGATCAATAGTACAGTTTCTATTATGCGATTTTCTAATTTGTGAAATGCTTTTATATTCCACAGATCCTATAATGGCGATCAATCTGACTTCTCATTCTGAGACAAACAGCATCTCCCTTACATGGGGTGTTCCTGGACCTATGGTGGGTGCAGTATTTACATACATCGTCTCCTACACTAGTTCATACGGAAGCATGAGTGTTACAGCCAGCACCGAGTCTGCCACCCTTGTGAGCCTGATGTCTGGAACAAAGTACACAATAAGTGTGGAGACAGTCGCTGCTCGTTCATACAGGAGTTCACCTTTAATCACAGACTATTACACATGTAAGTTGTGTCATTCTTTCATTTATTAAATTCAGGTCCTTACTGCAGTAGGTTATTTTAACTATAACCTTAATCTCAAATTCTTTCACCAAAAAGGTGATTTAGGAAACGTGGTTTTGTTTTCTTGCAACTCTACTTTGTTTCCAGCCTCGGCTGAAAGGATAAATGATAAGATAAAAGCTGACTGCATGCCATCTTTTTCTAGATATGCCATATTGTGTGTTTGCATTAATGGTAGGGTGATGTGGACAGTGCCTGTTACAACAAAAGGCATGTTCCCAGTCTGAGGGAACAACATCCAAAGTCTGTGTTTTGGAAGTTCTGCGATGTAAGCCGACCCTCATACTACCGCAGACCACGTGATGTCCTGACTTCACTTAATACAGAGAAAAAAGTAAACATGGCTACCACTTACTTTCCATGATTTGTCACTGACAATTATTTCTTTTTCACTTCCACTTTTGATAAATCAATGAAAGAAAGTGCGTTAATCCGTTGGGAAGATTTGCAGATTTCTAAGTAATAACCCAATTTTGCAAAATACCTGAAATCGAACATACAAAACATAGACAATGTAATAGTGTTTAACCCCTATCTAAATACATAGCTCATCTATGACCATAACATTTTCTCATCAAATATCAACTCTCTGCATTTTAGGCAATTGCTTTTTATTTTATTAGTGATTTCGTAGCTGGTGTTTTGGAGGGCATTGTATCCCGTGAACTGAATGTTGTGCCCTTCATGGCTGAGAACGGCAAAATGGAGTTTAGCCCCTCAAAGAACCTGGGTCATAGAAATATATCATAATGTGAGGGCTCTTGCCTGTCCCTCCATGTGGTCAGTTATATGGCAAGTTAAAATAACAGGTATGGAACCACTCTATGCATGTGTAGTCATGCACAGTTGGCCTCCTCATACCCTGTGTGTGACTGTAACTGGAAATCAGTGACATCTCACTTTGAGAAGTAGTCCTTATTTTGCTCTCTTTCCATGGCTGTTGATTCCTCAGAGGGTGTGGTTGAGCGGTGTGCTTCTTTGTCATCTTGGTCCTCCCTGCTCTTAATCACTTTGTGGGACTTTGCATGGGGTGATTGTATCTGTGATGTCCCACACGTTGGAGATTATGCAGTGGGGTAAGCAGCCTAGGTCCATGAGTTCTGAGAATTGCCTGTGGTAGTGGAAGGAAGGACAAGCATTGGTCAGTTTTCCAAGCATTCATGATCTGTGACCTGTACATGGTCAACTGCCTTGTTTGGATCAACAGTAAGCTAGCAGGCATGTCCGTCTGCTACTCGTGTTTGCATCAAACATGGTACACTGCTGTTATGCAAGACCATGACATAATGGGTGGGCTGGGGAAACCTAGCACACATGTGTATGAAAAGCACCTGGCCATTACACACACCTGCAGGTTGATGTTGTGGAAGTCTTTCCTCATGCCAAATATGTGCTCAGGTTCCTCAGGGGGGCTGAAGGCCACAAGGGCTCTGTCTAAGATACCTGCAATATTAGATACCTGCAATATTTGGATGCATCCCACACTATAGAAGTAACCCATTATCCTGTTGAGAGTGGTGTGAAAAACCTGAAGGTGTCTCACCCGCTAGTCCCCAGGGACCTGTCATCCAGGTGGCCAGGACTTGGCCATCGCTAGTGGATCCAGTTCTTGGGGGTGGACCAGTGTGGCAGGATCACCTGGATGAGGGGGCTTTGGGGAGTGGAAGTTGGACAACGAAGGGTGAGACGCGGTATCCCCTTCCCTGTAACACCTTTTCCCATCCTACCAGGTAGGATACCTAGAAGTTCAACCCCCTCCCCCCTGCTTTCTCGACACAAACACTTTCTCACGGACAGTTCATTGTGAGCAACTACAGACTCACACCAGAGACGTATACCGGACACGTTCCAACACAAGGGTCAGGCAGCATCAGGCAATTGCTGATAATTACACATACCTGACTTCCGTCACACTTCCCCACACAGATAAAAGGCGGAGCATGAAAGCACACTCTGAGCAAGGCAAAACGCATGAGGAAGCAGCAATTCTGAGATGGCAGTTTTAACCGAGGAGAAAGGCGACGAGACCAGAAAGGGCTGCAAGGAGGGAACTACCCTTGACCTTTTCAGAGAAGGACCGCGACTTTCAAGAGAAAAGAAACATAAGACTGTGAATTACAGCTGAACAACACTGCAGTGTATGTGGAAAGTACACGGGCCCTTCCGCATTGATAGCCAAGGCATGGAGAAGCAATTGCTGCTGTGGTACTGTCGACAACAAGCACCAGTGAATTCAGCACAGCCGGTGAGTCGGAGAGACTGATAGCAGACCAGACTGTGTTATACTCAAGGTTGCAAGCGGCAACATTGTATAAGGAAAGATGACTTGTATGTGAATGAACTGTATGAAACCGAAATAGGTACCAGATACATAGTGGTACGGCACCACATGGGTGCTCACTCGAAGGTCTCTGTTTGGTATTCAACTGAGCGTTTGAGAATCAGTGAACTGTGAAATCAAAGTGGACCTGCAGTGGGTCAAGCTAAATCCTGTGCACATTCGAAAGTCTTCGATAACTTACAAACTGAATTTGGTCTGAGCCCGGCTGAGGGAGACTAATTGTATAAAAGGGGATCTGAGCCCGGAAGAGGGGCATCCGGGGTGAACCGTGAGTCACCCGAGAAGATATTGCTGTGACAAATGTGAACCCAACTGAGGGGTGCCTGCAAACTAAAATTGTTCTGAGCCCAGCTGAGGGAGGCTAATTGTATAAAAGAAGGATATGTGCCCGACTGAGGGGGATCCGGGGTGGAGAGTGAATAACCCGACTTGAACATTTAGGAAGGAACTTTTTTCATTGTTTTTGATACATCAGGCCCTCTCAATCAAGAGACTTTGAAAATAAGAGTCTTGGGCACATGTTGGTAAAAGGACTTGTATCCTTGTGCAGAAGAAGCCCAAGAGTGTTCTATGCTCGAGTGAACCGCCTTGTCCTGTGCTAAAAATGTGTTGAAAGCAGGCCAATGGCCTAAACTTCCTGACTTATCTTTTTGTTAACATTCTTTCTTTTTCATGAACATTTCCCTACACTAATTGTAAATTAGAAGTAAGGATTGGCAATATTTCTTTTTAGTCTAGGCCATTTTATATTGGCAATACTCCACTAGGACTGCATTATTGTTATTTCGGTGGTCGTAGCCTGCTCCCACTTTAGATAGGTGTTCTTCACACCCTTGATAAAGTTCAATAAGCACCCTTGAACTGTGGTCACTTGTGTCTGTCTTACTTTGATATCATGCTTTCCTTACAGTGGTGTGATCTGTGGAGAAGGTGTTGTCTTCTGCCATACGGGAGATGAAGGCATCAAGCACCTGTGTCAGGATGCTACAAAAAGCGGGTTGAAATATTACAGCCACGCCACTCATTGTGGTCTTGAATGATCCCCTTACATAGAAGTGCAGGATGTTCATCTCCTTCAGGATTGGTGGTACTGAAGTACCAATGTCTATCTAGGGCTCAAGGCACAGAGCTAGGGCATCTGTTATAGCCAAGGTTGTCTATTGATCAAGACAGAGTAGACGGAATGCCTCCTCTCCAGTCTTGGTTTGGAGCCATGCCCTTTGATGGTAGGCGTGTGTTCCCAGTGTCTTTGTCTATGTAGCTGTCTTGTGTTCCACTCACCATCTTGCCAGGCACACCTGTCCACTCATTGCTCCATGGATTTGGTTCCACTCACCTTGCAAGTGGTGCTATTCCAACCTCTGGTGATGGATAATCCTCTGAAGTATCCTTTCCTTCAAAAGTTCCCTCTCCCTCAGATCATCTTGCCTGAGTAGAGGTTTCCCTTCCCCCGGAAATAGTTCTTATCGGATTAAAGCCCATACCATCAGGGTTTATTGTATGTCAGGTGAAAGTAGCCCTTTCAGTAGCCATCACCTTCACTCAAGACCAGTATCTTCAGCGGTGGCAAGCTACCCCAAAAAATGTCACTCTGGCCCCAGGGACGCCATTTCACCAAAATGCCAGTGGTAGCGGAAGTGACATCACATGACCCTTGACATCTGATGCCATCACAGTAAGTGATGTCATTTGAACCCACCCCATAATGACATCACTGAAAGTGATGGAACACAAACTTTCATCCCTTGAAAAACAGGAAGTGGCATCACATAGCATTGATCCTAAGTACACTAGGAAAAATATGGTTACGATATCACTGTAATGTCAGATACATTTCATATAAGAATGGATCACCAAATGTATCGTTAATATCAGTGTTTATAGGCCATATTACTGTGAATGCAAACATACGTCCGAGGCCAAATGATAATGATGTGTTAGTGTATAGCACTTACGCATAAGCGCTTTATATAGAACAAATATACATGCAATATCACCCAACCTGTGTTGTTACTCATGTATTGACCTCAGAAGGATGAACGGCTGAGTTGGCCTTGCCGAAATTTGAACTTGCAGAAAAAAACATGCTGTAACTGCAACTTGTGAAAAAAGCAAAATACATAGTCCAAAATGGATGCTTATTCTACTCTAAATGGTTTTTGGACGTTTTTGGCTGCATTGTGAATTTGATGTGTTTAAGAGCAGACTAAATCAGAATCTAGCAATTATTGTGTAGAATTCCAGAAAGACAGATGATGTGTTATTCCTATTCTTTCTTATTTAGGGTCACTGCTCAAAGTGTTACACTTGTGGAACCACTTTTTGCTTAGAGGCCTGAACAAGAAAGCCAGCCACTCCAGAAACAAAGAGCCACATGACGCTGGCCACAGCCCCCGAGCTTCCATAAAAAAAAATAAATATATATATATATATATATATATAACCTTAAATTCACTGAGACCCACAGTCCAAAAGAAGTAGTGTTTTTGGATGTCACGGTCCAAATAGAAGATGGGAAGATCAAGACGAAAATGTTTCGTAAACCTACAGGAGTAAATGCCCCATTACATGCCAACAGTGCCCACTGGCAAAATCTAATTTGGAGTATTCCATATGGCGAGTTCATCCGTCTCCGGAGGAATTGTTCTGAACTCAGTTCCTATGACGAAGAAAGTAAAATCACAGCATGGGGCTTTAAAAAACAATGTTACCCCAAACAAATCATTCAGAGAGCCTATCTCAAGGCACGTCAGTGTAAGAGGTCCACACTACTATTTGATCGCACCAATAGGATACTGAGCACGGATAAAGAAGTAACAACTCGTCTGATTTTGACGTATGGACAATCTGCCATTAAAGGCATCATACGCAAACATTGGAATACATTGGTAGTGGACACGGATCTGAGACAATCATTGGGTGAATATCCCAATGTTTCTTTTCAGAAGTGCCAATCCATTAAAGACAAACTAGTGAGCATGCCACCTGACACCACTCCCCATCAGCCAACCTGGCTGAGCTGTAGGAAGGATGGTTTCTATAAATGCAGAAAATGCAAGATATGTAAATATGCGGAGGGGTGCAGCACATATTCAAATCCTATACTCAAGAGAACCATTTCTATTATGGACAGAATTACTTGTGACTCAGAGTATATTGTGTATGCACTCAAATGCACCTGCAACAAATGGTACATAGGGAGTACCAAGTGCAAACTAAAGATACACATACAACAACATATCAGAGCCATCAAAAATCAAGATTATGCATACCCTATAGCCAAACACTTTTGGGAGAAACATGAAGGGACGTTATGTGACTTCACGTTTATTGGGTTACAGCAAGTTAAGATTGGACCCAGGGGAGGAGACACGGAAAAGTTGTTGAGACAACGGGAAACGAGATACATTATCGATTTCGAGAGCAAGTTCCCACTGGAACATAACATTGATGAGGAACTTTATACTTTCTTAGGCAAATAAAATATAAGGCTATTCTATAGCCTCCGAAACATACTGTGAAAATTAGAACAATGGCTATTCACTGATGATCTGTTTACCTTTTCCCTTCTAATTCTCTTATAACAAGAGGGCTTTATTTCTCCCTTTTATGGACACCAATCGGGAGATTGTTTTTATGTAATTTTCAGACACAGGTTACCTAACACCTATATACAACTATTTGCCCCCTTTTTTCCCGTACCTTCCCTTCCTAAAGTGAAAATAGTGGTAAAAGTTAATTGTATCTTGTCATCGTTGGTCTTATTAAGTAAAGCTGCGAGTAGTCCCACTGAGTCATTGTGCACTGTGCGAAAAAATAATGAAACGTCCACTGAACAAATAAGTAGGGTCCTGTACCATGGTATCGATGAGATAAGAGGCACTAGCTAAGGTCACTTGCCATCATTTCGTCAAGTAGCACACTTTATGATATTTTGCAATCATTGTATGCTGAATGAATTCCACTGCAATGCCATGGGAGGGACATATGTTGAATGCACTAGGCATCCTACAGTGCGGACCGAATGTAATGTCTGCATGTGGTAAAGCTTTGCATCACGTAAATGAAATACACGTACATTTGTAAATGAGGACGTTGTAATGACTGGGGCATTTAATCGATTGGAGCTTAGATCAAAGACATGCAAGATTTGATGGCATTCACTAAGCATACATGTACACATCTCAATGGGCGAGCTGTGAGTATGTTCTACTGTTCAGCTCTAATGCTATGCGACATAACGACACCACTCCAAAATGTCGGGTGGTCTGGGCAAGCATTTTGCATTGACTAAATGGTTGCAGTCCTACTTTTATTCTAACTGCTATTCAGAGGGTGAAAGATTCAAATACTGTGTCTGTTTACGTTGTATTCATGTGATCAAGCTACAAGTCGTAGCGAAACGCGTCATCGCCAGGGTTTTTCATTTGTTTGGCTGGGCGAGGGCTGGAGGTTTCCACATGGATTTTTAATATTTGTAATCAATAAAGAAGAAACTTTTAATTTGCATCTGGTTGCAGGAGGTTTTGTGAGAACGTAAGGATGAACTCGAACTTTGGCACAATACTCAGGGAGTGCGGCTCAAGACTGCACCGTGTAGACGTTACGGAGAAAGGTGATATATATATATATATATATATATATATATATATATATATATATATATATATATATATATATATCATGGGGCACCACAGGGTACAAGGGAGACGACAGGGGTCGCAGCTGGGACCCTGGCGACCTTCAAATGATGTCCCTGTCTGGCCCTGACTCGGATGCTTCAGTGGGGAAGAAATAGCACTGGACGTCCAATGTGGTAGCTAGCTTCATTTGCTACCTTCATTCGAACGCATGGAGATATATCAGCAGAATCAGACTCAGAGTAGCGAATTAATGAAATCGGGGGCAACGTTAATGTAAGGCGTAAATGCATTACGCAAGGCTTTTGTGCTTTCTATTAACATTACACCCTATTGCACCCCAATAACTATTCTCCGTTGATGCCTCTAAAGATTTACATCTTATGTTCCAGTTAGCACCAAGATAATGAAAGGTGATAGCATTGTGCTCTACAAATGCAAATAAATAAAAAAATGAAAATAAATGAAGCAGGCACTGCAACACTTAGTTCCTGTAGCATATTCCTCCTATAGTCATCCAGGTATATAAATAGATAGATACTTGTCCACTGCAAGAATACAGGTCATCTTCACCTGGAGGTCAGGTAACTCACCGAGATAAGTGCCTGCTGCTGAGATATTCTGTAGCACTACAGGTTAGGCTTAAGACCAAAAGGGCCAACTCAGCTTTTTATCCTTCTCATATTGTTTAATTGAGTATAATTTACAACATTATTTTAATTTGAGTATTAATTGGACAGAAAGCAATGCTGCTTCTTTTGTGTCAAGAGTGTAAAAAAAGCCATGTGAATTTAGGCACATCCCAATGTATTTTTACACCACATGCACAAAATAGGTGGTTTTACCTACTGCCATGTTCTTGCATGTGAGGTTTGCATTACAATCAATTCCTGTAGATGTCACCTGCTTTATACAGGTGAGGAGTAATCCAAAGGGATTCAAGTCTCGCCACCCGCATCAAAATCAGATCCTGGCAGACAAGTTAGCAGAGTTTCTTCTTGGGGCAATGGTGAGCTGCAGAGCAGACTTCACTCCCTGTGCACCAACCCCTTGCAGGGCATCCATTCAACTTGAGCCTGACTTACTATACAGGCTTGTATGCTTGTTTCCTTCTGTTAATTGGGTCTGGGGCCATGTAAAAGGAGGTCCTAAATGGCTTATATTAGTACGAAGCATCAGAAAGCATACAGATGACATTTGACATTAAAATGTGCATCACTCTGTTGCTTATTAGCTTGGCCTTAAATAAAGGAGCACCTCCTATCTGGAAGGATTCCTGTTGAGGTTCGAAAATCAAGTAGATATGTATTTGACAAATACTTTTTATCTTTTTAGGGCCTGAACAAATACCACCTGGGAACATTACTGTTACCAATAATAGCTCAACAAGTTCCCTGCAGGTCAGCTGGATCCAACCCCCTGGAAATGTGGAATTCTATAGGATCACCATTCAAGGAGCTGTCAGCCAGACCCAGAACAGCACAACTGTGCAGCCATTTTATTTCACAGGCTTGCTCCCTGGAAGGGAATATAATGTCACAATCACAACAACCAGCGGCCCTTACAGTGTGACATCAGACCCAGTGGGCCAGGCAACATGTAAGTCACTCTCTCTATCTATCTATGTATCTATGTATGGTCTAAAGTGTCTAAATGGAGAATATGCATGAAGTCCGAAAACAATGATAACAGTGCATGGCTGGAATCTTGACCTGAACATTTGTGAACATTAAAATAATTGCTGACACTTTCACTAAAGATTAACATGATATATTTGTCGTGTTGAATGTCAAGGCTGCCCCCACTCACCTCTTTTATTTGGGGTTTGCAAATATCCCTTCATCCGTGCTTTAAGGTTGTCTCCTAATGTATCAATTATGTCCATATCAATTACAGAAACCCCAGGACACTGATTCAGACACAATTGCATCTACTTTGAATCAATGCAAATGCCACATAGTTGATATTTTTCTCATGAGATGATGAAGCCATGGTGCAGATATGTGAACGTTTACATTTTAATTATATAATGTTCATCCTTGTATTTGGGTCTATCCTTGAACAGGTATCAATGTCATCTTGACTGATCGGTTTATTGATTGATTCATTGATGGATCAATAGTGCAGTTTCTATTATGCTATTTTCTAATTTGTGAAATGCTTTTATATTCCACAGATCCTATAATGGCGATCAATCTGACTTCACATTCTGAGACAAACAGCATCTTCCTTACATGGGGTGTTCCTGGACCTATGGTGGGTGCAGTATTTACATACATCGTCTCCTACACTAGTTCATACGGAAGCATGAGTGTTACAGCCAGCAACGAGTCTGCCACCCTTGTGAGCCTGATGTCTGGCACAAAGTACACAATAAGTGTGGAGACAGTCGCTGCTCGTTCATACAGGAGTTCACCTTTAATCACAGACTATTACACATGTAAGTTGTGTCATTCTTTCATACATTAAATTCAGGTCCCTACTGCAGTAGGTTATTTTAACTATAACCTTCATCTCAAATTCTTTCACCAGAAAGGTGATTTAGGAAACGCGGTTTCGTTTTCTTGCAACTCTAGTTTGTTCCCAGCCTCGGCTGAAAGGATAAATGATAAGATAAAAGCTGACTGCATGCCATCTTTTTCTAGATATGCCATATTGTGTGTATGCATTAATGGTAGGGTGATGTAGACAGGGCTTGTTACAACAAAAGGCATGTTCCCAGTCTGAGGCAACAACAGCCAAAGTCTGATTTTTGGAAGTTCTGTGGTGTTGGCCGACCCTCATACTACAGCAGACCATGTGATGTCCTGACTTCACTTAATGCACAGAAAAAAGTAAACATGGCTACCACCTACTTTCCATGATTTGTCACTGGCAATTCTTCTTTTTTACTTCCACTTTTGATAAAACAATTAAGGAAAGTGCCTTAATCCTTTAGGAAAATTCACAGATTTTAAAGTAATAACCCAATTTTTCTAAATGCCGGAAATCCTACATATAAAACATGGACAATGTAATAGTGTTTAAGCCTTTTCTCAATACCAGGCACATTTATGACCCTAGCGTTTTCTTGTCAAATATTATATCTCAACATTTTAGGCAAGTGCTATTTATTTCCTTAGTAATTACGTAGCAGGTGTTTTGGAGGGCATTGTTTCCCGTCACCGGAATGATGTGCCTTCTTTGCTGAGAATGGCAAAATGGGGTTGTGCCCCTCACAGAACCTGGATCATAGAAATGTATGATCATGTAAGGGCTGTTGCCTGTCCCTCCATGGGGTCATGGGTATGACAAGTTAAATTAACAGGGAGTGCACCTCTCTATGCATGTGTAGATGTTAGGGGAGTTTTCTTAATGTCCTACTGGTAGTAAGACTTTAGTAAGCTATCCCAGTGGCTTGTAGATCCCCAACTCTTAGTATCAGTCTGTACTAACACAGGACCCTGGTAGAGTGGCAGAGCAGTCAGGCTTATCTTAAGAGGAAGATGTGAGCTGTGGGCAAGTTCACTGAACCTTAGTTAGACATTGTGATGCTTGAAATGCATTGGAGGGACAAGGCCTCCATGTCCTTGTCCCGTACTTCCTTATCATCTGTGTTCTGTGTTATCTTCTGCACAGGACTCCAATTGGGCATCCTGGCAGTGCATCTCTTCCTCTTTTTGGTCCTGGTGAACAGAGACCCTTGGGATACCCTTATGGTACCCATGGGTGGGGGTAGAACCCTGTACCCCTAATGTATGCTTTTGTCCACATGTGTGTTACCCCCAGAACAGGGTTTGGGCTGGTGGCAGCTTCATGCTGATATGACAGGAGCTCTGACTACCCTCCATTTTGGGATATCCAGGCCCTGCCATAGGAATCAGTGTATTCCTGATAGGAAGCAAGACGGCCCCTGGGGCCTCTTGGTTTCTATTGCCTGTTACCTTGTTTTCCCAAAGTCCTGGAAAACCCTGACTATGTCCCTTTCCCTGACTACTGTTGGGTGAACAAACCATATATGGTATTCTGGGAAATCCAGGCTAGACTGTCTGGAGACTTCCCCATGACTGTATGTGTGGGTACACCCTTGGGGTGGGACCTGTGTGAATAGAATATGTGACCAATATGCATTCTATGTAATGGGTGTCTGGTATCTGTGTGTTTGACACAATGAATGAGACAGCCCTGCCTGAAACTGACATGAATGCAGTGTGGTGTGCTGAAAGGCTGGGTGCTTGCCCCAATCCACATTCCTTGTTTTGGGTGTCTGGGTGGAAGTGAAGGGCCTGAATGCATGTGCATCTGATTGGCTGCCTGCCTGCATGAATGCCCTTCTGTGTGATTGGCTGACTGAGCCTTACTCAGCCAAAGTGAATAAGGGACAGATGAATATATCTGGGGACCTCTCACTTACCAATTTGTGCAGGAGCTGAAGTTGAAACTTGAAGCTCATCCTTGAAGCCCAGCTAGAAGAAAGAGAATTGCTGCTGCATATCCTTCGATGAAATCTAAAAGCTGTTGAGCCTGTTGAGGACTGATCCGAGAGAGGTCCTGTCCAGGTGACCTCTCCCAGAGCTATGAGGGACCATTGTGCAAAACCTGCTGCTCTTCATCACAGTACCCTGGAAGCCAGTTCCGAAAGGCTGTCGACCGGAGAAGGGGTCCGCTGAGAATCTTGAAGAGAAGTGCCAGAACATCAAGGCCATCGAAGTCCATCGACGGGGCTTCAGAGGATTTCCGTAACCGCTGGAAACCAGTCGAGTCGTGTCACCCAGAAGCGGAGACAGCTTGATGCTGTGCTGCTCGACGACCGGATCAGCAAAGCTCCACCGTGTCTAAGGACATCTGAAGGAAGGGCTCCCTTGCCATCACCGTCAACCGCTTTTTCCTGCCAGAGAAAGTCGAGGTCATCGGCTACCGAGGAATGTCTGTCGGTGGGTTTCCAGCAACTTGAAACCAACAAAGACACTGACGGAGTGAAGATCCGAGGACCAGCCCATGGTCAAGTCCCGATCGCAGAAACTATCCTGAGGTACACGCTGCGGCTGCCGTACCAACAGGCTAGAGAACCGCCGAAGCATCTCCCGACACCCCGACACCCGCTGCTGGGCCTACATCCATCACAGAGTCTTCTTTGCGGCACCGAAGTCTTTGCATCGATGTAGACCATATGCCTCATCTTCCCAGGACTTCCCTCAAACGATCATCGAAGAGCACAGCAAAGATCGAAGCTGCTGTCTTGACGCCAGTGTTCCACTTTTCTTTGAGGAATCTCGATGTCCTGTGGCTCCTGCTTTAAAGGGAGTCCACCCTTGAGGGATCTGTCGATGACTGTCGAAGAAACTCTTCTATCTCAGGTACATTGGGGTAGTTGAATCTTTTGACCATGAAAGAAGACTGATTAAACATTTATGGACTTGGCTTGTTAATACTTTTATTACAGGTTGCCCAGGTGGGGCATCCTCACTCAGAATTTTGTCTTAGTAGCTAAAGAAAGCATTCTGCCATTGTTTAACCCAACTTGCCTTCCTTCCTATGATCTATGCTGTTACACATTGCTGCATGATTTCAATGCCATTATAAGTGTCTGCAGTTGACGCATTTTAAAGGAATCTAAAGCTCAGCGTGGTACCACATAGACATTCTATAAATTTGCCATATTACAATTACCAGAGTACAAAGTGTGTTATTAATTGTGTATACATCTCTGAACCTTATTTTTATATAAAGAGCTGTATTAGCACATAACAAAGTGTGTGGACATTCCTTTGTGGGGGCTTGGGGACTACACTGTACTTAGGAACCAGCCTGCATCACCCCCTGAGAGCTAAGCCTTGATTGCTCGCCCATTGCTAAAACAATAGAGAACCTTGGCTGGGGTGCTCTGTGCCTCTGCTCTCAAAAAAGGAAGGGTGGGGGTATGATATGATATGATATGGCATTTATAACGCGCCTATACACAAGTGCACCGACTTGTTTGGTCTCCTATCCAGGGGGGAGAGTGTTTTACTATTTCAATTCGAAAAACAATCACCCAGTTTTGCATAAGGTATAAAGATATTTCAGGTGCAAAGGGGCATATATCGTCACAAGACCACTTGGGACAAGAGAATATCACAAAAAACCTAAACCATGTATTGCTACACAGAAGGATTTTTATCTGAAACGCGTCGGCTATTGTAACAGCATATAGGAGCTATTTGATGCCTTAACTATTGGACTGCAGTGTGAATGTTGTAAACACTGAGTATCTAAACAGATGTCTTGATGTACTTTTTGGAATGTGGCACTGATCATGTTTTAAGTGCTGATAGCTAATGTGTGTTTTTTTCTAATGATTTATTATGTTGAAAAGGACTATTTCTGTGATTTACTTTTGTAATAATCACGAATATGAAAATTCTGCGTCATTGCATTTTCATTAACTTGTGTCTACAGTGAATTTATGTAAGCTCTTGATTAAAGACGTATCCCAAACATCTTGGTAGGCGCTGTTTTGGTAACTACTCAAATTAATTTAGGGACGGGTGTCCCCTTAGGAGTGCAGCTGGGGCCACTGTTTAGCAATACATGGTTTTGGTTTTCTGTGCCACTGCTCTGCCATATAGAGGGCAGACGTACAGATACCCCCCTCCTGTCTTTACATACGTGCACACCAAATAATCTCTTACACTTATAATTTATATAAAATTATAGATGTATTATATACACACACCAGACTCCCTTTAAATACTTTAGATGTTTACACTAGAACACTTCGGCATACTTGAGAATACACTTCAAAGGTCACTTTCACTTTTGTGTTTTTTCGCAATTAAATGCAACGTTAGAAAGGGAAAAGACAATGTTATCGTATTATCAGTTATTACACGAACCTGCGGTTTCTAACAGTTCATACTATAATACATTTGCTCTGAAAACACATATAGTAAAGTCACTTTAAGGGAGGAAAATAAATATTTAGTGTAACATTAGCCTGGTTCAAGGTTCTAAAGACAGTTTCTTTGCACAGCAAGTTTTTTAGTCCAAAAACACAACACTCTCTAAAGGCAGTTCGGAGAGGGTTCGAAGTCTTGACAAGCAGCAGAATGTGAAGAGTTCTAGAGGATTTGTTCCAGTCTCTAGTGTTATGGAAGCAGCAAGTTAACAACTAACAAGGTAGACCTGTAAAAAGACTTGATGTAGGGACACAAGCAGTGGCTTGAGACAGAGGTAAGAGGGGGTGACCCTGGACACCTCTATGTGCACTCTAATGCTCTGGAGTGACTTCTTGGAATCAGGTAAGCAATACCTTTTCCCCCTACACTAGCTTAGGTTAGAAGAACATTTTCGTGCTGGATGCTCTGCGATATTGCAGCTCTGGACCCGACCTCCGGATTCCTTCGTCTGATGACTGAAGGCAGGACAATGGATGGGATCTCTCAGCAGCAGTCTCAAGGGAGGACCTGGGGCACGACTTCTTAGTTCACTCTGCAGTTTTGGTACCATTTCTGTAGCACCAACAAAGAACACGGATTGTCCAGTCAACCTTCTTCGCTTCTTGCAGTCCCGCTCTCTGGCAAGGGAGCCTGGGTAAGTTAGATCGGATCTCTGGAGTGTCCTCACGGGTTCGGCAAAGATTTGGAAGGAATCGGCCTTTCCACGCTGATGCACTTGAAATGGGTAGCTGGTCTCCTGGTATTGGGGTTCCACAGCGCTGGAAGCTTCTAGGACCTTGGTAGATGGCTCAATTCAAAGCTCGTCTTGGGCCTGTTTAATCCCATCAGTGATAGGGAAGCAGTTGTTCTCTTTGGAGCTCCTCTGCTGCACAGAAAACAGGGCCAGTACAGCAGAGGTCACTTCACAGTGTTGCAAAGGGTCTGCAGGAATCTCTGGTCGTCTTCTTCTTCAGTTACTTCAGCTCTCAGTAGTCAACTTGCTTTTCCAGCACACACTCTTCTGCAATCTCTCTCAGCCTTTTACAGAAAGGGGCGTTTGTCTGTCCAATCAGGACAGTCAGACCCCCTGTGGGAGCTGGTCCTATTCAGGCATTCTGGCAGACAAAGGACAGGGGGGTGGAAGACTCCTCCCCCACTTCCTGCCTGCCGAGAAACTCAGGAGCCTAGGCAGGGATACCCAAGGGTTCCCTCCAAATGCAAAGCACACACACTGACCTCCCACAGAGAATGGTAGAAGAATGGCTACCAAAGAGCAACCATGCTAGTAATGGTGAAAAAAGAAGGGAGGCTCCAAGTTGGTACTTGGGTGCCCCTATTGTGCACTACCAGGGCTATGGACATAGCCTGCAGTATAAAAATTACACAATAGTTGGTGGAACACGTCCACTGCCACCAGCCATACCTAGGAGATTGTCTATGTAACTAGAAAGTCACAGGAGTAGAGAGAAGGGGGGATACTAGGTATCCCTTAGGCACTCCACTAAAGGTGGTGTGTGCCAATCTCTCAGACCATAAAGTTTTGGGAGAGATACTCTATCCTTAAAAACTGTAGTTACTTCAGGATATAGAAAAATAATCTTAAAGGAAGACCCTAAGGGTCCCCAGCAACACTGCCCATGAGGAACTGTGGGGTGCAATAGTAAAACACAGATGCCTTTAAGAGCTATGGAGCAGACAGACTCTATAGTATAGGTAGAGTACAAAGAATAGAGTTCCAAAAGACAGAGCTCACAACAATGAATTGGGTGGAAAAAGACCCCACTCATTCAGGATTGAAAGAAAATGGTCCAGAAGTCCAGTAAAACGTGCTGGGGGTCTCACTAGGAGAGGGGATGTAGCATAAAAATTATACATCTCCCTAACAGTAGTCATGAACTTTTGGCCTCCTCATAGCCTGTGTATGACTGTAACTGGAAATAATTGCCACCCCACTTTCAGAAGTAGTCCTGAATGTTCTCTCTTTTGATGGCTGTGGGTTTCTCAGAAGGTGTGGTTGAGTGGTGTGCTTCTTTGTCATCTTGGCCACCCCCCATCTTTGATGTCTCCCTCCTCACCTGGTGGAAACGCTATCTCTTTGGAATAGAAATCCTTTGCCAGAGGCTTAGAGCTCTTTATAACTTTAGAGGGTGCTGCCTCCTGTGTTAACTTTCGATTTACTGTGTTGAAATTGCTACATATTTTACTCTTCTTCTACTTTTTCTTCTTTTATTTCATTTCCTTCTTTTTTTACATTCTACTTTCTTTTTTCATCTCTTTTTTCCCCGGATTGATTTAACTACTAACTTGTAAAAATCACTTTGGTGATTAAAACTCGTGAATAAAAAAATTTAAAAAATCAATCTTTTGCGGGATACAGCTCATCAATATGAGGCTGCACACCTTACCAGGTGCATACATGAGGGTACTACTGGTGCACTGGTGCGCTGAAGCAAGAGCCATCTGCTGTTTTACATGCTGAGTGCACACTTAAACACTTTGTCTGACTTTTCATGGGGCGATGTTATCTGTGCTGTTACACATTTTGGGTATTATGCTTTGGGGAAGCAGCCTAGGTGCCCATGAGTTCTCAGCATTGCCTGTGGTAGTGAAAGGAAGGACACGCATTTGTCAATTTTCCAGTCATTCATGATGCACGACTTGTACATGGTGAACTGCCTTGTGTGGATCAACAGTAAACTAGCAGGTATGTCCGTCTGCTACTCATGTTTGTATCAAACGTGGTACACTGCTCTTATGCAAGACCATGACATCATGGGTGGACCTGGCAAACTTAGCACATATGTGTACGAAAAGCACCTGGCCATTACACACACCTGCAGGTTGATGTTGTGGAAGCCCTTCCTAATTCCAAAGATGTGCTCAGGTTGCCTAAGTAAAGACCACCATGGCTCCGTCTAGGATACCCACAATATTTGCGGTGCATGCCACTCTTTAGAAGTCACCCATTATCCTGTTGAGAGTGGTGTGATCTGTGGAGAAGGCGATGTCTTCTGCCACATGGGGAATGAGGATATCCAGCACCTTTGTCAGGATGCTACTGAAAGCAGGTTGAGATGTTACTGCCACGCCACTCATTGTGGTCTTGAATGATCCACTTACACAGAGGTACAGGACACCCATCTCCTTCAGGATTGGTGGTAGTGAAGTACCAATGTTTATCTGTGGCTCAAGGCACAGAGTTATGGCATCTGTTATATGTAAGGTTGTTATTGATCAAGACAGAACAGACAGAATGCCTCCTCTCCAGTCTTGGTTTGGAGCCATGCCCTTTTATGATAGGTGTGTGCCTGTCTTTGTCTATGTATCTGTCTTGTGTTCCACTCACCATCTTGCCAGGAACACCTATGCACTCATTGCTCCATGGACTTGGTTCCACTCACCCTGCAAGTGGTGCTATTCCAACCTCTGGTGATGGATTATCCTCTGATTTATCCTCTTGTTGCAAGAGTGTCCTCTCCCTCTGGTCTTCTTGCCAGAGGAGAGGTTCCCCTGCCCCCGGAATAGCTCTAATAGGATTAAAGCCCTTACATCAAGCTTTATTGTGTGTCAGGTGAAGGGAGCCCTTTTAGTGGCCATCACCTTCGATCAAAACCAGTAACTTCAGCGTTTGTCTCTCACCCCACAAAAGGTTACTCTGGCCCTGGCTCGGATGCATCAGTGTTGGATAAATATCACTGGATCTCTAATGTGGTTGCTAGCTTCATTTGAACACATGGCCATATATCAGCAGAATCAGAATCAGAGTAGTGAATGAATAAAATCAAGGGCAACGTTAATGTAAGGCCTTGCTCTTTTTCTATTAATGTTACACCCCCATTGCAAATTTTCCCCACTAACTATTCTCCATTGATGCCTCTTATAGTTTACCTCTAATGCTGCAGTTAACATCAAGATAATGAAAGGTGAAAGCATTGTACTCTACAAATGTAAATAAATAAAAAAATTCAAATATAGAACGCAGGCACTGCAATATTTATTTAGTTTCTGTAGCATATTCCTCCTACAGTCATCCGGGTAAATAAATAGCAATTTACTGGTCCACTTCAAGATCCTCTCTGTGCCAAGGCCCAACAGGCCAGGAAGTGGAGTAGCCTTGATCTTCCCTGAGTGGAACCCTGTTTCCATTTTTCCCACTCAGGTCTATTCCTCTTTTGAATGCCTGGTCTGTAGGCTCGCTCTCTCACCTGTCACTTCTCTTACCCTGGCCACCTTCTATCAGCCACTGAGCCAGTCTACCCTCTTCCTCTTGGAATGGGCTGACCTGGCCTCTTCTCTCCACTCCTCCTCCTCTTCCCAACTCCTCCTTCTGGGGGGTTCTTAACATCCATCTTGACTCTCCTGACTCTTCAGGACCTATCAGAAACCTATGTGGCTCCCTTTCTCTTTCCATTGTACCCTCTTGTCCAACACACACAGCTGGCCACACACTGGATGCTCTCATCACAACAGACATTCCACTCTCTATTCCCTTCACTACTTCACTCTCATGGACTGATCATACTCTTCTCTCTTGTCACTTGAAACTCTATTCTCCTTTGGCAATAGCACACCCTAAACCACCTCCTGCCTTCAAGGTCATTCGACCCATGAAAAGAGTGCTTGCAGCTGCATTTGCCTCAACCTACTCTCCTCCTTTTTTTCCTGCGGCTGATTCTCATCCTGACTCAGCCCTTGCCAACTTACCTCGTTCCATCTCCAACACTCTTGACATTTTTGCTCCCTGTCATGAGGGTCCAACTGAAGCCTTCCAAAAAGTGCAACTCTTAATATTCCTCAGTTCTGGCTGCCCTGAAACGCAAGGGCAGAGCAGCAGAGTGGAAATGTGGATCTTCCGGTACACCCTCCGACAAACTGGCGTGCTTCCTTCTTTAAAGGCAATATGGACTCCAACAAAAGAGTCTACTTTCAAGCTTGCATCTCTGCTGCGTCTAACAACATGGCCAAACTCTTCAGAGTCTGTAACAAACTGGCCAACCCTACTGCAGCCACACCCTCTACTTCACCTACCCAGGCCCTCTGCTCGGCCCTGGCTGCACACTTCACCACCAAATCACAGGACATCCTGTCCTCTCTCTCTTCTGCTCCCCCCTTGGACCAAAATCTCTTGGCCCCCCCTTAGCCGCCCCCTCTCTTCCTTCCTTCCTCTCCCTTATCACACCTGATGAGGTCTATAGACAAGTTTGGTCTATGAAACCCTCATCCAAACAGGTAGAACCCTGCCCCTCCAAAACCATCAATGACAATATTGACACTCTCGCTCCAGCCTTGGCCAACCTCTGCAACTTCTCTTGTGCATCCTCTGCTCAAAAAACCCTCCGTTGACCCGTCCATTCCAGCAAACTATCGCCCGATCTCCATTACCCCTTTCCTGGGAAAACTCCTGGAGAAGCTGGCTATCACTCAACTTTTCCTCCACACTGAATCTGTTGGTTGTCTCCATGACCATCAGTCTGGCATTAGAGCATCCAGAGGCACGGAAACTGCTCTTCTGAACACCTGTGAAGACCTGCTCTCAAATCTTGCCTCCAACTCTCCCTCTGTCCTCATTCCACTCGACCTCTCTTCTACTTTCGACACGGTAAACTACAACATGCTGATCACCCATCTCCGTGATACCCTGGGCATCACAGATCTGGCCCTGGCATGGCTCGCCTCCTTTCTCTCTGACTGGCCCTCCAGCCATCCTCCCATGTAGAACTTGGGCCCTTTCTCTCCTCTACCACTCTCTCTACTTGTGGTGTCCCCCAGGGATCTAACCTTTCCCCCTGGTTCTTCAATACCTACAATGACCCACTTGGCCCACAGGATCTCTACCTTTGCCTCTAACTTTCAGTGTTACGCGGATGACACGCAGCTCTCTTTCAGGCCACCCTCGTCCTCCTCCTCCTCGGTCATCCCTGACTGTCTATACGCAAATCAGGATTGGTGTGCTGCTAATGATCTGTGCCTGAATGCCAGTAAGACAGAGATAGTCCTCATTGGGACCCCTGCTCCCGATTTCCCACGTACTTACTGGCCTACCTCCCTAGGCCCTGCGCCCTCACCTACCAATGAGGCAAAAAATCTTGGGGTCATCTTGGACTCCACTCTCCCCTTCTCTTCCCACTTCTCAGACAGCTCCAAAAAGTTCAACTACTAACTGCACCTCTTCAGAGGTATTCTACCTGTGCTCGCCTTTCCGTAGAGGCTCATCACCTCGCAAGCCCTGGTTCTATCTAGGCTGGACTCTTGCAACAGCCTCTTTCTCAATCTTCCTATTTCTACTCTTTGTCCTCTACAACTCATCCAGAACAGATCTGCTAGACGTATCCTCGGCCGCATGCCCTGGGACATCATCTCTCTGGCGCTGAAATCCCTGAACTGGCTCCCTTTGGCTGCAAGGATCAAGTTCAAGACCCTCTGCATAATCCACAACGCGTTCTGGGGCCGGGGCGACACTATCTACAACACTCTCTTCCTAAATACTCTCCCTCTAGAGTCCTCAGCTAGTCCTCCTCCAACTCTGTGCGGGTGAGCCACTTTCAGAAACACAGATTTGGGGGTAGATTGTTATCCTCTGCAGGTGTTTCCCTCTGGAACAGCCTCCCTGCCGCTCTCCGTCTGGAGCTGAAGCACCTTAAGTTCTGGAAACACCTCAAGACCTTCCCTTTCTCTTCCTCCTTCTCCCCTAGTAACCTTTCTTTTCTCTCTTCCCTCCTCTCCTCCCTAACTCTATTCAGTATTGCTGACTGGTTGCCTGGTTCACCTCCAGAGCCTACAGGTCCCAGGTTCCCCCACCAGTCTTTGCACTTGCCTACAGGGCGCTGCACTTTTTCAAAATTACTGCACTTGCAGCTCACACTCCTTGAGCGGGGCAACCTCTGTACACTTAACCCAGGGCCCTTCTTGACCGTTCTCTATGTCCCCCCACCCTGCCCTCCCTATCTCTGCACCTCCGTCTGTACGCATGCATGACATAAATGTACTAGGACCAGTTAATTTGTCTGCCCTGTACCCCACCCCCAATCATTTTGTTTTTTCCCATCTCCCCCTCCCGAGCTTGGTCTCAACTGAACCACATATGCACTTGCACTCAGGAGGATAGCTCGGGGGCAACGTGCTCGCCTTGGAAGCAAGACGACACAGAGCAACACAGGTTCGATCCCCGGGCCAGCGCTTAGAAACTGTAAGGCAGAATTACATGCAGTACTCTTTGGGAACACCACACACAATTAAGGCTACAAGTGACAGTACAAATTAT
This sequence comes from Ambystoma mexicanum, assembly GCA_002915635.3. Classification (NCBI taxonomy): domain Eukaryota; kingdom Metazoa; phylum Chordata; class Amphibia; order Caudata; family Ambystomatidae; genus Ambystoma; species Ambystoma mexicanum. The sequence continues at coordinate 139,410,175 of CM030325.1, forward strand.
CCTTTGGTACAAGCCTGTACTACACAGTAAAGTGGTAGCTATGGCTGAGCAGCCAGACGTATCTCAATATTAAGTGAGCAGTATCAATAGTTACACAAAGGACAGCAATTACCAGATTCAAACAAACACTAACTCAAAGTTTCTGAGTAAAAGAATATGGGCCTCATTCCGAGTACGGCGCTAACCAATGGCGCTATTAACGCCTTGGTTGACGCCGTACCCAGACCGGCAGTGCCTTGGTGGATGGCGGAATTACCGCCCCATTCCAAGGTTGGCGGGGCGGTAATTCCCCATACACCAAGGCTCTTCCCCATTCCCAAATGAGCCCCCATAGGGCTTAATGGGAATGGGGAAGATGCAAATAACGGTGACCGTTCATTACGGTCACCGTTATTGGCTTGGAGGCCCCTTTGCGCCCTCGACTTTAACACCTGCTCAAAGCAGGCGTTAAGGGCGAGGGCGCAAAGGGAACTCGGAGTATGGTGGTAAGGGATCACCACCACCCGTCTCGTTACCGGTGGCCGCTATCCCTTACCGCCATACTCGGAATGAGGCCCTATATATTTATTTACACATCAGTTATAAAACATTTCACTGAAGTAAAGCAGTCGAAAAATCACACTCTCAATACACCACACCGCTCCCAATAGATTCTGGACAAGTTAAACTCAAAATGAAGTGTGAGCAAAATGCTCTCCAGTAATTGTAAAAGGGCGGGAAAAACAAAGTTAGACTAGAATTGAGCAGCACCAACAGGTAAGTGAGCAGGGCAATCTAAAAAGAGGAACTACAGTGATGGAATCAAATCAAAAAGGCTTGAGGCCAAAGTCAATAGGACAAGAGTCTTTTGCTCAAGATCACACAGTTCAGGGTAGTTCGCTGTTAAGTCTTTGCCAAGAGTTCCAGACGAAGTTGGTTGGCAGTAGAGTTAGTTTAAAGAAAAGAGAAGGACAAGCCCTCGGATTGGCGAAAGGTTTCACACACCTTCACCGCAGCTGAACGAAAATGAACAACTGGATTTGCACAGTACTTTTAAATGGAGAAGAAGCTGTATCTGAGGCGGACGTTCCTGGTCGTTCCTGCAGGCTCATGGTTCCTGAAGTGACTGTCGGACTGACATGAAGTAGGAAGAATGGAGGGTCCTGCACTACCCAGGGAAGAAAGCAGCAGCAGAGCAAAGCAACAAATGAAAGGTGCGCTCCTTAAAACCCAAGAAGGGTCCGACCTTCCTGGCTATCCGGCCCACTGTAGCTCTGTACAGCGAATTCGACCAGAGGAGGGAGTCCTGGCTTGTAGTTTGGGTGAACTGGTTGGTCCCACCAGCTCAGGGGAAGAAGATTCCTGGAGGATCTTCTCTGTCGTTGGAGTCTGAAGATTTGGACCTGCAGCAGGGCTTCACCGGGCGGTTCAATCGTTGTAGGGGTCCACTTCTGTCAGCTCCTCGTCAGTCTTTCATTCCAGTGGCCTTCTCAGTCCCAGAGACCTGCTTTTTATGCAGTTTTCCCCCATTCACACAGCCTGGCTGTCAATCACACAGCAGGGTCGCTGTCCTGGCGGGACAGTCACCTAGCCAATCCAACAAGAGTGCGACTTGGGTTTCGAAGGGAACCCATGGCAGGGGTCCTAAAGCCCCTCCCTCATATCCTGCCTACCCAGACTTTCAGGCGCCTTAAAGAGAAGCCTGCGAAAGGATGGAGAACAAAGGAACCAACCAGGTTTGGCGAGCAGAGTAAAACACGAGAAAGACTTTTACAAAAAGAAATGGCGAATAAACCTAGCCGGAACCGAAATAAAATATATTTGGTCAAGCGGGTTTATGTTTGAGGCTAATAAAATAGCCTAAATAATACCATGGTTATTTAAGATAACCGCGGTATGAGAAATAGGTTAGTTACCACTGCCACCAGCCAAGTCTTAATGAAAGGAGAGCGAAACAATGCTCCAAAAGAAACAGACAAAAAGGGATAACTATTAACCCTTTCCAATACTCCATGTAAAATGGGGTGTACTGGATCTGTGATTAAAGAGACTAAATAAAGTTAATGGCAACTTTATGTTTTCTGGGGGACAGTAGGCAGCCCCAGAAAATGGAGTCAGAGGTGGGAAGACTAAAAGACAACCCTGTGTCACTGCACTGAAGGTGCTGTGTAAAACACAGTAAAAAGATGATGCCTATGGAGTAGGAGAGGCTCCATAGCCCAAGATCACACAAACTGTAAAAACACACAGAGCAAAACACATGTAAGAGTGAGAAAAAAGGCTGACACTCTTACCAGGTGAAAAAAATAAATCCTAGAAATCCAGCAAAGCTGCTGAGGGACTCAGTAGGTAAGGGAAATTAGCCATTCTGGAGAATTCCCCCTAACAGAAACCTCTGGGCATTAAGCACGTTATAAAAAACCTATCATATCATATCATACTAGAAGAGATGCCGTCAGGCCTGTATGCTAATTTCTCAGTTTCGATCATTCAGAATCTTCAAGGCCTAAGAATGATAATTGTTAGTCCCTAGTTACCTTCCCGCTTTGCAGCACTTCACCTGTGTACAAGCACTATATAAATAAACAATAAATAAGTTAGGGGCCAACTCAGCTTTTCATCCTCCTCATATTGTTTCATTGGGTATAATTTACAACATAATATTCAGTTGAGTATTAATTGGACAGAAAGCAATGCTGATTCTTTTGTGTCATAGGTGTAAAAAGCCATGCAAATTCACGCAGTCTCCTATGTATTTTTACACCCTTTGCGCAAAAGAACTGGTTTTACCTACTACCATGTTTGTGCATGTGGGGTTTGCATTGCAATGAATTCCTATTGATTTCACATGCTTTCTACATGTTTAGGTGAAGGTGTAATGCAAAGGGATTCAAGTCTCTCCAAACACATCAAATCAGATGCGGGCAGACAAGTCAGCAGAGTTTCTGCTTGGGGCAGTGGTAAGAGGCGGAGCAGACTTCATCCCTGTGCACTAACCCCTTGCAGGGCATCCATTCAACATGAGCCTGACTTACTATACAGGCTTGTATGCTTGTTTCCTTATGTTACTTGGCTCACGGCCATGTAAAAGGCAGCCTTAAATTGGCTTATATTAGTACGAAGCATCAGAAAGCATACAGATGACCTTTGACATTAACATTTGCATCACTCTGTTGCTTATCAACTTGCCCCTAAATAAAGAAGCAACTCCTATCTGGAAGGATTTCTGTTGTGCTTTTAAAATCAACTAGATATGTATTTGACACATATTTTCTATCCTTTCTAGGGCCTGAAAAAATACCACCTGGGAATATTACTGTTACCAATAATAGCTCAACAAGTTCCCTGCAGATCAGCTGGATCCAACCCCCTGGAAATGTGGAATTATATAGGATCACCATTCAAGGAGCCGTCAGCCAGACCCAGAACAGCACAACTGTGCAGCCATTGTATTTCACAGGCTTGCTCCCTGGAAGAGAATACAATGTCACACTCACAACAACCAGCGGCCCTTACAGTGTGACATCAGACCCAGTGGGCCAGGCAACATGTAAGTCACTCTCTCTATCTATCTATGTATCTATGTATGGTCTAAAGTGTCTAAATGGAGACTATGCATGAAGTCCGAAAACAATGACAACTGTGCATGGCTGGAATCTTGACCTGAACATTTGTGAACATTAAAATAATTGCTGACACTTTCACTAAAAATTAAATGTATATATTTGTCATTTTGAATGTCAAGGCTGCCCCCACTGACCTCTTTTATTTGGGGTTTGCAGATATCCCTTCATCCGTGCTTTGAGGTTGTCTCCTAATATATCAATTATGTCCATATCAATTACAGAAACCCCAGGACACTGATTCAGACACAATTGCATCTACTTTTTATCAATGCAAATGCCGCATAGTTGATATTTTTCTCATGAGATGATGAAGCCATGGTGCAGATATGTGAACGTTTACATTTTAATTATATAATGTTCATCCTTGTATTTGGGTCTATCCTTGAACAGGTATCAATGTCATCTTGACTGATCGGTTTATTGATTGATTCATTGATGGATCAATAGTGCAGTTTCTATTATGCTATTTTCTAATTTGTGAAATGCTTTTATATTCCACAGATCCTTTAATGGCGATCAATCTGACTTCTCATTCTGAGACAAACAACATCTCCCTTACATGGGGTGTTCCTGGACCTATGGTGGGTGCATTATTTACATACATCGTCTCCTACACTAGTTCATACGGAAGCATGAGTGTTACAGCCAGCAACGAGTCTGCCACCCTTGTGAGCCTGATGTCTGGAACAAAGTACACAATAAGTTTGGAGACAGTCGCTGCTCGTTCATACAGGAGTTCACCTTTAATCACAGACTATTACACATGTAAGTTGTGTCATTCTTTCATATATTAAATTCAGGTCCCTACTGCAGTAGGTTATTTTAACTATAACCTTAATCTCAAATTCTTTCACCAAAAAGGTGATTTAGGAAACGTGGTTTCGTTTTCTTGCAACTCCACTTTCTTCCCAGCCTCGGCTGAAAGGATAAATGATAAGATAAAAGCTGACTACATGCCATCTTTTCTCTAGATATGCCATATTGTGTGTATGCATTAATGGTAGGGTGATGTGGACAGTGCCTGTTACACCAAAAGGCATGTTCCCAGTCTGAGGCACAACAGCCAAAGTGTGGGTTTTGGAAGTTCTGTGGTGTTGGCCGACCCACATACTACCACAGACCATGTGATGTCCTGACTTCACTTAATGCACAGAAACAAGTAAATATGGCTATCACTTACTTTCCATGATTTGTTATGTTATGTTATGTTACTTGGCATTTATATAGCGCTCTATATATCATTGGTATGATCTCAAAGTGCTGGTAGGTTGAACGCCCTCGGGAACCGCAGTTCTGTTCAGTAGAGAGAGATAGTGTTGTAGCATGCGTGGGTGCACCAGTTATGTGTGCAGCTGATGTAATTGCCGGATGGTAGCTCTATACTAGCGTTAGGTGTGGTGCTGATCGTATCAATTGGATTTGTGCAGTCTGGTGGGCAGTGGCAGTGGCGCCCCCAGACATTTTTTATAGGGGTGGCCTGATGAGGCCACAGGAAATCTATGGGTGGCACACCAAAACAAACACATAACTGAATTTCTGGGGCATGGGTCCAAAATACCTTCAACTTTCCCTCTCTAGATACCTTCCCACTCGAGCTCTTCGCTCCTCCACCTCCAACTCCCACAGGGTCTGACACTTCTCCATGCAACAAGTTGGTGGAAGATCTCTTTCCTCAGCAGGGGCCTCCCTCTGGAACAGCCTCCCTGCAACTCTGAAACTTGAGGAGAGCCATCTCTGGTTCTGGAAGCACCTCAAGACCTTCCTCTTTGCTTCTACCTTCATGCCCCCTTTCCCCTGCTGATCTGTCTGCTTTGTCACAATGCACCAGGTTTTTGCACTGATTTCAGGCCAAGGTCCATGTCCACCCAACCACTCACCCGCACTGCCCCTTGCAACACCTGCACTTGGGTCTGTATCTGTTACCCTACAGTCCCCTTACCTGCACTTACCAGACACCCCTTGTCTGCGCTCATAACCTGCACTTGCTGCCTGCACTACCTTTTGTATTGTTGTACCCCTTGCTCTGCACTTTCCACATTTCCCCTCTTCCTTGCACTTTCCCCCTGCACTTCTCAATGTCACTGGGCCCTAGTAAGATTGTTGGCTGGTCTTCCCTTGTTCCCCTCCCTTGCCAAGTCACGCTCTGAAACACTTGTGTATGAGCACGATACAAACAATATATCATATCATATCATCAAGAAAGAATCCTCTAAATCCTCACTCACAAATTTTTAATTGCCAACATATCTATCGAATATGATGCACGCAGCAAGGTTTGACTTATGTAGGAATAGCATACAAGATGTATCTTGCCATTGGACTGCATTTACGATGGGAAGGCACCCAGTGGTACATTTTAAGCATTGGTCTCCACAAAAGAATCTTAGGGAAGTCAGATTGATGGTAAGACGAGGGTCTACCAAAAGGATTATTTTCAGTTTCTGAAATGGCAGCTCTTCTGCTATCCCCAATTTAGTTTTAGAATGTCACTTGTAAGTTTGAGCAAAACATCTTTCCTTTAATATTTTCTGTTTCACTGAGAACACAACCCAGGTAAAGTCACCACTAGCCAGTGTGCATAACAAAAACGCAGGCAGTTCAAAAGTTTAAGAATATTCTTACTCTTCAGGTAATGGGTGGGATTGGCCATAGGAATTAGCATGGCCATGGCAAGTCAGTGGGCTGGTAAACAAAACGCCCTCAAGTGTCCCTCCTCACAGGTCCTGTCCTTCCTAATTGTACTAATAAGAATGAAGTAAAACTAAGGTAAAAGTGAAACTCTCTGGTCAGTTGGCCCTCTGGTCCTTGGCTGCTCTGGTGAACTCTCCTCTGATCCTTGTCTCCCTTGCAGGTGAACCTTTGGTCCATCCCCTCTTTGGTCTTTGACTATCTGGTGAGTTGGTGGCAAAAACAAGAAGCAAAACGCTTCAATTTTCTGTCACTCATACAAACAAGTACCTTAGCTACGTGAAACGCACATAACCAGTGCTCCAAACAGCTGACAAAATATCTAAAACTTTCACAATACAGAGACATATCTTTTAAGATCTGCAAACATCAATGTTGTAACAAAGCAATCTTGGCCTGATCTCTCTGCTACTGCATTAGCCCCCTACCCTATTATTTGCAGATTCTGAAGCTCCTAGAAAGTGTGAAAATGGCAGATGGTGTGCAATGAAAGACACAATTTCATTGCGTAACAGGACATTGCAGAGTGTGGGGCAGTACTCCGGACGGCCCAAGCAACTTCAGCGGCTGGGAGCAACAGGGGAGAAAATGTAATGTTGGTTCACCACAGTTAGTCCGCTTTGCTAGAAACTCTGGTGCACTGACTGGCTGGTGAGACTGACTGTCAAATCAAGTGATTGGAGACTGGGCGAGGGCCAGTACAGCAATCATGCAATGATTTGTGACAGTGTTGGAGCCACTAGCAGAGGAGCACCACCAGGGTACACTGATTTATCCCTACACTTATTAAAACTGTCCTATTGTAAGGGCGACACATAATCACTGATAAGCACTCACATTTTGCAGTTTAAGTCAGGGTGAGCTTGCATTATTTGCCCAGGATCACACGCTTATGCTAAACAGCAAAGCAGGGATTTTAGGCCACTCTCTAACTTAGGCACAAGCACCTTCTTCCACTCTTTACTTGGAAGAAATAATAAAGTTTTGGGAGTCGAGGCCTACAATAATACTGTCTTAATGAGTTTACTTGCAAAATACACAAATTGTATAATAAAGCATCATTACAACATGTAAATCCTTATAGCAGCAAGTTGAGAAAAAATAATATCAGAGTAACATTATTTTTCACATCCTGAATGGAAAACATAAGATGCAAAAGGCAAACTATCTATTTACCCACTTTATTTTCAGCACTTTAAGATGCACAGTAAAAAAAGTTGTGTAGTAAACTCACTTAGATTTGGAGATTCGTCACAAACCTCCAGCATGTTATGTATGGTTTTAAGGACATCAACACAACCTTTACTTTAATTTTATGCTTTCAATGAAATTAAACTTGGGGCTTGTCTTCCTTGCAGCAGAGCGCCTCTCCATCCCTGTGACTCCCATCCCCTCGTCATGATGAACCAGTGACCTCGCAAGCAATTGCATGGGTGCATCTGATCTGCATTTTGCAAATTGGAAAATGGGCTGCGTATTGATTTGATCTGTAGCGATAAGATCCGATCAGCTCATTTTCCAATTGCACTTGCTTAAGGCCTCCCGGCAGTCACAGTGACCTCAGTGGACTGGAGAGGACTGCTGCAAGGCAAGCCCATGTTTTGTTCCACTGAAAGAATACTGAACACCAGCATTTTTTTCAGTAGGATAAAACGTTAGGAGAGGCACCCAGACACTTTTGCAGGCTGCAGCTTGCCCATGGGATGCTCCGTGTAAATAAATTAGCTTCTAACTTGGTCGGGTAAGAAAACAATAACAAAAAACACATACCTTTCTTTCTGTGCTGTGCTGCATCCAAACAGGGCACCAGACAAGGCCAGCACAGCACAGCACTTCGAATGTAATTAGCCCCATCCGCTTAGCCGACAACACCCTCCTGTCATCAGCTTTCTGTTCCTGGTCACAGAAAGATCTTCTGTAATAATCTTCTACACACAGAAGTCCGCACTGGGCCATGATGGCCCAGGCTGGCTGGGATGCTTTAATTAAATTGAAGGTTTTATTTATGTATGGAGCCCTACACGGAGCACTGCGTTGCCGACACCTGTAACTCTCTTTTTCCAATTTTATGTTCGTCGGGCACATCTAAGCAGCCCTGGGCAAACTCTGCCTCCAGTCTCAGGCTCAGGCTCGCAGAGACTGCAAAACAGAATCAACTGCTGCAGCCCTGCACGCATTCCAATGTGCACAACTTCATTCGATATACTGCCATTGCAAACAAGATAGCGGCTATGATGAGAATGACATTTATAACGGTATTTCCGTTACAACCCTACACTGATCTGGGCATGTTATTGAACATGGCAAGTTCAGTGCAAAACAAAAAAAAGTTTTTTTTGCTTGCTTTTTCGCGGGGTGGCCGATGGGGGGGCCAGCATTTTTATAAGGGTGGCCATGGCCCCCCCTGGCCACCCCTTGGTGGCGCCCCTGGGCAGTGGTCGAAGTGTATGAAAAGAAGTAGTGGAACTATATTCCCTACTGTCCTGCAACGCTCCCCACAGACACCATCGCCGCGCCCCCTCCCATGCACAATAAAAACCCCAAAACAAATGTGCCTGCTCTTTAAGGAAACGTCCTGTGCACTGCACTGAAAGTGCAAGTTTCAACTACTTACTAGACTTTTATTTTAAAGCGAAACCGTTCCGGAACGGTTTCCTTTTAAAATAAAAATATAGGAACGGTAAAAGTTAATTAAAAGAAGTAGAGGAGCACCGCTCCCGACTGCTCCCGCCCACTTCGACCACTGCTGGTGGGTGACACCCAGACTGGGTTTAGGCTGTGTTAGGCCTGAAGGACGCTTATGTGAGCAACTAGGCCAGAATGTCAAGGGATAGCTCTGTTTTATTAGGGTGATGAGGTGTTCATGGGGTAGTGTTCGTATGTGAACAGCTAGGACGAACTTATCAAGGGTATAGCTGTGTTCTCATTGTGTGATGGTGAATAGTAGAGAGTAAGCATAGTCGTGTGGTATGATATTATGGTTCATCTTTAAAGCGCTCAAAACCAGGCATATGAGCAGGATAGCAGGGAACACAGCGACACACAGACACACAGTGACAGGGGGCTGGGCTTATAGCGACAGGAGGGGCATACGGATATGTAGCAACAGCATGGGAAACAAGAGAGCAGGGTACACAGTGACGCATGGGAAAGCTGAGCACACATGGTGACGAGAGGGTTGGGCAATACATTGGGATACAAAGCGACATCACGGGAATGGGATGGCAGGGAACACAGCGACACACGGACACATAGTGACAGGGGGCTGGGGGGACATAGGGATATACAACAACAGCATGGTGAACAGGAATACAGGGTACACAGAGACACGTGCACAGTGGGGACACACGGGAACTATGGGGTAGGGTACTTCCATCCATTCCATCCATCCATCCATCCATCCATCCATTCCATTCGTCCATTTATTTCATTCCATGCATCCCTTTCATCCATCGATTTCATCCATCTATTCCATCCATCCATTTCATCTATCCATTCCTTTCCATCCATCCAGTCGATCTAGTCCATCCAGTCCATCTAGTCTGTCACTTTCATCCATCCTTTCCATCCATTCCTTTCCATCCATCTAGTTCAGTCATCCAGTCCATCTAGTCTGTCACTTCCATCACTTCCATTCCATCCACATACATTCCATCCATTCATTCCACACACATCTATGCCATTCTATATATGTCCATCCATTCCATCCATCCATTCCATCCACATACATCGATTCCACATACATACATCCATTCCATCCATTACACTGATTCATCCATTTCATCCATTCCATCCATTCCATCCATTTCATCCATTCCATCCATTCCATCCATTCCATCCATTCTCCATCCATTCATCATCCATCCATTCCATTCCATCCCATCCATCCATTCCATCCATCCATCATTCGTCATCATCCATCATCATTCCATTCATTCCATCATTCCATCCATCCATCTCATCATCAATCCATTCCATCCATTCCATCCATCCATCCATTCCATTCTCATCCATCCATTCTATCCATTTCATTCATTTCATCCATTCCAGCCATTTCGTTCATTTTGTCCATTTCATCCATTCCATCCATCCATCCAATCCATTCCATCCATACCATTCTGTCACTCCATCCATTTCATATTCCATCCATTCCATCCGTTCCATCGATTTCATCCATTCCATCCATTCATTCTATCCATTTCACATGCCATCCATTTCACTCATTTCATCCGCCCATCCGTTCCGTCCATTCCATCAATTTCATTTTCCATCCATTCCATCCGTTTCATCCATTTCATTAATTCATCCATCCATTCATACCATCCATCCATTCCACCAATCCATCCATTCCATCCATCCATTAGTTCCATCCCTCACCTCCATTAATTCCATTCATTCCATCCATTCCATTCATCCATTCCATTCCATCCATTCCATCTATTCCATCCATTCCATTCCATCCATCAGCCATTCTATCCATTTCATCTTTTCTGTCAACTCCACCCATTTAATCCATTCTATCCATTCATCCATCCATCCATCCATCTATTCCATCCATCCATTCCATACATTCCATACATTCTATCCATTTCATCTATTTCATCCATTCTATCCCTTCTATTGATTCTATCAATTTCATCCATTCCATCCATTCCATTCCATCTATCCATTCCATCCATCCATTCCATCCATCCATTCCATACATTCCATCCAATCATTGTTTCCACCCATCCATATCTTCCATCTATCCATCCCATCCGTTCCATCCATAATACATTGGGATATGGTTGTCTATAGCCCAATCAGTGGGTGTATTAATTGAAGACAAGATTGGGAGTTCCATTGTGTATTTAGTCAGGTTGTTGGCGGTTCAGATGTATCTTTAATTTTGATGTTTCTGTTATGGAAATAGCCATGTTTTAAGTAATGTGTGGAATGTCATATAGTCTTGGGTGTGTCGGATGTGTGGTGGAAGCGTATTCCACATAGTCGGGCCAATGCTGAGAAAGAGGATCCTCCGATCCTGGCGAAGTTAGTGGTTGGGATCATTAAGAGGAGGGCAGTGCTTGATTTTAGGGTGCGGGATGGGAGGTAAGGTTTTAACTTATCTTGCAGGTATAAGTGGTCCGGTCTTGTGCACTGCACGATGGTGATGGACAGGGTCTGGAAAGTGGCCCTGTGTCCGACTGGGCCAGTGGAGGGTTTGGAGAGCTGGAAAGGTGTGGTCTTTTGGACCCAGGGCAAGGAGCAGTTTGACAGCAGCGTGTTGTAACTCTTTGGAGTTCATTAAGGTGGTATGCCGGGACCCCGAGGTATAGGGAGTTGGCATAGTCCAGTCTCGACATTCAATAGACATAACAGCGGCAAGTCTGTTCGGAAATGAGAGGTAGGGAAAAATGCGCCTGAGAATTTGGAGATGGTAGTGACAACATTTAGAGACATTGTTGATCTGTTGGGAGAGGGTTAGGCCAGAGTCCATAGTGCATCCCAGGTTTTTTACTGTGACAGAGGGGGTGGGGGCTGGCCCGTGGAAGGGGGCCAAGGGAGTGGACGAGGTAGAAGCTCAGTGTTGCCAAACACCATGATTTCGGTTTTAGTGGGGTTTAAGAGCAGGTGATTTATAATCATCCAGTGGTCGATATCTAGAAGGCAGGATGCGAGGTCGGGCTGGGGGTTGGAGTCCGAGTTGTGGATTTTATAGATGATTTGGGTATCATCGGCGTAGTTGTAGCACAAGATATTGTGCAGGCGGATGATTCCAGGAAGGGTGGACATATAGAGGTTGAATAGGAGAGCAGATAGACAGCGGCCTTGCGGTACTCAAGTATTAACCGATCAAGCAGCTGAGAAGAAATGGGAGAGGAGTGTTATTTGTTTCCTGTTGTTAAGGAAGGAGGCGATCCATTTGAGGCGGTGCCACGGATTCCAAGGGAGTGGAGACGCTTAAGGAGGGTTGAGTGGTTAATCGCGTCGAAGGTTGCAGAGAGGTCGAGGAGAATTAGTGCAAGAATGGTTCTTGTATGTTCTCCTGTGCAGGTGGATGAGAATATTTCTTTGAGGACTGAGGCAGAGCAGAGGTCAAGGGGGAGCCGGAAGGTTTGCTAGCAGATAGAAGGTCAAGAAATTCTTCTCTGGAGATTGGCCTGAATGAGTCAAAGGTGCTAAGGTGGGGTTTGGGCAGAGGGGGAGGAGGGGTTGTGGATTGGTCAGGAGTTGGCGGGGGAGAGGAGGGACAGTTTGTTGTTAAGGAAAGTCGTCCTGTCAAGAGCAGTGGTGTAGAAGTGCAGGCAGAGAGAGTCGCAGAGTGAATGTCATGGGCTGACAATTCTTCTTTTCACTTCCACTTTTGATAAAGCAATGAAAGAAAGTGGCTTAATCCTTTGGGAAGATTTGCAGATTTTGAAGTAATAACCCAATTTTGCAAAATGCCTGAAATCCAACATACAAAACATGGACAATGTAATAATGTTTATCCCCTTTCTCAATACCAAGAACATTTATAAACCTAACGTTTTCTTGTCAAATATCAAATCTCTGCTCTGATTTCGTTGCTGGTGTTTTGGAGGGCATTGTATCCCGTGACCTGAATATTTTGCCCTTTTGGCTGAGAATGGCAAAATGGAGTCTAGCCACTCAAAGAAACTGGGTCATAGAAATGTATAATAATGTGAGTGCTCTTTCCTGTCCCTCCATGTGGTCTGGTGTATGGCAAGTTAAAATCACAGGTAGGGCACCTCTCTATGCATGTGTAGTCATGCACAATTGGCCTCTTCATACCCTGTGTGTGAATGTAACTGGAAATCAGTGACATCTCACTTTGAGAAGTAGTCCTGATGTTGCTCTCTTTCCATGGCTGTTGATTCCTCAGAGGGTGTGGTTTGAGCGTGTGCTTCTTTGTCATCTTGGTCTTCCTGCTTTTTAATCGCTTTGTAGGACTTTGCATGGGGCGATTGTATCTGTGCTGTGCCATACTTTGGGGATTATGCAGTGGGGTAAGCAGCCTATGTGTCCATGAATTCTCAGAATTGCCTGTGGTAGTGGAAGGAAGGACAAGCATTGGTCAGTTTTTCAAGCATTCATGGTCTGTGACCTGTACATGGTGCAACTGCCTTATTTGGATCAACAGTAAGCTAGCAGGCATGTCCGTCTGCTACTCGTGTTTGCATCAAACGTGGTACACTGCTGTTATGCAAGACCATGACATCATGGGTGGGCCAGGGAAACCTAGCACACATGTTTACAAAAAGCACCTGGCCATTGCACACACCTGCAGGTTGATGTTGTGGAAGCCTAGCTTAATGCCAATTATGTACTCAGGTTCCACAGGGGGCTGAAGGCCACACAGGCTCTATCTAAGATACCTGCAATATTTGGGGTGCATGCCACACTATAGAAGTCACCCATTATCTTGTTGAGAGTGGTGTGAGAAACCTGAAGCTGTCTCACACGCTTGTCCCCAGGGATCTGTCATCCAGGTGGCCAGGATTCGGCCATTGCTAGTGGATCCAATTCCTGGGGGTGGACCAGTGCGGCAGGTTCTCCTGGATGAGGGGTCTTTGGGGAGTGGAAGTGGGACACTGAAGGGTGAGACACGTATCCCCTTCCCTGTAACACCTTTTCCTCATCCTACCGGGTAGGATACCTAGAACCTCAACCCCTGCCCCCACTTTCTTGACAGAAAAACTTTCTAATGGAAATTCATTGTGAGCGACAACAGACTCATACCGGAGATGTATACCTAACATGTCCCAACACAAGGGTCAGGCAGCGTCAGGCAATTGCTGATAATTACACATACCTGACTTCCATCACACTTCCCCACACAGATAAAAGGCAGAGCACGAAAGCACACTCTGAGCAAGGCAAGGATGCAGCAATTACGAGATTGCAGTTTAAACCGAGGAGAAAGGCGACGCGACCAGAGAGGGCTACAAGGAGGGAAGTACCCTTGACCTTTTCGGAGAAGGACCGTGACTTTCAAGAGAAAAGAAACATAAGACAGTGAATTATAGCTGAACAATAGTGCAGTGTATGTGGAAGGTACACGAGGGCCTTCCGCATTGATAGCCAAGGCAGGGAGAAGCAAATGCTGCTGTTGTACTGTCGACAACAAGCGCCAGTTAATTCAGCACAGCCGGTGAGTCGAGAGATTGATAGCAGACCAGACTGTGTTATACTCAAGGTTGCAAGCGGCAACATTGTATAAGGAAAGATGACTTGTATGTGAATGAACTGTATGAAACCGAAATAGGTACCAGATACATAGTGGTACGGCACCACATAGGGTGCTCACTCGAAGGTCTCTGTTTGGTATTCAACTGAGCGTTTGAGAATCAGTGAACTGTGAAATCAAAGTGGACCTGCAGTGGGTCAAGCTAAATACTGTGCACATTCGAAAGTGTTCGATAACTTACAAACTGAATTTGGTCTGAGCCCGGCTGAGGGAGACTAATTGTATAAAGGGGATCTGAGCCCGGAAGAGGGGCATCCGGGGTGAACCGTGAGTCACCCGAGAAGATATTGCTGTGACAAATGTGAACCCAACTGAGGGGTGACTTCAAACTAAAATAGTTCTGAGCCCAGCTGAGGGAGGCTAATTGTATAAAAGAAGGATATGTGCCCGACTGAGGGGGATCCGGGGTGGAGAGTGAATAACCCGACTTGAACATTTAGGAAGGAACTTTTTCATTGTTTTTGATACATCAGGCCCTCTCAATCAAGAGACTTTGAACATAAAGTCTTGGGCACATGTTGGTAAAAGGACTTGTATCCTTGTGCAAAAGAAGCCCAAGAGTGTGCTATGCTCGAGTGAACCGCCTTGTCCTGTGCTAAAAACGTGGAGAAAGCGGGCCAATGGCCTGAACATCCTGACTTATCTTTTTGTGAACATTCTTTCTTTTTCATGAACATTTCCCTACACTATTTGTAAATTAGAAGTAAGGATTGGCAATATTTCTTTTTTAGTATAGGCCATTTTATATTGGCAAGACTTCACTAGGACTGCATTATTGTTATTTCGGTGGTCGTAGCCTGCTCCCAGTTTAGGTAGGTGTTTTTCACACCCTTGATAAAGTTATATCCAAAGTTGTCTATTGATCAAGACAGAACAGACGGAA